>WBMV01006286.1:342837-359434 GCA_013396655.1 Campylorhamphus procurvoides | reverse complement strand
AAAAAAAAAAAAAAAGCAGTAGCTCAGGTCTCCTAAGGATTAATTAGACTAGTCTCTCTTAGTTATTCATGCATTCCATGTAAATTCATAGAAAAATGTTTAGATGTATTTGTTTAAAAAAAAAAGTGTTGATTGGAATTCAGCATGACGTGATTCTAAGTGCTGTGTTTTAAAGCCTTTGGAAGCAGCAGAGTAACTTTGAGCCTTTGGTCCTTGGGAATGTTGCTTTTCTTTTGCACCATATGCACACACCTGTGTGTTCTCACAGTGCAGCTTCTGGGATAAATGACTGTGCTGTAACAGCTGTTTGAACAGCATCCAGTGCTGTTTGTGTGCAGAGAAGCATGAATTCTTGTACCTGAAATATTGGTTTAATGGTACTCAGAACTGAAGGTAGTTGCAAACCTGTCACATTTCTTCAAGCTCTGCTTATGCCCTCTGAAGTAGGTAGTACAGAGAAATTATATATTTAAAAATAATTTGTGTTGCTAGCTTCTGAGGTATTGAGACTCAAAGCATTTTGAGACTAGTTAATAAAAATATTTATACATCTTTGAACCTGCTGAGAAGCGAAGTGTGGAGCTATGGGGTCGGTTGTCCAGCCTGTGTGATTGCTACTCCAGTTTATGTTCTCTGGCATGCTTTCTGTATTCAGGCAACATTTTAGATACAGGACTGGAACTGCCTTATTTGCTTTGAGTCTTATGATGGCAAGAGGAAACTGGACTTGCTTTGTAAAGCCCAACATACTTATGATGACAAATCCTTCTCAGAGAGTGGCTTAAGAGAAATATGAAATTAAGGTACTTGCTCACTTAAACAGGTGAGAAATAGGTCCTAAAAGTAACAGTTTCAGATGTAGTGAGACAAAAAGTGCTTCTGTAAATATTTGGAGAAGATTTAACAAAGCAGACAACAGATCTGGCTAGTTCAGCGATTTGACTTGAGCGTAAGCACAAACAGTATATGCAAAACTGCAGTATTTTTTTCTGGTTGACAAAACCCAAATGACACTGTTGACTAGCTTTTTAAGAACTCCAGTTTTCCCACCAGAAATACTGTGCATTCCTCTTGTGGTTTCAATTTCCATATGGGTATAATAGATTTGACTTGACTCACCCAGGCGGACCTTGGTTACTTCTCCTACTCAAGACAGCCAAATATTGGGGAAATTGCTCTTTAATCAAACAGTTGTTCTGCTCAGTGAGATCAGGAATGAGTGCTGCACCCAGAATCTGTGAACCCAGGAATTAGAAAAAGCCATTCTTCCACTATTTTGAAAGCCATGCTCTCATCTTCTGCACCTTCACAGGTGCAGAGGAGATCTATTTTGCCATCTGTTTTTGAGATGTTAAGGCCTATCTGACTGCTTTTAGCTCACCTGATTCTAGTCTGTTTGGTATAGCCACAAACAATCGTCTTTAATTTTAGAAAAACAGAAAACAAACACTGATTTAGTCTGTCTTGAAGAATTTGACTTTGAATAATTTGGTACAAAATACAGGAACCAGTAGGATTGAAATGATTAATGTTCAGAAATCTTCAGGTACATTTTTGTTTAAGGACAAACTGTACGTTGCTATACCTATTCTGTCCTTGAGTGAAAGTACACCATCATAGTTGGATGGAATAATTGTTTTTCTAACATTCAAAACCAGATTTTAAAACATGTAAATTCATAGTAACCTAGCTTGGGGAGCTCTCCTTGTTACTATTTTTAGAAGAAATGTACTGCTAACGTAACTTATTGTGAGTGTAGCAAAAAAGTAAGATGGAAAGCTGAGAAATTTTTCTTGAGCATGATACAAAACCCAAAACACCATGAAGACCTCTGTGCTTTTAGTGGCTAAATGCGAAATAGCCAATTGTCAGCCAATAGGGGATGTTGGTCTGCTGATCCTGTCAGGTCTGCAGCTCTGCAGTGGTGCTGTGGTTATGTGACAGCTTAGCACATGTGTATTTCTCTTGTTCATGGGTCTAAAAGCACAGACAGTGAAAGCCTCTCTCTGCTCTTCTGCTCTTGGAAGCACAGCTGCAGCAGAGGGAGAGGTCATGACTGTCTAGATGATGTCTCAGTGACTGCTGTGGACAGACTCAGGGTGAAGATAGGATAAGACAGAGCTGGCTTAACAACAGCTTTGTTCCATAGCTCTTTACTGCTGAGGATTTCTTGGCCCATAGAGGCCATCTGGTGCATGTATCTGAATACTGACCTAATGCTGTCTGCTGGGAGAAGTTACTGTGCTCCATGACCAGAGTGCAAAATACTTCAGGATGCTGTGCTCTCTGCTAAGGTGGAAAGAGCATTGTGTGACTTTGATCTTTTCTTGACTAGAGGTCAGCAGGCTAAAGTAGTAGAGGACCTAAAAGAAAGTAGAGAGCACCAGACAACATTGGGTGGCTTTTTAATGGTAATTGTGTTAAAGTGTCATGAAGAGCAGAAACACATAAAAAGTACAATTGGATGTAAATCATCAAATTGTGATTAATTTTAAGCAGTTATAATTCCTTTAGTGACAAGGGGTACAAAAATCTGGAAAAACTGTGATTCTAGTGTCATGTGAAGATACACATGTTATAAACTCAGTCACAGCATTTCTGATGTTTTCCAGTAAGTTCATTATTTGGGAGGGCAGATAGAGTTTCAGTCTGAACCAGAAAGACAGTGGTACAACAAACCTGCATCTTACTCCTGTATATACGACTGCCTTCACTAAGCAGAGCTGGTTCTTTTTTGGAGTATGTGTGTCTCGAAGCAATTAATAAACATGACATTCAGTGTGCAGATAGCCTTCCTGGTTAGTAAATACTTGAAATGATAGTCTGCAGTTGCAGTAGATCAAATGCTTCCAATATACCTTGAAAAGAGTTACTGTTAGATCTTGCCTAAGCTACAAAATAAAAGCTAAAAGGAAGATAATGTATGTTAATGCGTTCCATCCTTTTATCTACGGACAATGTTTCTAGTGTCTCTTTCAGCTGCCATTTTAATCTTTGGCGGGTATAGCACCCTTGTGCCCAAACTGTGACAGACTTAGAAACAAAGATTGGCTTTACAAACAAGATCCAATTAGTGAGTAAAGAGGAAACATTCTTCTCAGGGTGGATAAGTGTCTGGATGCAGTGAAGAACTGGAAACACTTCTGTGATAATTAGCATTATTCCTCAAGACAGTCTGTAATGAGAAGTTGTTTCCATAGTCTTCTGGGTTCTTTCCATCTATTTCTCAGATAGATTAATTGGAGGGTTGGACAGGGTTGAGCAGAGAAGCCTTTTAGTAGTCCTGTAGCCCTGCCTTATGCACAAAGTTAGGGAAACTGGTGCTTACAGCAGTGGAAGCTCTCTGATGGAAAATGCAGGTAAAGTAACTTGCAGCTCAATGTGCGGTCACATACCTGCGGAGTATTGACCATTAATAAACCAATCCATGCAAGCATGTGAGAGTGTAGCTCCAGTTTTTGGGACTGTACAATTGTAACTGCCTGTTTACTTCTCTAAGATGCTCTTTTTTGTTTAAATCAAAAGTGAGATTTATAGCTGCTTTTTCTGTACTGAGAAGTGATTGAACTTGTGTGAACCCCACGTTTTACTAGAACAATAGGAACCTTTGAATTGCATGTTCTTTGCTAGCATGGTTCTCCCCTCGTTTTGCAAAGTGACTCACAGGCCAGGCCTGCCATAGTTGCCAGAAAATGATGTCATTTGGATACTGTAATATCCCACAAACAAACCAAAGGCTATTTAGAAATTAGGCTGACAAGAACAAAAAGGAAATAACTGCATATCAGATGCATATCTCAATTTTCACATCAGTATAATTGTGTATGTTATTATTACTAAAGGCAGAGGTAGTGCAAAAGGCATAAAGAAAAGCTTCAGTGTTTCTTGGTGTTTTCTGATGAGCACAGAATGGGTAATCCTGTTCTCTGCTGTCTGTCTTCTGCCAGCAGTAGTTCACACAGCCAGGCTGTGTCAGATCAGGGAACTGATTTGGTCAAGCACTAACATATGTGTCTTGTGGTGTTGCATTAATTCTCCGCAAGATCACTTCCCTGGTCCCACTCTCCCTACTGTCCCTGGGGCACTGCTGTCGCCAAAAACTGGAGGGAAAATGCAAACAAGAATGAGTAGTGGAGAACAGGAAGGGGGGAGGGGTGTGGCGGGATGGGGGGGAGAAGCATGTTAACTTGCACAGTGGCCATCTATCTGTACTGTAAAGCAACCCTGAAATTATTTCCTTAGCCTCACTAGAGTGGTTTGACAGAATTCTAGATGCAAGTGTCTAATGCATTGACATGAGATCCTTCCTTGCAGCCCTTTCCCCACTCTGATAAATTGTCCAAAAAACCCAGTGTTGTCTCTTTGTAGCCCTTGTGCTGTTATTGAAACTTGGGGAAGGACTGTCCTGCCAAGTAATTTGCCATCCTCAGGACTGCTTTGCCACAGCAGTTCAGGGCACTCTCACCCTGGCACACAGTGATGGAGCTCCTGACCAGTGCCCTGCACAGGCATATGACATCCACAGTAAGTAAGACTAGGGACAAAGTCTATTTCTTTGTAAAATGGCAAAAGAGGCCAGTGGGTATGATTTTGTGGGAAAATTAACACTCTCATAAGCACTGTCTTTCCCTTTTGTTCATCTCCTGTTGCTGGCAGATGTATCAACTTGAATTCTGCTGGTTTGGGAATATATGTGGAATTTAACTTGCTACTAACCATCATGCTTTCACAAGTCTTACCCAAGTCTGGAATACAGTACATAGTGTATCCCCAAGATAAATGAACCCAGCAGCATATTTCTTATTACTTCATCTCTCTGTGTTCTGTATTGAAACTAAACAGTGAATAAAAACTGGCTTGTAAACTGACCCACCTGTATTAAGCACAGCATTAAGCAAAGTAAGTATAAATGTTTAGCCTGTGCACTTCATTTCCCTGTGTGATATAGTACTGGCTCTGACTCTTAGAGTAGTATGTTTTGCTGCTTCTGCTGCTCCTGATTATTGCAACCAGACTACAAACAGATGTTCCTGGTAAGACCATTAAATACAGTGTTTAACTCAAATTCATCATAATTTAAAATTCATTCAGAAAGAGCTCTTTGCTGTTTGACTGTCCCTAACCTAGATCATATTTTGGACCTGTAACTTAAAAGCAGTTAAATGGGCTCATTATTTGGTTCCCTTCCACTTCTGGAGTGGGATTTCCAATTATGTACTGAGGAGACAGGTACCATCAAAAGAGATTACTCTTCCACCAGCTTGTAACTAAAGAGCACTGAACATTGGATATTGTTCACCCTGATGCAGATAATTGTTCTTCATAGGTCAGAAATGTATTGCCAAGGACATGTTCACAGTGCCTGGTTTTACATAGATGTAAAAACCCCAAACAAAGCCATAAATCAAATGTGTCAGGTGTTAGGAAAGCAAATTACTGAACTGATACAACTTAGGCAAAACTAAAAAGGTTGCAATTAATTCCTCTTCAGTCATTTAAATATTTCAAGCTCTGGCCCACATTACTTCAATATTTCTAGGTCCTTTTGAGTGTCAGAAGCACTCTGCTTTCCCTTAGCATGCACAGTCTCCTCTCTGAAAACTCTGGCAATGCAAACTTTTATTCAGTGAGCAAAGCTGAAACAATTCCAGTGCTGAAAATGGAGCATCATGGTGACAAGGTTTGTGCATTCAAAACTGGGTAGCTGCAGGACTGCTGGGCAGCCTTATGCATGTGCTTGTAAGTGTGCATACTACTAATAAAAGTTTCTACAGTATTTAAAATGTAAAATTTATTTTTAGTCTTGTTAAAGTGGAACAGGTGGAATTAAAATTTGTTAAGAAAGAAATAAACTTTTTCTAGCTTTTTGAGAAGATGCAAAATTAAGGCAGTGGCAATTGCTGAAAACTAGGATTGTTTTATCATGTGGGTATTTTGCCATAAAAAATTAAGTCCCTTTGACAGAGGACCAAGGAGACACAATGATTTCCTTAAAATTAAGAACAATAATTGTGTATAGGTTAGGTTTTGTTCCTATATATAGCTCTGCTATTTAATCTGAATAGCACAAGTGGATACAACACAAAGGCAACTTTTGATTCTGGCCACTGTTTAATGGTGGTAGTTGGCAATACAAAGACAATATTTCAGTTTTGCTCACCATAATTTTCTAATAAAACAGCTTAAAATAAAGGCAGATGCATGGTTACTGCTGTACAGCAATTACTCTAATGTATGGTGCTGTCCTTTAAGTAAGCAAATATTCTGAATTGAATTTTTAAAAAAGTCTGTATAAAGTTTGTGTTTGATTAAGAGCTTCATAGAAATAATAAAAAAATTTGCATATAAGAAAATCTAGTTAATGATAACACTCAACATGAGAGAGATTGGGATTTGACTGTAAGCACTGCCAGTAGTAGAATACATATGTACTGAAATCAGTTTAAAAAGGCAATGCATGAAAAAAGCCTGATAAGTGTAAAAAAAAAATAAAATCTAAGTTTAGTCTCCTTCTAAATCTAGTGTTTTCTTGTTTCTCTTTCTTGTTCCACACAGTTGGTGTTTCTCTTTGCAGTTGTAAATACTTCACCCTGAGATGTAGTATGCTTGTCATACATTGCGGCAGTGGCAGAAGAGGCTTTTTTTCAAAGCAAACCAGAATGAAGCAGAGAGTCAATGTTTATGTAAAGTAAGCTGTGTGAAAGGAGCATGCTATAATTCAAGTGTAACATATATATTTATAAATGTAGAATGTAGCTGGTCAGGATTTTGCTAACAAACTGTTTGTATCATAAGACTACATCTGCCACCAGATTGGTATTGAAAAGACAGCTTATATTTCATATAACATGTTTGTAAATCAATTGATAAGAAAGAAAACCTTATTTCTGGAGGATAAATGCTTACACTCTTTTCCTGGCCAGCCATGGTAAAGACAAAGCACTTTTGTGCATATATATAGAAGAGAATAATTTTGAGCTTTTTGTCTAAGAAAAGGGGATATCTTTGAATTAGGACATTATGCCATGTGCATGCTGGAGCCATTCTGCTATTTTTTATGGAACCAAGAGAAGTAAAGACTTACTGTGATCAGTGGATGGATAAAAGAATTAGTCTGATATTTCTCTCAAAAACAGGTTCATTGTCTGTTACTGTGCATGAATATGATTTATTTTTGTTGAATAGCAACCTAAGGTATCAGAGGATTAATGGAAAACCAGTTGATGTTGGATACTTTAGTTTCCAGTAGCCTTCAAGTGATTTTATCAAACTTGCCATTCAGTAGGAGCTGTGCACCTGGTTTGGCTCATTATGTTGTATGTCTGTTTTGTTTTGCTTTCTTATGTTTCCTCCAGCCCACATCTTAAATTCTCACCTTGATATGCTTGCAGACAGCAGTCCCCAACAAAGGTATAGCACCAGGGATTGATGGTGGTAGGATGTTGAGTCACTGGGTGAGCAACAGACAGGGTTTGTTCAGCTCTTGAATGCCCTTTGGCCAGGCATTTGTTTTGCTTGACTGCCATGCTCCAGATATTTTTATGTTGGCATCAAAATTCCTCAAATGTCTTTATGTGCATTTCTATAAACATTCTTCCCACTTAGGTGCTGGATTTACAGGTGATGTTAAAGAACTCAGTCGTACTGTGTTTGGTTTCTTCTGTATGAATGATTGTTCATCGCCTTCATGAGAAGCCTATTTCTGATAGGTCTATAACAGCTGAAATGTGATTTTGACTATTTTCTCTCTGTCTCTCTCTCTCTCTATGTATATATATTTTATGATGCATGTAGCATGCTATTGCATAGTCTCAGAAGGTCTTAAACTATGTGCTGTGGTGTGGTGGTGGGGGTACAAGGAAAGATGCATGCAGGTATCTACTGAGACAATTTTTGAATTTCAAGGGACTGGACATTTGACAGTGGAATAAAAACTACAATCTTCTGTTAGCAAGTACATTGAAAGTAGCTGAATGCTTAAGTTTGGATTCGGTTGCGAACGTTTGGCTTGTTTGAGATCTTGATGCTGTGGGAGATGGGGGTACTTGGTGTTTGGATGAGGCTTGGTGTGAGAAATGCTCACACTTATCAATAAAATTCAGGAGGGGATAAAGTCATCAAAGCAAAACTAAACTTTTTATTTAACAAATTCAGCTGAATTGTTGTGTCCCCTCTGGCTTAGGAGACAGATACAGGCCAGCAAGAACCAGAGGCTTTTATACCCTGTCCCAGCCTGGGGGTCCCTGGTTCCGTCCTTATTGACTAGTACTAGGAAGCTCACAGCCTGGCCCGATCCACCTACCTGCCCGAGACCCCTACCCCCCACAAAAAGGTGTGAAAAACAGGTTCAAACCATCCCAAGTCCCAATGCCAGAAACTCAACTATCCCCTCCCCCCCCTTCTCTTTACCCATGGAACTCGCTTCAGCAAAACCTGAACTCTGTTTCTAACACTTGGCAACAAGATGGAGTTTGAAGTTCTGCTGTTCACTCTGGAGAAACTACCTTATTGCAGTGTGGTGAGGAAAACACCACCAGTCTGGGCAACCTGGAAATGGCTGGCTGCACAAATGTCACCTGCTTGTAACATGGTGCTAGAAGCACACAAAGTTCAAGTGGCTGACTCAGTTATGACAGAGCAAGAAGGGCAAAAGGATTATGCTAGTTCCCTTTTTTTTTTTGCATTTGAAGTAGATGACAGTTGTGAGAGCCTTTGGGTGTTTTTGCAGCCTAGTGAGAAAAAACCAACTTGCACCTCTGCATAGGAAACTTCAATCTCAGTGAACATGGAACTTCTGCTGGGCTTTTCATTGCATTGCCAGAACTCTTGCACTCCTGAAATCAGTTTGAGAGTAACTCTGTTCAAAATTAGGAGCAACTGGACTGTTAAGTTTCTTCGAATATACATATTAGTTTTCCTGAGGAAGAAGAGTATGGAGATATTCCGACTATGTTGCATCTTCATACAGAAAGCTGAAGCCAAATATGCTATTTAAGGATTTGGCCAGGTATCAAAGGAAGTGTGCAGAAGTTTTGTAAGACATACTTTTTAAATCTTACATGAAGAGAAATGTCTAAGGATGAAAGTGCTCTGTGTCAGAGTTAGAACTGTATTTCAGTTTCAACTTGTATCTGTTGGAATATGTGCACGATTATACTAATACTCTTTTGGGCCCTTCCCTCATAAGTATTTCTTGAGCAATTTTTGTTCAGTTTCAGCAAAATCTACTATAACCTTGGGCAATTCCCCTCCCTTGGTTAAGCATCTCTTTCGGTGCTCACATCCAGACTTCTGACAATACCAGTTGAGTTGATGTGAGTGTATGGATCTTTAATATTCCTCAGAGTTGGGTAAATCTTACGTTTCCTGGGGCACTGCCACATCTTGTTCTTGACCTGGGCTATGGGGCACAACTTTCCACATTCCCTTGAAACCCCCGGTCAGCATAGTCTACCAGACTTTCTCTTCCCTACTGTAAATCTTACTATCCTGGTGTTCATCCTGTGGGTTTCCCTTATCTAGCTACTGCTGTGGTTGGCTCTTCCTGCCTATTTCTCTTGTTGACAGGAACTGTTTGGCGTGGTGACGGTTGTACTCTCCTTCCCCTCCACTGTGGCAGTTGCTTTCTCAGCACTGGTGGATGGCTAGTGGCTCCACACTCTCTTTTGCTGCCTTGCTTGGCACTGTGTAGGACAGTCAATTCATGCTGCATGAGAGATTGCCATGAAAGCTAGTGGCATCTGCATGGCCCTCTTACAGGAAGCCTTGTGCTGCCCATGATGGCCAGGCTCTGCAGGCTGCAACTGCCAGTAACTCAAAATACATGAGTCCTTCTAAAACAATACAAAAACATACTCTAAAAATTACAGGGGAAAGTGAGGATCCAATTTTAGTGTTGTGTGGCAGCTGCATCTTCCTAGATTCTCTGAATGGCATTGTGCAGGTGCTGTACTTGATTGGGATAAAGTAAATAGAAATGGGAAGAGGAGCAAATTCGCAGGTCAAAATAGCATCCTAAGTCGCTTAGGTCTTGGAGTAGAGCTGAGAGTTAACAAGTTGTGATGGTCTGCTGATTAACTTGATCAAAGTAACTGGGTCATTAATAGGCTTGGCACCAAGGTAAATTGACTTAAAATGTCTTCTGATTCAAGTTCATATGTGTAGGGTATTTTTTTCCTGTGTTAAATTGTTAGCTGACTGCACATTAGTGACCTTGAGATAACGCTTGTTTATGAAGAAAAGCAAGTAAGTGTTCCTGTAAAAGCATTTTAATGTTTGTTCCTCCTTGTCATCTTTCTGTGGTGATAGAAAAGTGAGCTGCACCAGCCTAAAAATTAGTCTCCTAATGAAAGGGAGCTGATAAGGATGCCTGCCCTGTGTTTCACTTTGACTTCAGAATAAGTCAAAGTCAGTACTTCCATTTCTTTTAATACAGAGTTTTTTTATGTTAATTCCTGTGCCTGAAAGCACTTGGAGATCTTGGAGGTGCTACAGAAGTATTTCCAAAAAAGTTGTGTTGGTTGAAGAAGTATCCATTGAGCTTCTCTGCAGCCTTTTATTTTTCAGAAGCTACTTCTATAGAATGGATGAGCAAACCATTCTTTAGGATTTGTGCACTTAGAAGTTTTCTAGAGGGTCAGAGCATGCTGAAACCTGTCTGGAAACACAACTGTAGTTCATAAGTTCCACAACTGGTTTGAAATAGGCTTTAAAACTTGTCAGATTTTCCCTTCTGATTTTAAATTTTTTGTACTTTTATTTCTTCTTCATACATGAACAGGGAAACAGAAAAGCATTTTGCTTTACATTTACCATTTTGCATAAAACATTGTGGTTTCCCATAAGTAGTCTTAAACATCCCAAATTTGGTTTAACAAGACTTTTCTTGCATATGGCATTTTGTGTTTAAACAATGTGATCAGTAATGGCAATAGCATTCTGGATGGGGTTATACAACTGCTGTGTACACCATTTGGCTTAGGGTACGCTGGCAAGGATTTGCCTGCCTCTTTGCTTTTCTGCTGCTCGTTGACAAGATGACACTGAATATCCAGAGGCACTCATGGCTTGCCCTGAATGGCAGTTGCGGTGGAAATGGTATTATAGGACATCAGAGCCTCAGTCAGCTGTGGACATGTGGTGGTTGTTACTGGGTGAATTAGCCAGAGGATGAGGGCTACCTGGGGGAGTCAGCCAACCATATAGATGCCTATAGATAGTTTGTGCATTCAAATTACTGAAACATTTTTTTCTTTTTAACAGAATAAAAGAATATATTTTTATGCCATGGTATTTGGAGTTACAGTGGGGAGGGGGAGGAGCAGCAGGGTAGGGGAGAGTGGTTTTGGTAGCCTGCTTTTACCAGTCCCTAATGTCTTGTCGGGTGACTGGAAAGCTCTTATCTGATTATTTCTTATACCTCTCTTACTGTCTTGAGTAACTTGGATACTGGGGCATAGATGGTAGATTCTTATCACTTGGTGAGTACTCTGATAGGGGTATATAACTGTTTGTTCCTGGAGAAGAGATTGTCTTGTGTACACAAATGCTGGGATGGCGATCTCAAAACACTGAAGTGCTGTCACCAGATACTGGGTATTTGTTGCATGACACGATTAATTGCACTGCTAAATTTTTGCCGTGTTGATTGCTATCAGTTTTTTTCTTCCTACTCTAGGCTTTGAACTACAGCTTAGCTTTCATGCTGTCCTATTCCTACTTTACTACATTAATATAAGCTTTCCAAGGTAGCATTTTAGAGTTTTGCAACTAAAACAGCTTGTTCTACTGCTTGATTTCTCCAGTCGATTTTCTTAAACGAATGGTTTTATTTCTGTCTCTTAAATGCTGCCTAGAAAGATTGGTTTGAAATGCCTGTGACTATTTTAGGTAGCTTTTAGTTTTATATTCTCAAGAAAAATTCCAATGTGCACTGGAAAAACTGCAGCCAGGTCTTCTCCAAGAGCTCATGTCTAAATATCATATAGAAATTTTGGTTATGACTCTTAATGTAGATTAGTGTTAACTGCCTGCCTCACCTCTCTGTAGAAAATGCTATGTAGTTTTGAAACTGACAAAGTCATGAGGTCCAAAGGATCCACAGCTTTATTCAGCAGTTATTGTGATGATGGTGAGGCTGCAGAGCACTTGTGAATAATTCTGCTGTTTTCTGTTAAAGAGAGGCTGCTTATCTTCACCAGTGTAAAGCAACACAATTAATTTATTGGGGTTTCATTTCTTTGTGGATTATTAAATACTGTTATACTGCTGCATACATTTTTCTCTTCTACAGCAGACCTGATTTGTATGCATATGCTCTTCATAATTTTATAGATTGCCATTGAGTGGGTAAGGGAGTACTTGGGGGTGGAGGAGGGCATTTCTTGCATAACCATGGGAAGAAGAAAACAGAAAAAGGTAACTGTAGGTGCTGTGCATGACATTTTTCAACCAAAATGCCTTGGTTTTACCTTTGTCTTCTGGGACAAAGTTTAAACTGTCTTGTTGCAGTTTTGCAGAGTTTACATAACACTAAATGCTTTGAACAGCAGCTCAGCCTTTCACAAGCTGGCTCCTTCAGTCTTTTCACTTCTTTAACATCTTGTTCTCTCATCCGTGTGTTTTAATTCTGACTTGGCTGCTGTCCTGCACCTTTCTTTAAGAGTCACAGCTGTCTGTCTAGTAGATGTACTACTTGGGGGTGTTTTTTTGTGGTTTCTCTACCTGCATACTTGCTACTAGTTGCTTTCACAGAACTAACCTTTGTCAGATAGTGGACAGTAACATAAATGTCTGCGTCTCAGCCAGTGGACTTGAACTGGTCAGGGAGTCAGAACAGCACTCTGCATCCTGCTATGCTTGAGTCCAGTTTCTTCCTCTGCCATAGGTCTTGTATGTGGCCCCAACACGGTCTTTAGTCCATGCCTCCTTTGGGTGTTTCTGCTGACCCAGCCTCATTAGTTACCAAGTAAGTGTGCAGGGCTGCAGAGCTGTGTCCTTCTGTTGCTGGTCTTGAATCATGAACTTGGCTTTAACACCCACACAACATAGAAGCTTCTGTGTTGAAACTACACTGGATGTACTCCCATGGGCCATTATTTTACCCTAGAAATGTGTTTATTATAGGCATGGTGGTAATGCTTATGCCTGTCCTCTTACCCGAAAAGAGTAACAGCCTGGACAACTGAGGACTAAAATTTCCATGGAAGGCACTTTGCAGGGATAATGAGCAAACAAAGAGAATATTACATCTCGATGTAAAAATTACTGTAATGCTTTGATAATTCTTTAGCTATCCTTCCTGTGTCACTAGATTGACAGCAGCTAGAAACAGCGCATCTAATGATACAGTGGATTTTCGGGGAGGGTTAACAAAAGATGCATATTTCCTAATGGACAGGTGTGATTTAGTTTTAGTAGAAACTAATCAAAATGACTATTGGATACATCACTTCATAGAAACTACAGCTCTGTTTCTATGGATTTGGATAGTAATTACTGCCATGGCAGGATATGGACTTTGGTTGAACACTTAATGTAACTGTAACTTAAGATTAGTAGGCATATTGTGTGAAGAACTGAAGTGTGAAGGTTATTTCAAGGATTCATTATTGGTTATTTTACAGCAACATTTCTGTGGCTTGCCAATGGCATGTATCTTTTGCTGTTCTGCTCAAGTGGATTTCTTGGCAGACTATGAGATTATTCCAGGCCAGAATCTTTTAAATTGGTAAATCTGAAATACCATATGCTGTTTTAAGAGGGTGCCTTAAACTGTATTACCATACTGCAGCTATAGAAGACACAAGAAAGCAAAGCAAACTGTAGTACCATGTAGCAATACAGTACAATGTGCAAGTCTAAACTGTGACCTTGGAGTCTGTGCAGTATTTTCCTAGAGCAAAATTGTTGTATTTGAGGGGATAACTTGTTTTGCAACGTTTCCACATGAACAAATGCTGTACAGTATAAAAATGCATTTGTTGCTGTGTCTGCTTCTGCTTATCAAATCAGTGTCTATAGAGATTGGTGAAAAACTAAGTTAGATGAATTAATATGGCAAATTCTCTCTTTTTCAGAGAAAAGCATCATTTTATTTTTAGGGAGACCCTTTTTGTTTGCATGTAGGACTTGCTACAGAACTCGTGTCTGTACTACCTGAAATTTCATTAGTGATTTGAGTCTGTCATCTATCTGAAAATATGCTTTCCAGGGGCCACTGAGCCACCACTGCCAGACTAACACAGGAAATACTTGGATTTCTGCTGCTGTGGTCTCTGCTGCCTTTTGGAAGAGAAGGCTATTAAAATAGGTCAGTACACTGCAGCTGGGTGATGCATGTCAATCGAAGTTGTGTTAAATGCACAGGGTTTGCAAGGCTTTTAGGAAAGGACTGCTCTATTTCATCCTTTTTTCCTTTTTCATTCAAATGAAAAGCCAATTCTTCCCATAAAAAAAAGGGTGCTTCAGACCACACCTTCGGCAGATACTCTCTCTCCTGAGACATTTGAGCACTGGCTTAATATTTCCACTTCATTTGCTTGGGTAACCTGTTGAGTACTGTTGTTTCTGCTGAGAAGAATCAGTTGAGGTTTCTTAGGAAGGCATAGATGCTGTGGCTGTTCAGCCTCCACCACCATGGCAAGTTCCCTTCCCAGCACTGCTCTTTCTCCTGCCTCTTCAGCTTTTATCTCCAGACCCTGGCAGCTTGGAACCAGGCCAAGAGCGGGCGGAAAAGATGAGGTATCCCTGTGGCCATCAGCCTGGGCTTTGTTAGCATTGGCCCCCGCTCAGCAGTGTTATCACGCATAGCAGTCCTGGAGTTTGTGGTTGATACCCGGTGCTAAATCTTAACTGTCTCTGCGAAAAGAGAAGACAGCAAAACAAAGCCTTTCTGATAGCAAAGGTTGCAGACCATTCTGAAACACATGCATGTGTGTTTCTGTTGCCTGTTGTGGTGTTGCTGGAGAGTCTGTTTTTTGCCCCACCAAAGGACTGCTGAGTAAACAGGACTTGGCTGCTGCTAGGTGCCCAGCAGCCTGAGATGACTGTGGGGCCGTGCCAGGGCTCCAGAGCAGGCTTCTGAGCAGCACCTTGCCTTGTGGACTTTAATCACTGATTAACCCACATAAAGGGTGGTTGGAATAAAACAGCTTAAACCAGCACACAGTATCTGTGCTGCCAACTTGTGAACCAGAATTTTAAAACACCTTTAAGATTATTTTGTAAATATGGCAGTGTTGTCATGGCAGCAAATATCTGGTGTGGAAAAATGTTGCTGACGTGATTTATTGCTGGTTTAGTGTACTATACAGGGCAGGCAAGTCATCATTACTGTTTGCTTCTATTTATCTGAATGGAATATGAAGTGCATCAGAAGGGCTTTGATCAGGGAAATGAATGTCGCAACAAACTTCGTACCAGTGTGCACAACTCAACCAAACGTACAGTGAGATCTATATTGTTTTAGCACTTAAACACAAAGAATCCATACATGAATGTTGTGTAGTGAAATCCCTGGTGAAATCATAATTGTGGAAAGTTGAGATACTGGTAAATCTAACCCTAGCTGGAGACCCAGAGATGTGCAATTTGAATTTGAACTGACTTATGGAAGTATGAAAAAATTGGCAACTGCAAGTTAATCCAAATTTTCTTGCTAAAGGATTTGACGCTTACTTTATGTGCTGAAGTTCTGAGATCTCACATAGCCAAGTTACATGTGGTGTCCTTCATGTTGCTACCTTCATGTTTATTGTTGTATGCAACAGAGGAGAACGGTGACTGATGTCACCTATATCCTACTTTTCTTCACCACACTTCTCTGGTGATCCACAATCACAAAATTTTATTTCTTCCAGGCTGTAGTGGTTTGACTCTGGCTAGACACCAAGCACCCACTAAACCTCTCTATCACTCGCCTCCACAACTGGGCAGGGGAGAGAAAATACAATGAAGGGTTCATGGTGGGTTGAGATAAGGTACAGGAAAGAGATCACTGACCAGATACTAACACAGACACAAATTGGGGTTATTAATTGAATTTATTACTAAAAAAATCAGAACACAATAATGAGAAGGAAAATAAATTTTAAAAACACCTTCCCCCACCCCTCCCTCCTTCCCAAGTTTTACCTCCTCTCACTCAGTGGCACAGGAAAATTGGGAATGGGGGTTATGGTCAGTTCCTCCCAGGTAGTTTCTGATGCTGATCAGGAAGAAGAGTCGTTCTGCTGCTCCAGTGTGGGGTGCCTCCCATGGGAGACAGTCCTCCATAAATTTCTTCAACGTGAGTCCATCCTACAGGCAACAGTTCTCCTTGGACTTCTACATGGCTCACTCTTTCACAGGATGCAGTCTTTCAGACACANCTCTCTATCACTCGCCTCCACAACTGGGCAGGGGAGAGAAAATACAATGAAGGGTTCATGGTGGGTTGAGATAAGGTACAGGAAAGAGATCACTGACCAGATACTAACACAGACACAAATTGGGGTTATTAATTGAATTTATTACTAAAAAAATCAGAACACAATAATGAGAAGGAAAATAAATTTTAAAAACACCTTCCCCCACCCCTCCCTCCTTCCCAAGTTTT
>WBMV01006286.1:268354-342385 GCA_013396655.1 Campylorhamphus procurvoides | reverse complement strand
CTCCACGGGCTGCAGGTGGATCTCTGCCTCCCCCTAGGACACAGCTGCCTCATCGTGGTCTTCAGCACAGGATGCAGGGGAATCTCAGCTCGGGCACCTGGAGCACTTTCTCCTCCATTCACCTCAATATCTGCATAGTTGTTGTCACATATTCTCACTCCTCTCTTCTCTGGCCACAATGACATCCGTGCAATAACTTTTTTTTCTTCTTAAATATGTTATCACAGAGGCGCTACCACCATTTCTGATTGGCCCAGCCTTGGCCAGCGGCACGTCCGTCTTGGAGCCGCCTGGCACTGGCTCTGCCGGACATGGAGGAATCTTCTAGCAGCTTCTCACAGAAGCCACCTCTGTGGCCCCCCCGCTGCCAAAACCTGGCCATGCAAACCCAATACACAGACAAAGTAAGTTTTTAGGATGGATAAAACTTGGGATGCAGTAGAAAGTGTCGCTGGAGTATGAATCTAGAGCTTCAAATTTAGAAGACAGTTTTTCGAGGGTGTGTGGCTTCAGGAGTAAGCTGGCAGCAGAGGGCTCTGGCTCTGACTTGAGATAAGGCTCCCAGCTGTAAGGATAAAGTTTGGGGCTGAATGCACCAGAACATGAGGGGGAAAAAAGGGGTCTGAAGAAAGTAGTTTTCTCAGCTGCCTAACAGGCTCTTCACAGCCTCAAAGTCAAGGCTCCAAGCTTTTTTTATACAATTCATACTTTTTGCCATGATGGTATTCAAATTGTATGTATCTATTTTCACAGGATGACTGGAAGTTTTGCATGGATTTGCTCTGGAAGCAGCCTGTGGCTTTCTGTGAAATAACCTTTTCCTAAGGTTTCTGTTTTAGGAGATGTATCATGCTAAAACTTCCAGTATAATAAGAACAAATTCCAAAGTTAACATACAGGTTTTCCTTATAAACAATTCAACACTGCCACCATCCCCCAATATTCAGCCAAACAACACACCTAGGTTGCTTCTGCTGCTCTCAACCTCCTTTATAAAGCAGTATCTAAGGGAATGTTGGCAGGTAAAACTATCTCTTTTTTGTATTTAAAAAGCAAGTGAATAGTTAAGAGATGAGATTTCTTAAAAAAATATTTAGATTCAGAAAAAAGATACACAGTAATGTGGAACTTTAAATTATAAATATACAGGCTTTGAACTGTATATTTCTGAATATTTTCAAGTAAAAGTTCTGACAAAAATAATCCCACCACTTCATAGACATTTAAAGTTAGAATTTTAAAATTTTACTTTGAGTTTGATTGCTGTTACTCTTATTTTCTAGCCACAAGGTTTTTTGAGTCTTTCTTTGGAATGAGATGGCCACATTGTAGTCTCTAGGTCAGCAGTCTGTTTCACTTGTGCTGAACTAGACTGAAAGGCTGTGGTTCTGAGCCAGGTAGGCAGTAAACGAGTGGTGACTTATATTCTCCTTCACTTTACTATGCCTTTTTGATAGCAGCATGCAGTGCTCTGAGCTTTCACTCTGGAGTCTCATGTTTTCTTTTCTGAAGCTTTGTGTCCCACAAGGTAAAAACCTGATGCCCTTGAATCTACATCTTGCAACATAAATCTAAAAGGTCAGGCCAGCACAGGTATAAATTTTGCTGAAATATTTGTTGTGTGTCAAAAGTGATGGGCTTTGGGTTGGTAGCACAAGTTATTCTCCCTTCTCTGCTGAACAGATTTGAGCATTTTCAGTATGTGTGTGTTTGTGCTGACCACACAGACTGCCAAATGACAAATTCATCATAACTGGCTGAGTTTATAGCACAGCACCAGTGCTTCCAGTTCCCTTGACTTTGCCTTGAATGAGATTCAGCTTTTTCTTTTTTAAAGTGCGAGTCTGAGGTAATTGTACTGCTGCTGTATTGACAGAATGGTTGATGTTGGGATTGACCGGAGTGGTCANCTCCACGGGCTGCAGGTGGATCTCTGCCTCCCCCTAGGACACAGCTGCCTCATCGTGGTCTTCAGCACAGGATGCAGGGGAATCTCAGCTCGGGCACCTGGAGCACTTTCTCCTCCATTCACCTCAATATCTGCATAGTTGTTGTCACATATTCTCACTCCTCTCTTCTCTGGCCACAATGACATCCGTGCAATAACTTTTTTTTCTTCTTAAATATGTTATCACAGAGGCGCTACCACCATTTCTGATTGGCCCAGCCTTGGCCAGCGGCACGTCCGTCTTGGAGCCGCCTGGCACTGGCTCTGCCGGACATGGAGGAAGCTTCTAGCAGCTTCTCACAGAAGCCACCTCTGTGGCCCCCCCGCTGCCAAAACCTGGCCATGCAAACCCAATACACAGACAAAGTAAGTTTTTAGGATGGATAAAACTTGGGATGCAGTAGAAAGTGTCGCTGGAGTATGAATCTAGAGCTTCAAATTTAGAAGACAGTTTTTCGAGGGTGTGTGGCTTCAGGAGTAAGCTGGCAGCAGAGGGCTCTGGCTCTGACTTGAGATAAGGCTCCCAGCTGTAAGGATAAAGTTTGGGGCTGAATGCACCAGAACATGAGGGGGAAAAAAGGGGTCTGAAGAAAGTAGTTTTCTCAGCTGCCTAACAGGCTCTTCACAGCCTCAAAGTCAAGGCTCCAAGCTTTTTTTATACAATTCATACTTTTTGCCATGATGGTATTCAAATTGTATGTATCTATTTTCACAGGATGACTGGAAGTTTTGCATGGATTTGCTCTGGAAGCAGCCTGTGGCTTTCTGTGAAATAACCTTTTCCTAAGGTTTCTGTTTTAGGAGATGTATCATGCTAAAACTTCCAGTATAATAAGAACAAATTCCAAAGTTAACATACAGGTTTTCCTTATAAACAATTCAACACTGCCACCATCCCCCAATATTCAGCCAAACAACACACCTAGGTTGCTTCTGCTGCTCTCAACCTCCTTTATAAAGCAGTATCTAAGGGAATGTTGGCAGGTAAAACTATCTCTTTTTTGTATTTAAAAAGCAAGTGAATAGTTAAGAGATGAGATTTCTTAAAAAAATATTTAGATTCAGAAAAAAGATACACAGTAATGTGGAACTTTAAATTATAAATATACAGGCTTTGAACTGTATATTTCTGAATATTTTCAAGTAAAAGTTCTGACAAAAATAATCCCACCACTTCATAGACATTTAAAGTTAGAATTTTAAAATTTTACTTTGAGTTTGATTGCTGTTACTCTTATTTTCTAGCCACAAGGTTTTTTGAGTCTTTCTTTGGAATGAGATGGCCACATTGTAGTCTCTAGGTCAGCAGTCTGTTTCACTTGTGCTGAACTAGACTGAAAGGCTGTGGTTCTGAGCCAGGTAGGCAGTAAACGAGTGGTGACTTATATTCTCCTTCACTTTACTATGCCTTTTTGATAGCAGCATGCAGTGCTCTGAGCTTTCACTCTGGAGTCTCATGTTTTCTTTTCTGAAGCTTTGTGTCCCACAAGGTAAAAACCTGATGCCCTTGAATCTACATCTTGCAACATAAATCTAAAAGGTCAGGCCAGCACAGGTATAAATTTTGCTGAAATATTTGTTGTGTGTCAAAAGTGATGGGCTTTGGGTTGGTAGCACAAGTTATTCTCCCTTCTCTGCTGAACAGATTTGAGCATTTTCAGTATGTGTGTGTTTGTGCTGACCACACAGACTGCCAAATGACAAATTCATCATAACTGGCTGAGTTTATAGCACAGCACCAGTGCTTCCAGTTCCCTTGACTTTGCCTTGAATGAGATTCAGCTTTTTCTTTTTTAAAGTGCGAGTCTGAGGTAATTGTACTGCTGCTGTATTGACAGAATGGTTGATGTTGGGATTGACCGGAGTGGTCATCTGGTCCAATCTCCCTGCGCAAGCAGGGTCATCCTAGAGTACATGGCACATGATTGCATCCAGATGGTTCTTAAATATCTGCACTGATGGAGACTCTGCAACCTCTCTGGGCAATCAGTGCATGGTCAAATCTCTTGGTGGAAACCACATCTCTTGGTGAGCAGCATGCTCTTTACTGCTCTAGGGTCTGGCATAGAAGTCACCATTGTCATCTAGCCAAAATTTACTGCTGAATGGCTCTGTTTCAGATTGTCAAGAGTTAAAACAGAATTGAGTAAAGCAAAAGGAAATTGTACCTCAATACTCACTCCTGGCAGACTCTCCAGTACTATGTACTAGAACTCAAGTTTTGAAGATACATTTCCATATTTCCGTTTGGTGTTTAGGGGGGGGTTGGTTTTGGTTTTTGTTGTTGGTTTGGTTTGGGGGGGTTTCTTTGTTTGTTTTTTGGTTTTTTGTTTTGTTTTTCTCTAAGGTGAATTCCTTGTTTCCGTGCTGGCAAGTACTGCAGTATTATAAAAATAAAAGTAGGCTGTATTTATACACACTGGTGTATGATCCCAAGAATCTATCTTTAGGAAAATATCTGTTTTATGCATGTTTTACTCAAATGATAAAACTAAAACTGACATTGTTAGCTCTGAAGCACTGTTGAAATGATAGCTAATTTTTGATGGTGCTACCCAGAACTTCAGTGATACGCTGTATGCTTTAATCTGCTTCCTGAGATTGACTTTTGTCCCTCCACCATGGAATGGGGTTTTCCAATTACCTCTGAGTGACCAAATCAACCATCATGTCCACCACTGTGTCAGTTTTCCATGCCATACCTCTTTCATAAAGTTAAAGTTATTAAAGCAGAGAATTAGTTATGTGATTGTTATAGAAAAAGAAATGGCAGAAATGAATGTGCACGCCTGATCTGTAACGGTTGTTCCACAAGCCTCATACTGAAGGAAAACATACCATCTCTAAGGTTGACTTATAGACCCTTCATCTTGTGTGGCAATGGTGTTAACTACTTTTTTTGAGCAATAGTTTCTGCAACAGACTTAAATCTGATGCTGATGCTGCAGTTGTGTGCTCAGGGAAACAGTGAGTGAGCCAAAGGCAACGCTTCTACTTTAGCCCTGAAGAAAAACAAATTACTCCAAAGATACCTATAAATCCTCAATGTCACAGGGATATTCTCTGTTTCGCTTAAAGAAACAAAAGGACAAGATTTCTACTTTTCTCATTCCAGTCTGTTCCTGTTGACAGCACCATATCAAAGAACCGTCATAAACTTGGCAAGCTGCGTCTTAAAAAGCAGAACCTCACAAGGTTGGAAGTAATGCTACTTTCTGTTTAAAATCACAATTGCCTTTAAACTGAGTCGTGTAAAGGGAACAAAACTTCTGTAATTGCAAAAAGCACTGGGGAGAAGAGTGCTACAGATAACATGACCCAGCAATGTGCTCTTGCAGCCCAGAAAAGCAATGGTGTCCTGGGCTGCAGCAGTTCAAGGGAGGTGGTTCTGCACCTCTGTTCTGCTGTGGTGCGACCTCATTTGGAGTGCTGCATCCAGCTCTGGGGTCCTCAGCACAGGAAAGACATGATTTGCTCTGGCAGGTCCTAGAGGAGGGCCACAGAAGTTATCAGAGGGCTGGAACAATCCTCCTATGCAGACGGGCCTCAGCTGGGAGAGAGCTGGGCTTGTTCAACCTGGAGAAGAGAAGACTCTGGAAAGAATTCATAGCACCTTCCAGTACNAATGTGCTCTTGCAGCCCAGAAAAGCAATGGTGTCCTGGGCTGCAGCAGTTCAAGGGAGGTGGTTCTGCACCTCTGTTCTGCTGTGGTGCGACCTCATTTGGAGTGCTGCATCCAGCTCTGGGGTCCTCAGCACAGGAAAGACATGATTTGCTCTGGCAGGTCCTAGAGGAGGGCCACAGAAGTTATCAGAGGGCTGGAACAATCCTCCTATGCAGACGGGCCTCAGCTGGGAGAGAGCTGGGCTTGTTCAACCTGGAGAAGAGAAGACTCTGGAAAGAATTCATAGCACCTTCCAGTACCTGGATGGGCTTTGAGCAACCTGGTTTAGTGGAAGGTATTCCTGCCTCTGGCAGAGGGATTGGTACTAGGTGATTCATAAGGTCCCTTCCAATACAAATCAATCCATGATTCTATGATGTCTCAAGAAATTCTAAGAAAGTGTAACAGATTTGAGCAGATGTTTGCATAACTTAGAAGGTTGTTTTTGTTATTACCAGGATTTAATTCAAATCCTGAGGTTTTTCCTTCCTGTGATTAAACATGTGCAAAACAGAGTAAATCCTTTCACAGTAGATCTTGTTGTAGTTAAGCACTGCAACTTCCAGACATTGGTGAAACATATCTTATATATAATATAGCTGTAGCTCTGTTCTCAGTCTTGGATACTGATTACCAAATGCCTGTAAGTTATAGTTGACTTATTGCTGACCCCCAACTTTTCTTAGAATAGATATACAGATTTTTGGCTATAAATGGAAAGAAACTCCACATCACTCAAGTCTGCTCCACTTCTCTCTACTTTCCCCCCCCCTTTTCTTCCACTAAGCTACTAACATTCTTCTTCTAAAAAGTCTTGTTTCCTGGGCTTGTTGTTTTGACAACAGTATTGTACTTTACTTTTTTTCTTCTTTCTTTGTGTCCTCATGCTGTTTCCTATTTGTTTCTCAGGATACTGCATTTGCCCCCTAGACAGGTTGGTCTCCTTATCCTGAACAGGATGGTTGCAGATTAATCTTGAAGACTCATCACTGTGCTAGGCAAATCCACAACAGTTTTACTGTTGTTGAATTACAGGACGTTTGAAAATCTGAGGAGTAGCTTTCACTTTGGATCAGCATTTCATTTAAAGCTTGAGGAATGACTCAATGTTATATGTAAATAGCAAATTTTTGTACCGTAAGGAAGGAAATAAATTTGGGGAGACACATGTGTGTATTTTCAAAAACAGTTCAAATGTAATACTTTCTTTGTGCCCCAGACTGAAGATGTCAGAAAAATCTTTTCGTTAAGAAAAATGAGAATTAGAAATGTAAGGATCTATTGTAAGGCACAAGATGCTGCTGTGGGCGCACAGTTCATATCACTGGAGATGGTCCATTGAAACACCACAGTTAGTTTCAACTCATGATGAGTATCTCCTACGTCTAACAAACTTCTCCTGCTTATCTCTACAACTCTTTTTCTAGAAGACACATTCTAGGATATATATGCTTTAGGAAAAGCTAACTGGTATAGATGAGCATCACATTTGCCTGGAATATACTTTTTTTATTCTTCCTTGTCTTCTTTTTTTGGAGAGGACAAATGTTGTGATGCTTTGGCCCCTATGTAGCCTATAAAAAAGTAGTAAGGATGACTTTTGGGACCCTTGGCATGGACCCATAACACATGAATATCCAGTGCAGGATGGAGCCAGGAAGCTTGTCAGGAATATAATTGTCCTCGCTGAAGCAGCTTGTACACTGCAAAATACAGTTCTCCTAATGATACTTGCTCCATGTAGTTTTGTGTGATACTTAGATTTATGGGTGTTGGTTTCCTAAAGATCTGTTTGGATAGTCTGTGCTTCAGTGAAACAACTTTCACATGTCCTGTAACAAATCCAAAAGTGTAATAAGAGTAGGACATTTGTCTAGCATTTTAATGTGAAGCAAAAGGATATAGTGAGCTTTTTTCCTTCTCCATGGTGGAGTAAAAACTGGCTTGTTTTCAACTTGGATCCAAGTTTTCTCTTTTCTGAAGTCATCCCTTTGAAGATGATGTTAGACTTGTAATGGTGTCTTGCTTACAGTGACACTGCCTTATTGACAGTAAGCAAAGTGAGCTAGTGTCTTCAACTTTTTTTCCTGCCCTTCAGCTTTCTTCTTTGTATTGATATTAATGTTCTAACAGTATCAGAGATTGACTGAGCAGAATTAAAAAAAAAATACTGGAAAGAACTAAGCAGACTTAATGCTCTTGTAATGCTATTTAGCTGCTAGAAATCAGAATAATATCACAGGGCCAAAACACTTGGACCACCAATGTAAGTAACTTCTGTTCTAGTAATTAGGATACTAATATCTTTCAGGAGTGCCTTGGAGGCAATTTTTCTAGGCTACTCAGTATAAACATACTGGATAATATGGTTTTGTGTCTGTTATTTGCCTTCTGAACTGTTTATGCATTAAATTAATCACTGTTTTCTGTCTGGTACCATGTCTATTATATTTTAAGCCTTAAATGCATTACTAGTTTACCACTATGGTGGATTTAGTCACTGTCACTAACAAGAAGCCGTGTTCCTGCCAACTTACTGCCAGGCAGAGCTCAAGTACAAAAAGGACCTTGGGCTTTCCAATAAAAAGCCTCACTCCTTCTGCCAGCACTGGCACTCTGTTTTGTGAGTGAGAGTGGAGGGTTCCCATGTGTTGCAGGAGGAGAAAAATCTGCAGGAGTGTACTGAGATGGGCATTGCTGCAAGCTTGCGTTGCAGAGCACATCAGCAAGCACTTCGGAACCAGCCTGACACAGCATATGGCTGTCCTTGATGCTCATGGGGCTCAGCACTGGCACAGCTATCAGAGTTTTTTTCATGCAAACAACAATAATACATAGCACTCCATGTTTTTTCCTAGTTTTCAGCTAAGACTACTGTCTATTCAAAAGCCTAGTGCTGTTCAAAAGATTTGAGTTGGACCCCTTAGGGTTCTTGACGGGTCATGATCACATGTGGCAGATAAGATTTTCTAGTCATTTTGATCTGCCATGTGAATGAATATGAGAATTTTCTCCTTAGCGCTTGCCCCTTTCTGCTGTGATTACATTGTGATAGTGACATTAAAAGTATGACGGTTGTAGGCAAGAGGTGTCATTTACATTAAAACTAAAATAAGTTTTCTCAAATGACTCTGTAGATGGATGGAGGTCTGCTTGGATGAAGAGCTGCCCCCAACTACAGAACTGGAAGAAGGCTTAAGAAATGGTGTTTACCTTGCCAAGCTTGCAAAATTCTTTGCACCTAATGTGGTGTCAGACAAAAAGATCTATGATGTGGAACAGGCACGCTATAAGGTAATAACTTTCTCAGTTCTTTCACTGACAAAAGAAAAAAAAATTTTTGTCTTCCAACTCTTAAAACATTACCAAGCATCGGTGATTAACTTTCTGTATCTCTTTTGTAAGACTGTCGGGACTAGATGGAAGACTCACAGCAGTAAGAAGCCAACATGATAACTTAGAAATATTTTACCCTTATTAAAACTGTGTTGGTGTCACTTCAGATTTTTAAAGCTAAATGAATTACACTTCTAGCTCCAGGAAGAATATGAGATTTACCATTTATAAAATTATCTGTCATCAGGTCTGTGTGCTTATTTTATCAACTTTAATACTGAAAAGCGAAAAACAAGCTCATAGTAATTGAGCGTAGCTTGTTACCTGTATAAGCCTTTTGTTATTGCCAAGATCCTTGATATAGAAATATATACATTCATACACAGTAGTTCCACTATGGCATGCATTATTTCAACATGTAGAGTGGGCATAAAAAATTTGAAGTGGACATTTTTAAGGTGTAATAACTGGCTTTTGAGAGTTAAGAAATTGCCCAGGTCCCATATGATTAACAGATCTGATTAAGAATTCTGGTTGTATTTAAATGCTTCTCTTGAAAATCTCAAAAATTTGAGTTCAGGCTTCTTTTCTCCCTTTACTGTAAAAGAAAATATTAATTAAAAAAAAATACTCTCCCACTTTGCTCTATGCTGCTTGAATAGGATATAGGGAGGGTCAGTCAGGTAGAACTGAAGACTAAGACCACCTTATAGGTTCTCCTTCCTAACAGTGCCTGAGCTGTGTTACCACTTCTGTGTTTTGGTTCCTGGTATTTGACATCCAGCCTCTACTCCTGAAGCTCAAACAACTACTGAAGGAATATACAAATTTCCACTTCAATCACAGTCCACCCTGATGGATACAAATCTGGCTTACATAACATGAAAGAACGAGCTGGACTCAATGTGGGGTACATGTTGATGTGTTAGATGCTTCCTTAGCAGGAATGGTGCTATTACACTTTGGTCTCCAGGTTCAAACACGGGAAGATTCCTTGAACTCAAGCTTCAGGATATAAAACTGGGAAACAACAGGAGGATCAATAACTAGAGAATTTTCCTAATGTGATTTTCATAATCTTCTCCTTCTATGTTTTCAACAGAGATCTGGCCTTCATTTTCGGCACACTGACAACACTGTGCAGTGGTTAAGAGCAATGGAGTCCATTGGTCTGCCTAAGGTAAGCCTTCAAATTTTAGCAAAGAAAGTGGCTCAAGTCGTTGGCTCACTGAGATCTCTTTTCATTTGCTTGAGCATAAACACTTCCTTAGTATAAATCATCAGGGAAGGGGTGATTCAGAGAGCAAATCTGAAGAGAAGGAAGTGTGGAAAGCAGTGGGAGTGCCAGTTCTGTGTTGCTGCTGCCGGTGTGTGTGGGCTGAGGCTGTTGTGGAGGAATGCTGTGGGTGGAAATGCTCAGGGTGCTTCCCCTGTGTGAAGACAAATGGGACACTAGCAGTTTTCTGGCTAAACATTATTGCTAGTGCAGTGTCTGTGGGGGCCTGAAAGGAATGTGATTTAAACCAGAAAACTTAAATATTTGCTTCCTTTAGGTTACCTCTTCACATCGTGTCTCTTGCTGCCTCTTCCTCTTAATGTACGTCCCAGTTTCTCTGCTTCTACCCTGTTTCCAGACTGTTCTTGCACCCTCCAGTGCATCTGCGTGACTGTGCTGCTGCTCTCCTTCCACCAGCTGCTTTCTTGGGTCACCTCTTATGTTTATCTTCCTCCTTACGGGGTCTTCACTTGTCATCCTCCCCCTCTGCTGCTGTTTCTGGGCACCAGTGAGTCTATTTTGGATGAAAATCCTTCAAGGAAGGGCTGTGCGGAAACACCTATGCTGCTTTTTTGGACATTTTGGTGCCCACACACAAGCCTGGGGTGAGCACCTCCTTGCACAGGCTGCCCAGCAGCCACCCCAGGGTGCCTGGCTGACAGCAGCCATGGTGCTGCCTGATGCACTGTGGTTGGGCACAGTGGGGATGCTCAGGCAGCTGCTCAAGGACTACATGGACTAATGGCCAGCCACTGTAGGCAGACTTAGTGCAGGTGCCCATAAGAAGAAAAGAGTGCCCATGGCTGCCTTAAAAATGCCATGGAGACAGGAAGGGTCCTGCCTTTCCAAGGTCAGGATTTTTTTTCTCAGTTGAGTCCTTGTGTCCTCAGTTCAGCTGGCTGATTTCCACCCTGTCATCCCTCCTCTGACAGATTATGTTTCTGTTGCAGAGGACAGTCATGGCCAAAAGCTTTCTCAATTCTCCCTCACAAAGCTGTTTTGAGCAAATGATGAAGAGGGCACTGTGCTCCTAACTTGCTCAGTCTTGTCCTATTAACCATGGGACAGTGCAGCCCCAAGAGCTCAGCCTGGGCTGGAAGCATGCTGCCAGCTCTCACGGTTAACTAAGTCTTTTATTATATTTCTGTGGAGAAACTGTGTTTAGTGACTGGGACCAAGGCCAGGAACAAATTAGTGGTAGAACCAGAATTGGAACTTATGATGTGACTTCTTGGCTAAATTGCTTAATATTCCTTTCTGTAAATATCTTTGTAAATTATGTATTCACAAGGTTCAGGGTGCTGGCAATAAGAATTATGCACTTTTAAATCATATGTGATAGGTTTGGTTTGCAATGAGGCTTTGCAAATTGTAACTGCATTCCAGGTTTTGGGTGTCTGTAGGAGGACAAGTACTAGTGGCTGAGCTTATGCCAAAGGACCTTTTCTAAAAATCTTGTTGAAATGCTGTCTACTTATCTTTCTCTCCCCGTCCCCCCCTTCTTATTAAGTAGCTTTTATGCTTTATTAAATTCTTCCCATTGAAAACAACTGATAAAGTTAAAATAACATCAGAAGAGACTTGATTCATAACTGTATAGAAGTAACAACTGAAATTCTCAAAGTTTAAGGTATGGTTAAACAGAGTAAACTTTTCTGTTCAGTAATAAGCTGCCTTCTTTAACTGTGTTCTCTTTGCTTTTTAGATCTTTTATCCAGAAACCACAGATGTCTATGATAGAAAAAACATCCCTAGAATGATATACTGCATTCACGCTCTAA
Source organism: Campylorhamphus procurvoides (assembly GCA_013396655.1). NCBI lineage: Eukaryota > Metazoa > Chordata > Aves > Passeriformes > Dendrocolaptidae > Campylorhamphus > Campylorhamphus procurvoides. Next base: position 330,380 of record WBMV01006286.1, on the reverse strand, counting down.
GGTAACTGTGGTGGGAATAAAAGTCATAGCAGCTGCCAAAGCTGGGAGTGTAAGTCTTGAAATGGCTTTAGGGCAACCGGTATGTCAAAATCTGTCAGAATTTGCAAGTTCCTTAATTTTAAGTTGGGGACAAAACTTGAACTTTGTCAGGACTACTGCCCCAATTACTTTTGAAATGGAAATTAAGGACTACTGAATTTAGCACAGACATCCCTTTCTCACTAGTACACCCCCTCACAAAGTACACATATGATTTCAAAATACATACTGCAACAGAAATCAAATAACTGAACAGAAACTTAGCAAAATATTAGTATAACCATGGTGCAGAAGTGCTAATTATAGTGAAAATGATGATGTGCTGATCTCTTTCTGCCCCAAAAGTGAAGCAAATAATTACTATATTCTGAGGTAATTCACGTAAAAAGTAACAGTTCTTGAGACTTCAGAATTCTGAGCAGCTTGATTTTGAAAGTAAAGTCAGAGAGGCTTTGACCACAATTGAAGATATAAAGATTTTTGATGTCCTGCCTTAATGATTTACTTGGTGTTCAGCACGAAAACATCTGCTGTGTGCTGTTCCTGGTGTGAGGGACAGTGGCCTCGGCAGACAGCTCCATCCACCCTCTTGTGGTTCCTAGTTCATTTCCTGCACATGGAGGCCTTCTCATTTAATTACTTTCTTGCAACTAAGCTTTCAGAAAACATAATTAACTTTCCCTGCAAATTCTCTTCAGTGTTTCTAATGGTGTTCAAAGGAACATCAGCTGCTTCAGAGCTACCAGTCAGAAACTACTCAGTACATGTTTTATGGAAACTTTTTTAGGGCTAATCCTTGAAATCATGTGCCCCCTCTTGCACTCTCAGAAGTGCACTCACTGCCAATAACTAGGACTTACCACTGAAGTTCGTTGCTTTCCTTTACGTGCTAGGCGTTCACAATTGACAGCCCAGTATTTTTTGTCCTCTTTGGCAAGCGTTGCCCCTTGAAGTTATTGTACCTGGTGTAATATTAACCAGGTGTCACCAGGACTATTTGAAGGTGGTTCTTGCCTGTAACTCAGTAGTGCAGTCTGTTCTGACAGCACGTGTCTTGTGTAAGCTTGATTTTCTAAAGAGGATGCGTGGGGCTATAACATTATAACCAGCTGACACTGTAGGCTGTGTGCCCCCACAGTCATGTTATGGGCCAGCTCAAACTTTTGCAGGAGGTGGAATACCATATTCAATTCTTCCAATATTTGCGTCCCCATGTGTGGAGGACATTATCAGTGGATTTGAATGCTGCATAAACAACACCACCATCAATACTTTCTTAGTATTTTTCTTATCTCTGCAATGGCAATAACACTTTTATCTTGAAGTGAGTTTTATACGGATTGATCTTTGGTAGAAGTTTTCCTTTCTCCATCCTTACATACGCCAGGATTTATGCCAGTATCAGAACCAGTCTCTGCTTTCTTGGCTTTCACTTCCAAGTTTGTCTTGTTTAAATTACTTTTCCTTGCTGCATATCAACACAAAGCTTTAACTCTGCACTTACTAATTTTAGGTGTTTTTTTCATTTCAGTGCTATTATTTTAGAAAAGGACTTTATATCGAATGTGTCGTGCCACACTAAATAGGCCTGGAATGCTTTCATTTATGATGCTTTCCTGTGAGATTGTAGGCCTCTGTCCCTGCATGTGATGCAGAATGCAATAATAGAAGAAACAGTGCTTGTGTGTCACTTATTTTCATAACTTTTCCTACAATGCATGCCATAAGTCCTTCACTGGAGTCTTTCAAATCAAACTCTGATGTCAGTACTTAATGGCGCACAGACTACATTGAAAGCTGTCTGGGAAACAATAGAATTAAGGACACGGCACTTTGTTTGGCCAGCAGTGTTCTTAGTTGGGTTGGCATCAGAGGAATGCTGAGCTGTAGGAGTCTAGTTCTGTTCCCCTTCTGCTGATGTTGTAAGTACCAATCTGCTGGTGTCTGTCCCCTCATCTACACACTATATACATATCCCTCGGCTCTATTTTCTGGGTTTGTCACAGCATCGTCTCCAAAGAATCACTACATGGTTTGCTGGCCCTGGAAAGGTCCATGTCCCTATTGTTCTCAGGGTCCCACAACTCAGCTTTGAGAAACGGCAATTGCAAGCAGGATTTTCACCTTTGCAGTGGTAGTACAGATGCACATGACCACTATATAAAGAATCACTATTGGGCTTAAATGCTGAATTCTGATGCATCTTGCAGCAGATGCTAAATTTTCAAAGGCTTGTAACTGGGAAAGCACTTTCTCTGAGAGGTGAGGAGTTGATCTATTTCCTATTCTTTCTTAGTTGCTATGAAGTCATTACTCTGAAGCAACATGATTCTTTAGCTTTCCAACAAAGCTATGAAAATAAAAATGAGGTATTTTCTTCTCATTCTTAGAAATTCTGAAGCCATTTTTACTTTAGAGTTTTCCTACATGAATGCATGTATGCACAGTCATTGTCCATAACTTAAGTGTTTGAAATTGATAAGACCATTTCTAAATAACCCCTTAAGAGGCATGAAACAGCCTTAACTGAAGGTAATAGAGAGTAAAAAATTGAATCTAAAAGGCCTATTTGTCATCTGAAATACTAACATTTTGCAGGGAAAGTCACTGGTAATTTAGTGTTTTGCTGATCTTTGAGCTGCTAGAGGGGCTGAAGATAGACAATTACTCTAAGCATAATAGTTTAAACATATTTTTAGGATATGTCGTGTTTCAAGTCTGAAGTGAAAACTGTTTCACTTACAGCATGTGGGATGACTTGTGCTGTCCAATACAGCATTGCTCTGGCCAGGAAGGAGTGTTTCTAGACTCCTGTTGAATATGAATACCTTCTGCTTTTCTCTTGTTGTAACACCAATACTGAAAGCTCAGCTTAAAAAATATAAAATGAAACCTGTTTCATTTCTTGCACCACTTTTTCTTGTGAAGGCTGTTTTGTATTTGTTTCAGGACTTAATGAAGTTCAGAATGGCTTCATTTAAATTCAGGTGCTAACAGTGATTCTTGTTCATAAATAACAGTACTTAGAGATACTTTCTTTTTTTTTTTCCTGGAAAATTAAGTTTTCAAATTCTTTGCAAGCAGCTCACTGCTACTACGCCTCTGGAGCTGGTGAGCTTCAAAGCATTGTCTTCTTAGGAAACAGTAGAATAACAAGCATGCTTTAAAAGAAAAAGCACACTATTTTAATATCTGATTTTTTATGGTATGTTAAAAATACCTAGGAATCTCTGCCTGATGTGAGCTACAGTTCTGTGAGGGTGATGCTTCATATTAAAGGGAGTGCCACCTGGGAACTGCTCTTTGCCCTTTGTTTCTATCTTGTTCCTAATGCCTCATATCCACCTTTCTTAACCATAACATCCCCTGCTTTTGACTTTATATGGGTTCCCTGAGGTTAGAGTTACACTATAAAAGCATTAGGCAAGCTGTTTCAAGTGAAATGACAGCTTAAACCAGAAGAGAAGTGTCTTCATGTACCCTGCAAGATGCAAAACACATTTTCAGCACCATCTGGTGGTTGATTAATAAGTTTACCCAAACCAAAGGAGGATAGGAAATATCACACATGGCTCAATATCCTCCTGGAAGTGCTAAACAGCAAAAAATCAGCTCTCTAATGTTTGTAACACTGTTTCTTCTTCTTTTTTTTTTTTTTGACCCGAAAAACGAACCAGCGCAGCCCTGAAATGCTGCTGATGTCCATAACTGTTCATATGACACCCAGGGCTTTAGCCAGATTGTGTCTCTGTTTCAAACTTAGATCAAAATCTCTTTCCACCAGGAAAGACATGGAAGCAGATCAGGGTAACAGAGAAACCTGGCTCATTAATATAGTTATGTGAGGTTTTCTTCCTGTAATAACTACCTTGCATTTTAGACAGCTTTGAAAGATGAGAATGGCAGCAGCAATGATTTTGAGAGGCTGCAAAGGAGTGTCAGCCTGAGATCTGTTGTGTTCATCCAGATTGTGACACGGCAGAGGAGTAGCTGTGGTAGCATGGAAGATAAGTGCTGATTCTCTGTGCTCTGAAATAAATACAGCAGCTACAAATATTTGCTTTGAAATATCATCCTATGAGTTGCTAGGAGCAAAAAAATCCCTCTGCAACAAAACACAAAAGGGAACTGTGATCTTCTAGAAACCAAAACCCTAAACCACGATGAACATTTGCAATGAACGAACCTGGGCTGAAGTTAAAAGGAAGGTGGAAAACAATCCATTTGGAGAAATACATTATTTAAGTCTTGCTTTTAAAATCTATAATTTTTGATCCTTTCTTGATAAACTCATTTGTTTATCATGTTTCAGTGATAAACTATCTACAAAAACCTAATGTTCATATAAAAAGAAGCCTTGTGTTTCAAAGATATTGAGAAAATATGTATCTACTTGGCTGTTTTTTCAGATAGCACCCCTGACCTCTAAGAATAATGAGTGCAAGTATTTCTCATGCTATATTGAAACAAAAATATTAGATAGCTCTTTAAATTAAGCACCCTTCATTTTCCAAAAGTTAGATAGTTAATGACACAAATATATTTGAGATGGTCTTGGATAGACTTAGAGGTCGTTGTTTCTCTACACTTAATAAGAAGGGTGTCAGTGTCTTTGGCTATTAATTAGAGGGATGTAATAACACAAGTCAAAACAGCACAAAGGTCCTAAACTATACTCTGCTATACTATACTGAAGTGCATTCTCATCTTGGTTATCTCCCAATCCTAGCTTTTTGCATTTAACTCTTTCACTAATGTTTTGTACTTGTTTTCACATCCTCTGTGATCTAAGATATTGACACTGTCTCTCTCTTAGAGATGCTGCTTGGAAATAAAAAAGATTTCTCTTTCTGTAAGACTTAAAAATGCAGAATAAAGAAAATTGCAGATAATGTATTCTATAATGGCTGAAGAAAGTCAAGGTTTAAGGGACAAGTTTCCTAAAAGTGCTTTTCTCTTTTACGAAAACAAACACCTCAACCGCACGCACTTCAAATTCTTATTTTCTTCTTTGCAGTTTATATCTCTTCAAACTAGGATTAGCTCCACAGATCCAGGACCTTCTGGGAAAAGTAGACTTCACAGGTAAAAAACTGTTTTTCTAATCATATGTTACATGTTCTTTTCACTCTATAAATCTGCTAACATTGTACATATTTTCTACTATGCTTCTTCTCCTCCAACAACATTGTTCCAAACACATCCTAATTAAACAGGTGGGAGGCTGCTATTTTTAATGAATGTCAGTCTATGAAGGACAGAAGGGAGTGAGTTTGCATGGAATAATTGTCATATCTTAGATTCCTTCAAAATGGGGATGAAAACTGATAAGCCCTGAGCACACAAATTGCACCCATGTTTGTAGGTGTTGTGTGATACACAATGAAATTCTTATGCTTTTGTTCTGATTATATTTCTTTGTGTGTATGTGAATAGAGGAAGAAATCAGCAACATGCGAAAGGAGCTAGAGAAGTATGGTATACAGATGCCATCTTTCAGTAAAATTGGTGGGATTCTTGCGAGTGAATTGTCAGTGGATGAAGCTGCATGTAAGTGTGGGTCTTGTTTTGTTCTCTACTGAATCCTTTGATGGAGTGGTATCAAAATGTTTTCCATGTTTTAATTCACTTAGTTTGCTACTTCTTAATAACTAGAAAGAAAAGCAGGCAAGTTTTCAGTGACTGTCACATTGCTTCACTGTTACAAGAACTCTTGCAATTTTTCAGTCTTAGTTCTTTTAGTATCTCCATTGAACCATAGGAACTGCACCAGGTGCAAAGATTTCTTAGAATGATTTGGATGGGTTTAATGGTTTGGTAGCTAGTGCTCCTCTACAATAACGAATTGGGGTCTGTGAATGCCTCTGCACCATACAATGGAACGCAATCTTCTTTGGGGTTTTTTGGTTTTGTTTTTAATTTTTTTTTTTTGGTGGGACACACACACACACACACACACACACACACATGCCTTTTGCAGTTTGCCTAAAACACCCATACAGGTTGCTATGAGGACAAGTCACAGTTCCAGAAAGACAACTCCCTCATATATGGTTGTGTATAAGTGGAGCTTGGCTCTGTGGGCAGCTTTCGATCCGTCTGACCACTGCCATGTGACCCATAACATTGTAGAACTCTGCTGGAGGGCAGGTCCTGCTGATGCGTCTGGAATAACCTTTTCCTTTTTAGGGGAATTGAACAGTTATGGTCCTTCTGAGTCTATCTTTAGCATACATCAAGTATGTCTGCTTACATCAGCACTTGAGCTCTAGATATTTTGTTCAAGATCTTATCCTTTTCCAGAAGGGCAAACTAAAGAACAAAAGAGTTGGCTTCAGTATATTCCATTGCAATTTTGTTAAACCTTGCAAAGTAGAGTAATTGAAACAAACTGATTCATTATGCTACTTAGTGTGTGGAAATTTGCAGAGCTTGACTTAAAACAGACCTGATGTTGATTGATGTTGCCTGTGTTTTATATTTTGAAGCATGTTTAGTATGTGCATGCTTCCCCAAAGATAGTCTATTAAAATGCTGCCTTCAGAAGTGGGTGTAGTTTGTCTCCTTCCCCCGCCCCCCCCCCCCTTTTTTTTTTAGCCAATATTCAGAGATTTACCAAACACTTCTACAGGGAACTTCCTCCTTAAGACCAAAGGGCTAGAACATCCTTCTCTGAAAGCCTTGTTATAGAGTTTAGGGTTTCCTTTAATGTCTGAAGTGTTTTCAGTCTTAAAGGCAGGGTTTCCTGATGTTGGTTCTGTCCGTCTGGGGGACTGTGCTATAGATAATGTGCTCTGTCTCAGAACAGGAAATGTCTGCTATGGCAACACACACACTAGAAAGCCTGGGTATGGAGACCCTGTCAGAGGAAGGGGTCTAACATCCTTCGTCCTAAATGAAGTAGGCAAAAGCATGTACAAAGTGAAACTACTGATGACTCCTGCTTTGCTGCCAGCAACAGTAGAAATCAGTGTTCAAAGAGTAAGCGTAAGTGCTTATTCCACAAAGAAACCTCTGCTATTTCATGCTTCTAGACTGCTCTTTCAAGTCAAATCAGGCTTCTCAATGTTTCTCTTGGTAGGTGGATTCTCATCTGCCAGTATCTGTTCATTCTATCCTAATCCTAATTTTTGCTAGCTCCACTGAGGTCAGTGAGGCCTCTTACACAACTGCGGAAGAAATTACATCCTTCCTATGTATTTTGTTATATGAGAATGTTGGGGTGATGTGTTTCTAATACAGACAGTTTTTTCTGAGACCCTTGAAGCTGATGGGATGTACACAGAATCATAGAATGTCTCAAGTTGAAAGACACCCATATGGCTAACTGAGTCCAAGTCCCTGATTCTCACAGGATTACCTAAAATGAAACCATAAAGCCAAGGCATTGTCCAGATGCTTCTTGAACTCTGGCGGCCTTGGTGCTGTCACCACTTCTGTGGGGAGCCTCTTCCAGTGGCTGACCACCCTATCAATGAAGAAACTTTTCCTAATGTCCAAGTGAATTTCCTCTTTTCAGAAGGTTTAACGATAAATGAGTCAGTGTGTTTCTGTGTTTGTATCTTCTCCACCATGCTAGTTGCTTTCTAGTTGATTTCTCATCTCATACTGTGCTGAACTGAGCTAGAGTGAAATCACTTTAGAACAACCTTCTGGCATGAACTTATTTCTAAGATTATCCACCAACAAATACGCAAGTTGTTCCAGTAGCTTCCATCTCTGAGGATGGATAGCTTCACTTCATGCTTCATTTACCCCTGTTCAGTTTCCCGTTATCTGCTTTCCTGTCTTGCTTTCCTAATTTTATATACTTCTTTGTTTTTTAAACCACCAAATCTGAAGCATCTTTCAATTCTATGATAAACTGATAGTCTCTAGACTCAGATATTTAGTCCCTCAGCTAAACTTAATCCAAAAAATGCTGTTTACTGAATGATTTTCTCTGCTTTAGCAGAACCACGCAGGGCCCTGTAGCAAGTAAGTACTGATAGAATAAAGGAATAGCGATTTTGTTTTCCCTCACACATCTCATTAGTGCCATGACAGTTAATCCTAGACAAGCTGTTGTGGTGATAAATGGGGAGCTGTGGTTTTCCTCCTTTGGGCTTTGATTTAGGCATATTTATTAGAAGTTACATTTTATATAGTAAAGTCTGTAAAATCCTTGAGATTAATGTGCCACCAGACAGTCACTGGCTTTTCTTTGTAACATGAAGGTCCAGATAAAGTGTAGCTCTAATGCAAGTTCTTCATCTAGACTGATCTTAGGGCTAAATGGGTGCAGGGAATAACTGGGAGGAGGGTGTTAGCCACTGCTCTACACTTAATTCAGCTGCAAGTGGTTTTGAATCTGTACACTTGTGCAAATTTACTGTGTGGAAAAAACATAACTGTTTATGACTCAAATTCTTGGAGTCAAACATTTATTTAGTATATGTTTTCCTGTTTTATGAAAGGAAAGGTTTAACACTTAAGCTGGTAAATACCTGTAGTGAGTCCTACAGCACTTTCCCCCCTTTCCCTGTGCAATAACATTTTGAGAACCCTGCAAAGCCCACTGTGTGTTCTTTGCCTCCATTTGAAGTCTGCTGTCCTGTGGCTTTGCAGGTGACAGACAGAGGGACCATTACATCACTGTCTCTCAGGCATCCCAGTTGTTTATGGAGATCCTCATGTTCAAAGAGCCAGTTCTTCCCAAGCAAGCTTAGATGTGATGTGGAGGGCTGCATCCTGCCTGCGGGGGTCTTAACTGTGTTATTCCAGAGAAGTTTAATGTAATTTAAATTTCCTTGTTCTTGTGTAGCATCTTTGAGATATACTGGGTTTAGACAATGCTTTTATACGTCATGTATCTTTATGGACAGCAATAGACTTTAAGGTAAAAACTACCAAAAATGCTTTTAATTCCTGCATGTAATTGCTTTCTAAATGAAATAGGACTTGAATAATGAAGTATAACTTATGTTTTGTTTTCTGTCAGTAAAATATTAACCCTGGTTGGAGAAGAGTGAACATGGGACAGACAGCATTGTGCCACCTTTGTGTGAACACAGACTGCTGCAGTTTAGAGGAAACATGAAGTGGAATGTTTGAACAGGAATCTGTAAATTGTTGAACATAAATCAAACACTCTTTTCAAATAAATCAGAAGAAACAGTGACAGTTTTGACTATTTTGCTTCATGAAATTTAGAACTGTGCTTTTAATTTTAGTGCATGCAGCAGTAATAGCAATTAATGAAGCTGTTGAGAAAGGAATAGCTGAGCAAACCATTGCAACTCTGAGGAACCCAAATGCAATGTTGCTCCACGTGGATGAGGAACTGGCACAGGACTATCAAAATGAACTCTTTGAAGCTAAAAGGAAAAAAGAATCAAATGCAAGACTCAAGGTAGTGGTGTTTTATTAGTACTCCTAGTATATGTTCCTTCATGCTGCTTCTCATGCTGTAGCATTATTGTTTTAAAAATTAATTTTTAAAATTAGTTCAATTAGGAAAAAAGAACAACAATTGTAAGGTAAATAAGATGATAATGCAACAAGCTGATAGACAATTTTATAAGAATACATTTACTCTGAGTATAGTGTAGCTTAACTTTGTCCAAAGGCTAAAAATACCAGAAGACTTAAAACTAAAAAGGACTGATTTTCCTTCATTGACTGCTTTAGAAAAGAACAAATTTGCTGTTTAAAAAGTTGTAAAAAGAATTATACCTCTTTTTGGGTATAAAATACAACCTCTGCCACAGAGCTTTAATGTGAAATTGTTTGCTTTGTTCTTTTACAGAAGAACTAATGATTCCTGTAGTCAAAAATGCTACACTATATTTACATGGCTATTTCACAGGAAGCAGAAAATTGCTCAGTCAAGCTGCCCACCCAGTTATCAAAAAGTGTTAATTTCTTTAGTTGACGTGGTCAACAAATTCCTTTACAAATACATCCAGCAAATACTTCAGCTGATGCAGTTTTAGTGACTCCTGCTAATAGCTTTTCTCTTTGCAAATTCTTTTGTGTGTACTAGTAACAACTTTTTGTTTTCATAGAATGGCACAATATCTGATGAAGAGAGAGACGTCTATGAGGAGCTGCTGACACAAGCTGAGATTCAAGGCAATATCAATAAGATAAATAGTAAGCCATTCTGGATCCTTATGGAAGTATGCACACAACACGTGATCTCCCAGACTCCAGCTGAACACAACTTGAGTCCACCTGAACAAACAAAATATTTCTATGGAAACTTACGAAATATGCACAAGTAGCTAATATCTGTCTACAATGTTTTTCATGCTGCTCCTTCTCTACTAATCTTTGAGGGAGGGGGGCTAATGTTTGTTTGTGGTTTTTCTTGTAAGGATTCCTCAGTTCAGAATCAAATCATTTATTGCCTGCTCTGTTTACTTATGTTTCTTTTGTGTGCAGAATACTGTAAATTTTGACCCCCTCTTCTATATGGAGCCAAAATTCTTTCAATAAGCTTCCATTTAGCTGTGGTTGAACTGCTCCCACATAGGTTTGCACAGACCCAGAGACTTCCTGTGTAGGATTGGACTCAAAAGATATAATTGTCTGCTAGATAAAGACTGCCACTGTAGCTGGCTTTTACAAAAAATGAGATGCTGACAGCAATGGACTTTTTTTATTTCCCCACAAAAGCCTTATTTGCTGTTTATAAGCATTGTTTTCATTTCAGTTCACATAGCTTTAGTCCAAGTGAATGAGGCTATTGACCAGCAAGACGAAGTGGCACTGATGGCAGGTTTGAACCGTCCTGCTCTGAGCCTACTTGAAGTTCTGCCACAAAATTCCTCATGGTACCTATTGCAATTGTGTGATTCTAAAGAACAGAAAATGCAGGTAATTGAATGGAACAGGTACTATGTGTCAGTTGACATTTTTCAGCCAATTTTAATCCAGAGAGAAATTGTCTTTACTCTGCCTTCAGCATCACTTATGAAAAGTTTTATAAAGATTTTAGAATAATTGATGTACTAATCAACACCAAAGAGCTGTGTTTGCTCTAAAAAGCATGATGCCCTTTTAAGTAGTTACTAACTAAGATATAAAAAGAAAAATTTAAATATAACATGCAGCCCCTAATACTTTGTTTTCAAAATTAAATTATAACTTGAGCACAAATAAAGGTAATATTGAATCATTAACAACAAATTAAACTGCCAATTGGTTTTTAAGGGGAAAATGTTTGAGTAAGATGAAAACCACAGGAAAAGATTAATGCTGTGTTTACTGTGGCATTGTATTTGATGCACAGGTAATAGTACAATCAATTCCTAGTGTACCATCACCAGGCTTTATCCCTTACCTCCCACCAAACTTAAAAAACCATAATTAAATCTTCTTTTTCTGATCTGTTAGATAGCAGGGATTCCAAATATACTCGACAAAAATGAAATACAGAAAGAAGTTAGTGTTGCCAATGCGGAAGCTGAGGCTCACAAGCTTAGTGAGTAACTGTTTTAATACTATTTTTTTTTTTACCATCACCATTTAATTTATGTTAAGCTGATGAATTGAGTCCACCATTTCTTGCACATAAACAAGGTTTCTCAAACTGAAACCATATGTTGCATTTTATTCTTGTAATTGTTCTTCTCAGTGTCATAATTGCCAAGTCACCAATCTGTGCTGCACTGAATGTGCTCTTATCTGAGATAGCTAACACATTTTTCTATGAATAACTTGAGCTACTGGTAAACACGTTGGCTAAAACTGACGACAATGCACGGCTTGGTGGCTTGAGCAAGTATTTGCAGTGCAGCATTAATTCTTCACTTGGAAGCAATGACCACACTTGCAGAATTAAAAATATAATGGTCACATAGAACAATATTTTGCAATCACCTCACAGAGGGAAATTATTCACATTTTCAGACACATGTCCAATCTAACCTATTCTGTTAAGAATACCACACAACACAAGTTATAGTTTGTAAAAAATATAGTTAAGGGGGATCTAAATTTGCAGTGCGTATATTGCTGCTTTTGACTGGAAACTTCTTTGCTAGGAAGTTAACCTTTGGTTAATCTGCTGTCATTTTGCTGCATCTGGGCATGGCTTAATGGCTGTTTTGTCTCTGGTACTGTTTCCAATGCTTTGAATCCAGGCTGATTGCTATTGTAATGTGCCTTAAAGGCTGTACTGTGAGGTCAGCTTAATACAGAAGATAAGTTTTGAGTTGATACCTTAAATGTTTGTCTGTTTCAGATTAGTTAGCCATCTTGAGAAATACTTTCTCTGAAAGAGTTACCATTTGGTAAAGGAAAGGAAGATGAAAATGTGATTTTTGAAAAGCATTAACATCAATCTGGAGAGCAACTTAGTTTTTATGATTGGTTTGAGAAGGAAGTAATAGTGGGTTTTGTTATGGGACTTCAAGTAACATACTATGTTTTGCAAGTTGCATGCTGAGTTTCAGAATTAGAAGGCAGTAGCTTGGTTAATGGCTGCAGAACTAGTCTAGTCTAATTGTGGACCTTGAATCTTTTCCTCTTTGCTGTTTTCTCTAAAAAAGCATGCACACTCTAGCTGTGAGAGCCTTTTCTTTTACTAACCTCAGGAATAGCCTTCAGGGGCAACATGGCTCCATGTGACTATGCTTCAAAGCAATTGAAATGAGAGGCTCTTTTTCAGGTGGGCCTGTGTACTTAAAGTTTTCAAATTCTTTGTGTTACATAAGTTCTGAATGCTGCTGCATACATGAACTGTGGAACATGCCTGCTGTACAAGCAGTCTTGTCTAGATTCAGGCAGCCAGTGGTGACTAAAAATGTGCCCGGGAGAATAGTACATAGAAAAGCCACAGACTAAGGTGGAGGAAATAGGGGTTATTGATAGAAAAGGTGTTTGCGTAATTGCTATTCTTTACCTGGCTACATGCACTCTAACCTTCAAGGTTGTTTTCCTTTCTGCAAGACCAGAGTGGTCCTTTGTACAGCATGTTCCTGGGTGTGTCCTAGACCTGGATTTCTTCAGAGGTGCCTCCTGCAGGTGTGCAATTATGGTGGCAGTGACTAAGCTGAGGGGTGTTGTAATGCTTCTGCAGCTGCCCATGTGGGAAATGGTTTTCAGCATTTTCCTGCTGGGCTTTAAACATCTGATGAAGTCAGTTCAGCAAAAAGCAAAACAGGCGAGTTGTTCAGGTACCAAAAAGGGTTGTACTTATACTTCTCATATCCCTCTATAGTGGTCTGTTTAAATAAAAATTTGAGCTCTGTAACAAAGGCATTCATTTCTAAATGGCACTGCCTGTGAGGACTGATCTTCCACACTGGCAGACAAAGGAGCATGCAGAGAAAATCCTAGAAACCATAGCATGTGGTTTTCCATTGGTTTAGCTACTGCTTTTCTGACAGAAAATCCTAACCCTGCAGCATATTTGGCTGATTTCTACCAGGCCTCCTGAAATGGACACAAATAACTTTGTTGGTGTTGCAGGACAAGCTGGCTTTAGCTAGTTTGATTAGTTCCTGCCAAAAAAAGGATGCGAGGGAGGAAACATGGTGCAGAAGGAAGGGAGCATTTGGGTTGAGGCAAGACTGAGGTGCTGGAGCTTGACATACCAAGCAGTACCTGCAGCGAGCAAACCCAGAAGAAGTTAAGTTAGGTCTTTCTCTAGGATGGAGTCAGCTCTTTGTTTTGTATTAAAGGTACAGTAAGCAGATTCTCATTTCTAAAAGTCCAGAAACTTTAAAGTCCTCCAGTCAATTAATTGCATGCCTTTGAACAGACACTGTTTTTGCAACATTCAGCAGTTTGTCTTGAAAAATTTTACAAAAGTACATTTTCTTTCCTCTTATGATAGTAAATTATATTATTTGGAATAACCTAATTTCATCTATATGGTATGGCATATGAAAATTAATAAGCTGTTTTCCCTGCTGTTCTTTAGAACTTATAGCGGTTGACAATATCAATACTGCAATTCGTAACTGTGATCCTAGTAATACACTGGTTGCACTGATGAAACCTGGGGCACAGCTGCCTATTGTTCACTCATTTGCTGCTGCTGTCTATCAGACTGAGCTGTTCAACCTCCAACAACAGAATGCTGTGGTAAGAGTGAAAAGCTTACAAACTGCTCGTTGGTGTTATGTAGTTAAACCATGAAAGAGCACAAACATAGCATGTTGTTGTGTAAAATCAGAGATAATTCTCTTGCCATGGTGTTACATGTTATATATTGCATGAATGGTTTCAGTTGAATAGACAATATTAAGTTGGAGAACTTATTTCTTGCCACACTTTGATCTGGCTGAGCTCTTGTGTTGCAACAAATCAACTGACATTTTTTAATTGTTGCATGCTCTTAATGAGGACTAACTCTGGCTTATATACTGTGTAGAAAAGTAGTCCCCTGCTATGAGTAAGACCAGAAGAGATGGGATTGTGGGGCAAAAGAAGGAAAGGCAGAATAGATGGGACATAGAGCAAAGCCAGTAAGCTCTGGTACCACTGTTGCCAATCTGGCATGCCTGTGACTGGGAAACTTTCCAGGCTTTTTAAATCAGGTCCATCTCCTTGATGGTATCTAGACTGCGTAACTCAAACTTGTTACACCACTTATTTAGCTTCCTGACTGCAGTGCATTATTGTCCTACAGAACTACCTGGCACATGATGAACTGTCTATTGCAGTAGAAATGTTGTCAGCTGTTGTATTGCTAAACCAGGCCTTGGAAAATAAGGACATCCTAATGATAAAGAATCATCTCAGAAACCCATGCATTGGCTTCAATAATCTGGAAGAGGAAAACTTTCAACGGTAAAGGTTCATTTTGTCTTGTCTGGATAAGACTTGGCAACTTCTGCAAAACAAATTAGTAGGCATTTTACTGGGTGGGCTGTCCTGTGTTGGGGCTATGAAGTTGAAAGAGCTGGAAGACAAAACAACTGTGTTTTAAATTAATAATATGACAGTTGCTGAAATAGTTGGGTATCTAAGGAACTGCGCACCTCAGAAGTTTGGGGGTTGCAGATGTGAGAGGTGCATGGAAAATAGCCTTGGAAACATTAAGACCTGACAAGAATTTTTGCTGACACTAAAACATGAACCAACTGTAGCTGGAAACTGTTAACTACTAACCTCTCTGCAATTCTGAAAGATGATCTTTGAAATGTGATAGTATTTAATGCCTAAAGGTCCAGGAGATTTCTTAAATTATGGCTGAACCCTTTTTTTTGCTTCAGAATTGCAAAAGTCTCATAAATGTAGCACAGTCCTGCTTGTTAAAAAGCTGAGTACAGTGCTGTGACACATGTTTGTTCAACATTACATTATAACCTTCACTTAGATGACAGCTGCTTTCACTGTCACTTGCCTGACTTAAAACAGCCATGTGTTGCTACCTCTGAGCTCTTTTGTGTATCCGCAAAAAGTATCAGGCAATACTGCCATTTGTGAGAGACCTGAGCCTCCAGTGTGCAGCAGAGAGCATGGGGGTATGGACCAGTTCTTGACTCCTGGTCACAGGTGGTGGAAACCTCTATGTGCTCTGGGAAGGCAGCAGCAGGCAAAAGGGACAGCCGTAGCTGAAGATCTTGACTAGGTTGCCGGGGGACATGAATCTGAGAGCAGCTCTTGCTTGGTGTCTCAAAACTGGAGGGAAGTCAGTCAGATTAGGAATAAGAGGCCAGTGTTTTGCTTAGAGGGAGAAGAATGACATAAGATGGATCAAAACTAATCTGCCATTTTGCTAATGTGAGGTGGTGCTTGTGTGCAAGAGAAATAACATGGTAAATATGCAGAAATTGACCACAAAGTGTCCCAAGAGCAACATTTTTGGCTGATGTGAGTGACCCAATCTTTAAATTAAGATGCCAATCAATACAAATGAAACACTAGGGATTAGTTGGACTCAAAATAAAATTTTATTATGCCATTATGTTAATGTGTCCTGCCAACCATACGCTTTGTATGCCAACATACAAAGCAGGAAGCTTTGACTTGCACAATACTAGAAGGAATACAGTACGGCTAGAAATATTGAGGAAGATGGTGTTCAGTGGCTTTCCATTAGAAGAGATGGACTTATTAGGAAGGTGTTTCCTAGAAGAAAATATTTGGGGAAATATGTCATAGGTCTGCAAAAATGTGCATGTTGTGGAGAAGGTTAATGGAATCAGTTGGTAACTTCTAACAACTCTGGTTTTTACTTTTTATGAGACTTGAATTAAGAACAGATTGGACTGCATCACATATAAAGCTTAAAATTTATATAAAGAGGTGTCATCTCACAAAACACAGAGTGGGACTCATTCCTTAATAATATAAAATATTTCAAATTAGAGTAGGTAAATTAACAGAGCACAGCTTTGTTTGCAACTACAAAAGTGATATGTAGCCTCCAGCCTGGGAAGCCCTTAAAGGCAGGTTACTGGATGCTTCAAGGACAAATCAGATTAGGAAATGATGAATCTCTCCTATGTAATTTTTTTTTTCTGGCAATCATTCATTCCTCAGGCTTCTGATGAAAGTAGAAGACATGTATTTGTTCTGACATAGTGTGGCAGTTGTATGCTTGATTCAGGAATATGAAAATTATTTCATTTATGTATACATATGTTTACTGTGAAAATTTCCAGATCATCTTTATCTGTGATCCTTCTAAGAAGTCTAAGAAGAGTAGACACGAGTTACAGAGCCTATGCTCAGAAAACTTTGAGTTGTGGGAAGAGGAGCACGATTTTTTTTAATCCCTTCCTCTGCCCATGGCCCACCATCTTCCATGTGGAGGGAGTATAGAGGTAGTAGGAGGTGCTACTACCTGATGTTAGGACTGAAATTTTGGTCTTTGAATTAGTGTCAAGAAGTCAACCATAGTTTTATAAAGCAAGAAGCTGACCCTAATTTCTCCCACATTTATCCATTGCACTGTACAGCAAATTGTATGTCCAGTGTATGTACTGCTGTCATCCCGTGTTGCTAAGAAAAGTGCTCTGAATTAGTGTACAGGGCCAGTTTTTTCAGATCCTGAAATGCATGTGTAAAACAGCTTGCATGTCTGCATAGTTTCTAGCAAGAACTGAATTTGTCTGAAATTCATTCATTGGTAAAAATACTAGCCTCTAAATGATGGATGATACATCTGACTAATTCTTTATGGCAGTTTATCTTGTATATGAAATACACTTATGTATTTTATATCTTCTTATAGTTATGCTGATACACTATTGTCTATTAAGTCAGAGGCTTCATCTCAAGGCCAAGATTATTTAAGCTGGAATGATATCCAGAACTGCATTGACATGGTTAATATGCAAATTCAAGAAGAAAATGAAAGTAAGTAATTCTTCCTCTACATTGCCCACAGAGGTCATAGTATGGTCTTTGGTACATAAGTTAATGTACTGAACGGCCTTGTTCAGAAATTTGAGGTTATCAAGTTACACCAAATTTGCTGGAGCAAGGAAATGAGAGGGCAGCTTTCAGACTGCTTACCATCTTGGAGGTATTCTAGAATGCAGTTCGAGAGCCTTTGTAAGAAACAGGCTGTTTGTGCCATTCCCATATTGCCATTAGTGTCATGCATGCTGCTGTTCCATACTGGTAAGAGGAGCTTTATGTTACAGAACATGTGTAACTGACTGGATTATTGCTTCCTAAATCTAGTGAAGTGTTTGCCATGGCTCCTTATGGCTTCCTTGCAATGTGTGCCCTCTGGCAGTGTGGAGTGCTGAGCAGTTTGACTGACAGAGTCACATTTTTGTCTGAACTTCTGCACTAACTAGGAGTTGAGAAAGACCTTGAGAGGTAGTCTTGCATTAGCAGTGTAAATCTTAGCACAAAATTTACATTACAACATTACACACCACACTTGGTTTCAGTGACACTGACCTCTGACAGGGGATGGTTGTTTGGCTCAGAGAGCAGAGGAAGAAAGGAGATCTGTGTTTCAATAAGCAAGTGCCATGTTTGCATGGTCCCTCTTCAGGACCACCTTAGAAAAATCAAACATTCCCCAAGCTTTACGACAATGTGGATCTATGACCCCGCTGGGTGGCTTGTGATGGGTCTGGTAGAGACTTGTTGAGAGACGACCCACTGCCAGCAGAGATGTCACCCCTCACAGGTGATGGGGAAGCCCTTGGCTGATGCCTTTCTGAGGTGGCTTTAATGACCACAAGCAGCACATTTCAACATGGTTTAGGGACAGGACAAAATTGATTTTTAAACTGCTGAGAGAAGCCTGAATAAAATGAGTTAAGGTTTTGCTAAATGCACGGGGCCTTGATACTTGCTGACCAAAGTACTGAGTTTCACTGGTCAACATTATCAGAATAGTTATTTAAGGTGAAATTAAAAGAAATTAGGTTAAGTTGCTATGTAATGCTGTAGCTGGGAGTGCAGTATGTATGTATTTGTCCAAATCAGAGTTTCGAGTAATCTGGTCTTAAATGCCTTGAAAATGAGTATTTCAGCACCATGAGCCAATATGTTGGCAAATACAATTAGATGTGACACCGAACCTTTTCTAAAGTTTCATGTAGACACTTCTGCCCAGAAGGTAGGGAAGTCTGTTTTCTTTTATTTTGTCACAGATGATTTTGGTTTTTTATGAAGCATTTCATTTAGATAAATCAATAATTGTGGCAGGAAGGAAAACTGTACAACACAATAGCTTCACGTGAATATTAAAGCAAAAAGTAATTTTAAATCAGCTGCTGTTGCTGCCTCTGCTTCTTGTTATGTGATTTTTCTGTTCTCTGTGTTACTGCTTTGTTTGTACCTGATTTTGTTGGGTAAGTTGCATTGTTTTTTTGTAAGTACATCCTTAATAACTTTTCTGTTTCATAGGAATCATTGCAATTGGCCACATTAATGAAGCAGTTGATCAAGGAAATCCTGAGAAAACTCTAGAAGCCCTGCTGTTGCCCACAGCCAAGCTGCGAGATGTGAGACCAGTAAATGCAAGGCATTATCAGGATGTTCTCCACCATGCTAAAGCACAGAAATGCAAGGTTAGAGTTTTCACTGTTGTTCTTTTTAGGAACTGAAATCTCAGTTCTTTTCATTTGCATCTCTGTTCCTGTCCTGTCCCCCTGATGCTGGGAATAGTTGTGTCAATGGGGTTGTTAACAAGCCCGTGACAACAAATTGGCACTGAGTAATTTTGCCCTACAACTGATTCTGATGGTCAAAAAGGGATTAATTCTCAATGTACTAATACTAAGTCATATTATGCATATGTATTGCTACTGGCCTGATGTAATGTCACTTCCTTTTAATTCTACTAGGTTGCTGCAGCTATTACGAAATGTGGGCAGCAACAATCCTGACACAGTTATGAATTTGTGCAAGGATATAGTTACAGAACTGTGTCAAGCAAGTAGCTACAATGCAGATAGGAGCGGAGGTTTTTGACGGAAAGGAGTCATAGTCATGGTGTTCCTTAACAAGCATTTAGGAAGTTCTTTGAGGAGTGTCTGTTGCTTAAGATGTTTTATTATAGTGGAGTTTTGAAAATATTTCTGTTACAGCATTATTGGGTAAGAATAAGCTGACAGTCTTGTACATGCTTTCAGTTTAAACCTATCCCAGCAGGATATTGCTATCTGGTTCCCCAAAAGCAGTGGTCTGGTTAACATTACAACTCAGGGAAGTATAAACAAAGATCAGACTAAGAGCTTGCAGGATGTGACTGAACACAAGATTAGCTAAAGCAACTAGCTCAGCACCTAAAGTGTCCAGTGTTTGCAGAAGACACTTAAAATTCACACAGTGTGTCCCTAAAGTAATATGGTCAGCTTGGAAAAGTCTGCAAATTTTTCATTGTAGAAGTATCTTCTGACTATCTTCTTACCTCACCTGTAGTACTGCTGTGAAACTGTTTTTCTACTCTGCTGTCAGAGTTTTCAAAAGATGTCTACCCAGGTTCCCGGGTAAGGGCTGGTTTCACTGACCCCTCAATGCTGGAAAAGCTTCTCCCTTGCCATGTGTGCTGGGGAGGGTTTTGTGCATGCTGACTTTACCTGTCCTGGCTGGGCCTGGGTCAGGGTTTGTGCACAGAGAGTGCCTGTGGGGTGGATGACTGCACAGTGCCAGCACAGGATGTACCATGTGCATTCACAGTTAGCTAGGATGTCCCCGAGACAGAGACAGAGGCCACAGGTACCCACAGGCCTCCACACAGTAGCCCTTCCCTGGGTCACTCCTGCCAGCTCTCACAGTGCTCCCCAAATGCAACCTGTTGCCTACTCCTGTCCCTGTGTGAACATGCTGATAGGAAACAAATGAGTGTTTTCAAGCATTGATCTCTTTAAAATATTCTCACTCTAAAATTTGTGATGTTCCTAAGAGACATCTTCTGTGTTTCTCGGTGTTTCTCTTTTGAGCTATTCTGGTTTTCTCCTTCAGAAGACAGCAAGATGCTGTGCTCCTAAAATACTAAGATACGTACTTACTCTTTATGTGAACAATCACATGGACATCACCGTTCTTTAGGTTAAAGATATGATTTAGATGGAACCTTCCTAAATAAAAAAATCCAAGCACAATTGAAAAGGTAGTTGCAATTTCTGAAGTCTATTTCCCACTTTTTCCCATCTCTGTTTATAAAGCAGATCTCTCTTTAGTTGCATTTTGCATATTTAAGAGTGAGCTGTGGTAAAAGGGAGTGTTTGATTTACGAGGATCAGATAAGTCTCCATGTAAACTTCCTGTGTTCCCCAACATCTGGAAAAACATATGGGTCAAACCTTCTCACTTATTCTAAGCAGCTTGCTGTTACATCTCTGTAGCTGTGGTGGCTTTGGAGAAAGAGAGTCTGTACCCAAATCTGCCAGAACCTGTTGCAGGTATTTGTTCCTTGCTTAAAACTGAAAATGCAAGCCTGGAACTTTTTGCTGTAATCTTAAACCACAGCTTTTAACAGTTCTGAAGGCATTTTCAAATCTAGTGTGTTCCTAGTGAAGAGAAACCCTGTTTTTAAGGAGCATGTTGTGGATAACTGAAAAATTAAACAAATGTACCAAACTCTGAAACGGTTCCTGTGTTTGGATGTGGGGATTTTTGAGTGATTGGAATACAGGTTTTAGTTAGCTTCATATTGCTTATAGAGTCAATACTTGTATAACATTTGAATTATTTTAAAGTTATCTTTAAAATTTCTTCTTAAGCACATTGAAGGAATGGCAGGACTAAAACTAACTTCAATTAGGACCAAGAAGAAATTAAAGGAAAGGAAGTTTGCCAGGCTGCAAATTCCCTTGAGGTGTTTTTCCAGTGCAAGTTATTTTATTTAAGTAAAGTTTTGTTTACAATACTATTCTCCAACCAACATAAAGCATTTTTCTCCTTACTCTCTTACATGCTGCAGTTACAAATGCAAACAACAACCACAGAGCTCATTTTGTAGGAACTTGGTATATATTGAGTTTCTGTAAAGGCAAAAGCTGAGCCTTTGTTTTACAAATGTGGACAATCAATCATTACCAGTTGCAGTATTTGTAACACTGTAGGTATTTCCTGTCAGGATGTCAGGATGTGGAAATAGAGAATACTACAAAATAGCTTCCCTGTTTTGCTTACCAAACAAGAATAATACATGCCTGGATTCATACTGATAAGGGCTAGTTCCCAGCAATCCTTGTGGGCTAGGGGAGTGCAGGCACTGACGAAGTGGAAGAACAAGTCTCTAGTGCAAAGCTGGTTAAACAGCCTCAAAGGAGATGTTTCCTTGGAAGAGTCAGGCTCTGTGTCTATGACTGTAGATTTACTGCCCCTTGAGCCTATGGAGACTTCAGCTCTTCATTTTCAAAATCTGGAGCAGTATTTGCTCTTGACTGTGTGAGAGAGAGCTTTAGCAAAGCTTGACAGCTCCCAGGCACGTAGAAAGTGCTTTTAGTTGTTCCCATTTCCACTAGGACAGAAACTTGTTTTTTACATCACTGTTCCTGCAGTAATTGTTGGCTGAGAGCTAATTTGAAGTATTTGGAAATCATGAATTGGCCTAAAAGTGCC
Source organism: Campylorhamphus procurvoides (assembly GCA_013396655.1). NCBI lineage: Eukaryota > Metazoa > Chordata > Aves > Passeriformes > Dendrocolaptidae > Campylorhamphus > Campylorhamphus procurvoides. The sequence continues at coordinate 308,360 of WBMV01006286.1, read as the reverse complement.
GTTTAAATGTTGACTCCTCTTCTGGTGTCCAGGGGCTGTGGTGACTGATACTCTGGCAGCTTCTCCACGGCCACAAAAATGGTGTCAGAAAGAAACAGAGGTGCAGAGCCTCTTCCCTGAATCTAAGTACACAGGTGTTGCAATACATATGATAAAATTATAGCGCTGAAAGAGTATGTCTTTGAAGATATTCCTTGTGTGAAAGGAAGTAAATTGTACTGAGACTGTGGTTTTTAACACTTGGGCAGCTCAGTTTTCACACCTGAGATTTGTTGCTATCTGAGTTAATACTATATAAAATCATAATTAAAATAATAGGACTAAATTCATTTTTCCCTGGATATTTTAACCATTGTAAGATAAATATTGGATTGACTTCTAATTTTTGACATCAGAAAATAAAGGAACGGATCAAGACAACTGTTTAAGCTGCTAAGACATAAAGCAATTAGATAAAATGAATACAACCCATCTGTGTTGTAATAGTAAGAGTTGATGTGATGGATAATAAGGATAATATTACTTGGGACAAAGCAAATAGCAAAGATGGTAAGGATCAAAAGACTGACTTTAACATACCAGAACCATTCATGAGTCTTGAGTGTTCGTATAATTGAGACATAGCAGAAAATAATAGTCGCAAGAGGTATCAAAAACCCAAATATAGCTAAAGAAACATAATAGTAGAACTGGAAGGAAGATATTGTTTCACAGGCATTGTGCACGTCATGGCAGGTATAAATGCCCAGTTGCTTCACATAATAGGTCTGCTGCATGATGCAAAGTGGGAGCATGTACAAGAAGATGATGGTCCACACGGCAGCACAAGCTGCAATGGCATAGGCACGCTTGGGTAGGCTCTTGTAGGTGAAGGGGTGAACAATGGCCATGTAGCGGCTGACACTGATACATGTGAGCAGCAGGATGGAGCAGTACATGTTGCCATAGAACACCACGGTGGTAGTTCGGCACATCAGTTCCCCAAACACCCAGTTGTTCCCATTGATGTGGTATGCTATTTTGAAGGGCAGCATGATGCAGAAGAGCAGATCTGAAATAGCCAAGTTTGTGTAGAGGATGGCAGTGCACACAGAGCGGATCCTGAACAGTAGCATCCACAAAGTGATGGCATTAGACGGTACACCCAATAAAACAGCACTGAGGTAGACGGCAGGTATTAGCTTGGTGCTCAGAGGGCTGGTCAGGTACTCCAGCGTGGTGTTGTTCACTTCTGTTAAAGTGGAGTCATTTGACTTTTTTGCAGTGCATTTGTTGTCTCTGATATGGATGGTTGTTGTCTCCCCTTCTATAGCATAAGGAGGGATGTAATCATAGTCTCTTGCTGAAATTCCACGGAAAGTCTTGATAAGAGACACAGTTTTAATTGCAGAGCCATTTTGTGAAAATTCTGAAGCTTAAAAACACCAAAGAGTTATTAAAAATGACAAACTACTGGATTAGCAATATAATTCACTTTCAGGTACAGAGGAAGGTAAACATCTCCATTTGAAAAGCAGTATATTTTTAAAAGATTTGATGACATTCTCCGTTGCTTTGGGTGTTCATATCAACCAAGAACAGTCTTCACTTTCACAGCCAATCTTGAAAATTTATTGTTAATTTAGTGTTAAGCTGATCTTTTAATAATCTCTGGTGAAAAAATTCAGACACTTCTGTAATGTTTGACCTGTGGAGGGTTTTTCCCAGTACCAGTAACATTGGTAATTCTTTGTATAAGCAGCAGCTTTGGTTTAGGGTTGATCAGAATCTCCAAAGCAAACAGCATTACTATCCTTGTCATTTCATGTATGAAATGCATGACTGCAAAAGGTGCAAAAAGCACTCTTGTCTAATACAGGCTGAAACTTTCAAATTAGAAAACTGAAAAAGCCCTCAATTTTTTTTTATTATTATTTTGCATATCAAATTAATGTTATTCTTCAGCTTCTGACCAAGGCAAATCAATCTTTCCAGTTTCTTGTATCTGAGCAAGGGCAGTTAGTTTTAAGAACTGATAACAAATGTTCCAGCTGGTACTAGCTGTAATTTACTGGTAAGGGAATAAAACTTTTCAAGAAGCAGGAAAATTTTCAGTGCATAAATGTTACTAGCATGTGGGCAAAACCAATAATACCACCTTTATTGATGCCTGTTCCTCAGTAGTCCTTTAGTAAAGGACTTTGTAGAGACGTTGACGTTTCCAGCCAAAGCACAAATATGTTCAAAATGCGTTTTTAAACCCACGTGTTATAATTTCGCAGAGTAAACAGCTGTGTGAGTTTGTTTTCAGCTGTTTTTAAAAATGTTTACTGTAAAGCTTAGAGCATGCATCATGAAACTGGAATTCAGAAGCAAACTGAAATTTGGATGCAAACCTCTGGGCTTCTTTGGTTTTTTTACCTTTCCATATTTGAATAAAATATGGATAACTGTTTTAAAGTGGCAAATTTATGGTAGAATGTTTTGAAACCAGAATTAGTAGGCATCATCACTTTTTAATAATTTTTTGATGGTTAATCCAGAAAATTAGTTTTAACTGCTCTTTAAAAGCCATATATATGCATGCACGGACATATATATATATACATATAGTGTGCGTGTGTATGTATATTTGAAAACAGCTTTCCTTCTAGAGAGGAAAACAAAGACTTATTATTTGATCATTTCCTTTAGTTATTGTTATCACAATAGTTATCTGAGCATTTCCTTCTAACAGCACCATCTGTGAACTGTAAAACAAGCCACTACAGATTTAAAAATGATCATATCACTTCAGAAATACTAGGTAAAAGATTTGTCTTCAGTAAGTACAGAAAGTTCCCTTAAATAAAATTCTTTATCGAAAATGACTGAGAGGACGTAAAGTGTCACTGAAATGAAAGAATAAAAATCTGCTTTAAATGAGACTTCCTAGAGTATAGTTTTCTATAGGGATACATGTGTAACCCCCTTTGGGTTTCAGCTTGTGAAGAGACAACATTATCAAAAAGCCCATGTAATTCATTAAAATTTGAAATAGATACAGAAAGGAGGACTCACCTGTTGTGCAAAGACTGAAAGTAAGAGAGAGCAGTCCAGTGAAAAACAGTATCTTCATTGTAGTGTGTGAAATCCAGCAAGCCAAACGATGGTGCTGCTCTAGTTCATCCTGAGAAGTGTCTTGTGGGGGCTTTTTCCCCCCTTTGTAAGTGACTAAAGAATGATTGATCTGTCCTGTAGAAGCATCCTGTAAGCATGAGGTTTATGGTAAGGAACTAATTTGCTCTTTGTCTACTACTGCAAGAGGGTGTGACGTATCCAAATATGCACACATGACTCAGTTTCAGTCTCTGCCCAACACAGAGATAAAATTGCTTTACAGCAGCAATTTAACTCCTAATTTACCATGAGCCTGAAGCTGATGTGCAGGGTTCTACTGAAATTTGTACGTACATATATTTGAGGTAAAAAGGTGTTTTCTGGAAAAATCAAAGGGTGTGTTTAGTAAATCCTCAAGGGTCTCATGTCACGTGGCTGAATGCTGTACCCTTCTCCAGGAAGAAACAAGGCTTGGAGAAGACTGTGATTACCTCAGGTGAAGGTGGAAAGAAGCCACACATACAAACATGCCTTAAAAAAAACCTGTGTTCTGCTTTGCCTTCTGCCTCCCTACCCAGTGTTAGTTGCCTGCTTCCTTCAATCCAGCTACTGGCTTTGCTCACAGTTCCCCTCCCCTCCACAGCCTGAAGCCTCTCAAATCTTTCCACTATTTTTGTCTGCTGTTTTTTTCATCTCTTCCTTGTTCTCTGTCTCATTTTTGGTTATTTTTTTTGTTTGGTTTGGGTTTTGTTGGGTTTTTGGTTGGTTGGTTGGTTTTGGGTTTTTTTTTCCCTTTTCTTCCTTGAATGCCATTGAGCAAGCAATGGCTTGTTTCAGCAGGCAGAATTAGCCCAAGTCTTGGTCTGGCTTCCAACCTAGTTGTGAGGCTCAGCATAAACCGTACTTGGCTCCACAGCAGTACTTGTGTCTGTTCTTGTATTTAATGTGTAAAAGCTTGATACTAGATAAGGAGTTCTTTTCAGTTTCTCAATCCTTTTCTCAAAATTGTCAGCCGTAGTCTGGGAATTTATTATACAATCCCTTAAATGTTAGGTCTAACTCTCTCTTGGTAGAAAAATGTGCTGTGTGTCTCCACTGTCCTGTGATTGTCTGATACTACTTGATGTTATTTATATATTCTGCTACCTTGTTTATATATATGATGCAAACATAAGAGCATGTCTTTAGGGGTTTTTACTCTGTTTTTTCTTTGTAATTTCTCTGGATATCACATTTATTAGATGTTTGGTCTGGAGGTAAAACCAGGGATATTCATCACAAGGCTGATTCTTTGTCCACACTGTTTTTGTTTGAGTGTGTTTCTAGCAGGTGGTTTTTTTCCTGAAATATTTGTGTGTATATACTCTAGATCTTTATTAATCTCTACTTTTGTTTCTCTCATCATTACTCTATTATAGACCTGGCATTTCTATTTCCTCTTTAGCCTGAATTTTCCCCCCACCTACTGGATTGGGTTTTAAAAGTTACTTTAGCTCCAAAACCCTGTTTTATCTGTAGTGTTGGTTCACCTGTGAGCCTGGGCAGTACAGTTTGTTAGCGGGGATGTAAAGCCTACTTTCTTGCCCCTTGTATTTTAAGTTGGATTTAATACCATGCACTGTTAGCCTGTAAGAAAAGCAATACCTGCGCTGCTGCATAATTCCAGAAATGTTTGCTGCTTGAGCTAAGTCATCATTACTAAACCTAAGTTGTCTTTCTATATCAGTTTTCACTGTTATTTTCAAATGTAATGTGTACTCAGGTATACACAGAGATTGTTTCCAAATAATGGATTTTGAAAGAAAGCCAACTTCCTGCAGTCTTCTGCTCTGTTCACTTTCTTTTGCTATCACAGTCCTGCCAGATAATGTGTGGTTTTACGTGACATTCAAACTACATATCATGGAAATGAAAATATTTCTAGCTTTGCTCAAAGTTTTTATTGATCTTTAGTAGGATGAATTCTATGTCAGCAGAGTCAGTACGGCACATTCTTTAGAGGAGCTCTAAGGTTTTGCATCTAAAAATTGAGATTTAAAGAAATTCTTCTTCTATACATCAAAAGTTTCAAACCTTTGTACTCGAACAGGAGCTTATTCAAGTTAGTAAACAGAATAGTAATGTGTTTTATTGCTGGTTTGAAACAGTTAAATTCTTTATATGTCTGGGGACTTTGCAAATGGAGATTGTATATTGGAGCTGTATCAGTATGTTCAGATAACTCTTCTTATAATTCAGTTTTTTCAAGGTTTTTTTCTATTCTTTTTCTAGGAATCCCAAGATGAATCAGCGCTTCTGTGGCTGGATGAAATACAAAGAGGGATCAGTGATGGCAATAACAACATAAAAGAAGCAGCAATCTGTAAGCATTAACCTGCATTTGCTCTGCTCTTGTTTTCCTTTGCCTTTAGAAACTGAAATTGGTAATTTATTTCTTTCCATTTCAGGGAAGGGTGGAAGTCCTTTAAATGCATGAAAAGAAATTAATGCATGTTCTTTGTTTTACAGAAATTGGGATGATTTAGAACTATAGAGGTGGTGTTAAATTTATCTAAACTGATAATCTTTAAAGCTTGGATAACAATTCAGTGGATTTGGTTATACAGGTTAACATCATGACCAAGATTTCTAGTCTCAGTGTTTCTACAGATAGATCCTGAAACATGCAGATGAGAACGGATATGCTGTTCAGGAGTTTATTTTTATAATATGACTAAAATCTTGATACATATTTTAAGAGCAAATCTTTGTTTAAAACTTTGCTTATTCATATTTCTTTATAATGTCTTTCATGAAATGCTAACAAAAATTAGGAACATACTAGCTTTAGTGTAGAAAAAGCACTCATTTATTTGGGAGGAAGCAAATGCCCTAATCTGTAAGGAAGAGGAAAAATGCTGAGGCTTATCGTGTTAGGGCATTGTGCACTGAATGCACTCAGCACCTTCTGCTAAAGTTTGGATTGAATAAACTAATTTTAGAAAAATATTCATAATACATAATAAACTTTGGCAAGTAATGCAGAAGTGTAGCTGGTTATGTGAGGCACTGAAAAGCGTGGTGGGATGCCTGCCTGTTCCTGCCTAGGGCCACCACAGACTAGTGAGGCATTCAGTATTGGTTAGCCTTCTGCTTGACTTGGCTTTGGGTGAGTCAGTGTCGCCTTCTTTTGCACCTTAGGAGCTTGTGAATATAACTGCTGAAGTCAGTGCATTCCTGCAGTGCTGTGCTCAGCCATCCTTAGTGCAGTGGGGCAGTCTGTGTACTCACAGACACGTCAGTAGTTAGTGCTTGGGAAGTTGAGGGTGGAAGAAAACACAACTGGCTATTACAAATAGCTATCCCTGCTACAGAAACATTGCATTTTGCATTACTGGTACTTTAGAATTGATTTAAACAATTCAGTCTTCATGTAACAAGTCAGATACATTGAAGAGAGTTGAAGAATTTTTCCAGGTCACATATTTATAGTTGAAAGCACCTGACTTGTGTTTAAAGCAGCTTCCCAGCAATGCCACTCAGAGCCATGAGGAAACATCTGAACACAGAGAAGGGAAGGAAATGCATAGCTTATAAACAGATGTGTTAAATCTAAAAAGCAACTTGAAAACATCCTCATTTGCATTCACTGGTGTAAAAGCATGAAGAATATATATCACAAAGAGCCTGCAAAAGTTAGCACAGCATAATTCATGTATCAGTACCATATGATGTTGCTAATGATAAGCCACTGCTCCATCCACTACCTAGGTATTGTAGTAAAATCTTTTCATATAATGTGTTGGTAGGGAAATGCACAGCTTTTCACAAACAGGGATGCTCAGTGGAACTGTTCTGACATGTCACATGTAGAAAAAAACACCTGCTAATTGCCTGTACTCTGCCCTCTGGATTGATAGGAAGCACTGTCAGCACCACACATTCTTCGGAACAGCTCTAAGGTTTTGCAGCTAAAAACTGAGATTTAAAATTCCCCATGGCACAGAACCTGATACTTCCTGTAACAAACCCATCCTGTCTCAGGAAGTTTGCATATTGTGCTGATGAAGTCTAAACTTAAAGTTCAGCTTGATCACAATTTGGAAATGAACTTTCATTTGATCTATCACAGAGATGCTGGTTTTGAAAGGCAGACAACTTCAAATCTTTTGCAAGGCAGTCAAAAATGTATTTTTCAGTCTAAAAAGTATTTTTGAGATTGCTGCAGTAGTGGCAATAAAAGAAGCAATAAAGAGAAGGTACTGGCAGCTGCATTGAAACAGCCTTGATCACTTCCAAACTAATTTTTATGCCTTATAGAAACAGTAAATACTACAGTATTAAAGTTTTTAAAGACTTTTACAGTCTTCTCTCTTGGTAAAGATTTCTATATATTTTATCTTTATCTAGGAAGAGTTCCGTAAGTGCTGGTACATTTCCTAATTCTCTGCAGTTCTTGCTGTGTGATTTGCATCACCTTGATTCACTTCTTGAATCAGTTCAACTACTGTACTCCTTATCCTAGTGGAGGACAAAATTAAAATGGCCAAGTATCAGCTGCGTGGCCTTCAGGAATAGACTCAAATACCGACTTTAGTCTTACACAGGAAGAATCTGTTTGTCATGGGAGAGTCCAAGTTATAGGAAAAAGCTGATTTTTGGCCTTGTTGAAAGTTCAGGTTTATCACACCAGACAACTGTAGCTTTGTATATCACAGCTCTTTGAAGGGAGAATGGGTGTGGAAAAGAGCCCTTCACAGTGTTGATCTGGTACTGGCATCTCAACTGCTATAGAAGCAGACTGGAGTAGACAGTTCTCCTGCATGGCGAGATGGGGATGGCTAATCTCCATTTATCTTATAATTTTCCAGGGTCCACATGGCCCTTCTCTAGAGTAACAGCTATTTATTGCTAGCACTTATATAGAAAGGAATAATTTCTGCTGAAGTGAATTTTTCCCTACTAAATATTTTTCTTATATTTTCCTTCAAAAATAAAGGTATCATTACTTAAAAGATAAGAAAAAGCCAGATGACCTACATAAATGGATCTTAGGTTAGGTAGTGTTTTATTTGTCTGAATAACAATAGCTTCCAGTATGTGTAACTAGATGGCTAAAAGGAGGAAGGAAAGCATTCAAATACTGCTGAACAAAGTTGACAAGGCACATGGGACTGTGTATGAACAGTGCTGAGACCTCAGAGTCCTCTGGGCCAGCAGCAGACAGCTAATGTGTGGCGTCCCAGTTTTTCCTGCTTTCTCACTGCTGAAACCAGATGCCTGGGCATCACAATGCCATGGCAGTGTCAGAAGGACACTTCCACTCTCACAGGGAGCACGTGTGTTCTTGGCAGGGATCTGTTTCAAAGAACAGGAAAGTAGCAGGATGCTATCTGATAGAAATCCAGATGGTGGTGGTGTGGTGTTGTGCCTCTGCTTTGTTTCTCAGCTGACTGACAATCTATTTTTAAGCTGGTCTGTTACTGTGTAGCCAAAGCTACCCATTCCACTTTAGTCTGACTAACAACAAAGAAAAACTCTTACTGAAATACTCTTCTGCTTGCACAGTCTTCTAGGGTGACTCCCATAGGTAGGTTTCTGATGCTGAGCGCCTTCTGGATCAGCTCTGTGTAGGCAGTGTGTGCAGGGACCTTTCTTGTAGTGATCTGGATAGACACAAGATCAGGAAAAGTGTTTGGTGGTGCAGCATGAAGTGCAGCTGTGGAGTGCAAAGGTAGTCAGATTCACTTAAACCAGTATATAATGCATATGTTCTAGCCATGTGTCTATTCACTTGTTCCCTTGTGCATGGATCTTGAATTTAGATGTGAATGACACCTTTAAAAACCAGAGCAGCCATTTCTAAAGCAGCTTAAACATCTAGTATGTAAGACACTTCGCAGTCACATGTGCTCCCACATGCTGTCAGGTGTGGAAGAATCAGTTCCTTCGGTGATGGCGGGACCTACACTAAGCAAGAGATGCTTAGGAAGTCCTGAATTAGAATATGGGTAAAGTTGTATAGCCTCAAAGTTTACAAACCTCTCAGGGTGCTTGTATGTGCCCTGGAAGCAAAAGCTGCATCTCTCTCAAATTAAGAGCATGAATTTCTTTTAAACAAGCTTCTGAGAGTGAGTTAAAGAAAAGGTTGCTTCAGAATACTGACTAGGTTTCTGCAAGAATTTACTCAAGACAATCAGTTTTAATTCCCATTTTGTACACTAAAAGTGAATGTTAAGGTTTACAGCTTGTAACCAAATTACTCCATGTACCTCTATAAGGTCCCCAAGTCATGAGCAGATGATGACCTGTCTGTTAGGGCAGGCTAAATGTGGGAGTACTTGTCATCCTCAACCCCTGCCCTAGCGTAGTCTTGTGTGTCACTTGGTGGGAACAGCCCTCTAGACTGCTCTCAGTTGTGCTGTGGCTACTTCCCAGACTGGATGGAGCATAGACTTTCTACCTAACATCCTTGCTATTCTCCAAAATACTTGTCCTTACAGGCATGAAGGATGCTGTAAATAGGTAAAGCACTGAATTGCTACGTACATTGTGCTGTCTGTGTGCCAGCCTTAGAAATCCATTTTCAAAGTTGCTGGACACTGTAGGTACATAAAGACACCTAATTTTCTATGACTTTATTTTGCCCTAGTGGCCGTTGGAATATCAATGATTAACAAGAGCTTGGAGAATGGTGATTCACAGCCAATCCTGATGATACTTCAGTCCAAGTTTGGATTACGAGTCATTCCTGAGTGTGCTGAAGCTTACTTCAAGAACCTTTCTGAAGCCAAGAATCTGAAAACTACAGAAGGTAAAGACCTTCCTGAATAGGGCAGTTCCACATGTCCATATCACTGAGGCAACCAGAAAGCTAGAAGAGAAAATTTACCTAAAATCACTGTAAATTGAGGAAGACATATGCTGAGTTTAAATATTTTGACAAATCTTATACTTTTCTATGATTTTTACATGGTATTAAACTGTTGCAAACATCATTCAGACCATAATACATGCTGAGAAACAAGTCTATCCATTTCCAGAGTCTAATTAAGACTTTGTAGAATCTGAGTAGAATCTTGAGTGAATTTAGGGCAGCTTCTCTGTGTCTGTCAACAGACTAGTCCCATCTTCTCAGAAAATCCTATTACTCCCTAATAACATTTTTTTTTCCTGTTAGCAGATGCAGAGATGCCTAGTTTGGCCTTACAGGTTACTTTCAAAGATCACGCCAGGCTCTGACGGTGCGCACAGCCCATTCATGGTCTCTGTGCATTGCCAGAGCAGCAGTTTTCAGCAAAAGCTGAGGCTAAAATCCACCTTTAGGAAGATGATGAGATGTTTTCTCACATTAGAGCTGCAAAAGCTGGTCATAGCTAACAGCAGCCAAGGTTAGGTAACGGTTAAAAAATTACTGTTAATATAGTGCACTTTCTTACAGTAGATGACAATGTTTCATTCCACAACATGAGTATTTTGAGCGCATTTTGCAAAACTGACCTTACCAGCTTTATCTTGGGGCCTCTTATCCATGAGGAAATGAGGCTTTTCCTGCCTGTCAGGATACAGCCTTGTTTACCAAGGCACTAAAAAAGAAAATGATGTGGATATAGGAAGTGCTCTGTATTAGGTAAGTGTCAATAAGTACAGTATTTGGATAGAAGACCAGAGCAACATTTTTTTATGAGCATGTTCTCAGTTCCACTTATGTGAGTGACGATGGAAGACATAGCACACAGTTTCAGGTGTGCTAACCTGGCACACAGGTTTGGAGAGGCTGGCAGTGGATCTGTACTAACCTCATAGCTGTCTTGCTAACATGATAGCTGTTTTGTTCCAGAGGAATGACCCTGTTTCAGTGAACAGGGTATTTTGAAAATCCTTACTACAAACTGGCCTAAGATACACAGTGGTTCTGCACATAAAATGGCTTCATAGCAAATGCAGGGAGGGGAAATGGGTAGGGAGAGCTGTAATTTGCCAGTGAAACATGGCGCAAGCATATACTAATGGAATGTACTGCTTTTAGGTTCTAATGAAAGTCCATGGATTAAACTTGTCATGAGAAGCATGTATGATTACTATTACAATGTGGAAACTGAGGAAGGTACCTGTGTTGCCCCTGAAGGAGTGGTACCAAAAACTTCATGGTTAACTGGTGAAGAAATCCAGGTAGGTTAATGAAACATTTGTTCTTATTGCAAAGCAATATAAACATTTGAGGGAAAGAGCATGAGACACAGCAATGCCAAGGGGCTGTGGTGGGTGAAACTGAAGATCACTTTATCACTGTCTGTTTTTCACAAGTGCAGGAACTAAAGTCTATACAGGCAGTGATAGCACAGCCCCCTGTTTACTGTCTGGCAATGATTTAGGGACTTCCTAATTGGATGCTGCAGCATTCATTCCTTTTAGTGGCCACCAGCAGACACCAATGGAGGGAAGTCTTATTGCTTCCATATCCTTTTATATTGTTTGGACTTTGCACTGGCTTTTGCACTGGCCTATGACAAGGAATTTCATGATGTATTTGGGAGCAGATGGCACTACTATTTTTTGTTTAAATCTGATCCTCTGATGGTGTTTTTTATCTCAAAATTCAGTAGGATGAGCATGCTATTTAAACTTCCTTATTGTAGAGGTTTTGTGTTAATGTAAAATATAACTTACAACAAAGTAGATCACACAAGCTTCTGAGCTCTTTGTTCTGCTTTTATTCTGATGCAGCTCATCTAAGTTACAGGCTTACTCCTCTCCATAAACAACTCGAGTCACAGTGTATGTCCTAAAATTCTGAATGCAGCAGTATTTCAGCGTGCTTCTTAACACTGATTCAGTTAGTTTTTCTAGATGTCTGACTTGTGCAAAAAAATTTGTAAGTATTGGGAAAGCAGAACTCTCCTAAGGTATAACAAAATACTCTCTTAAAATAGGACATTCATTTGAATAAATGAAGTTTGAAATCAGTTCAGTTACCCTTCACATACAGTTCAGTGGCAGCAAAGTAGCTTTCTTCTTAGTGATTAAAATCTAGGGGTAAATCAGAGGGACTTGGATAAGGTGAACATAAGATCACAAACCAAATTTTGGCTAGAGGGTTTTTCTTTGAGGAGGGGAGGGCGTGTAGTTTTTTATTTTGGTTGGTTGGGTTTTTTGTTTTCAAATGATCTTTTTCCATGATCTCTTAACAGAACATTGTTGGGCAAGTTACAACAGACTACAATCGAGAACAGCTGTGGCTTGCTAATGAAAATCTGATTGTTCGGCTGCAAGCCCGAGCAAGGGGATTCTTAGTCAGAAGAAACTATCAGGAGAGAAAAGCATATCTTCAAAACCAGGAACCATCTGCCATCAAAATACAGGTATTGTTCCAGAACAAGAAGGTATCATGGCTTGGGCAGCTTTCTGCATGTAACAGGTGATAGGGCTGATCACCACTGATAAAATTGTCAAATAGATCTGTGTCCCTGTTTTCATTAGCAGCAATTTGAACCTCTACATCTGCAAATATATTTGCTATATGAAAGCACATACACAGTTTTAAAAGAATGTATTATATCCACCTCCACTGTAAATTACCTGGGAGAAGCTCAGAAATGCGCAGCCCTGGCTTTGTTCTGATGTGCTCAGATTTTTTGTGGTACACCTAACTATGCACAGTACAAGACCAGAAGGTATTTGTTGAGTATCGAAGCAAAAATTCCTTGGCGAAGCATGATTTAGGAAATACATTCCTTTCTAGATTATCCCCAGTTGCAAGTGGTTTTTCTCTGCTCCATGAAGTCATAGCTGGGTAGGGAGTGGCAGCTGCCCTGGTGTTCCCTGGAAATATTTCTTGGATATTTCCAGTTTGCTGAACTCTAAAAGGGGAGTATAAAGGAAATCTTCTGCAGCGGTACAAACACTGATAGATGCATGCACACTGCATGTGTGTTTAAATGGTGAAACAGCCAGCTCCTGCTAGGAACAATTTATTCCAGTCTTGAAAAAAAAAATCCCCCAAAAACCCTGACAAACACACCATCACCACCACCTCCTTTCAAAAAAAACTCCAAACCAAGCCCAAGAACCCCCAAAAAATAAACAAAAAAAACCCCAAAAAACAACCAAAAAAAAGAGAAAATATATAAGTGATTTTTTTTTTAATCTCCAGTAACTTTATTTCATGATTCATTATGACACATACCTTTACCACTAGTAGTTATTATTGGAATTGACTTTTCATTTTCTGGCATCAGTTTCTGCCTCTTGTCCTACAGCTCAGCACCACCAAGAAGAGCATGGCTTTATATTCTTGGCAACCTCCCTTTAGATACTTGCATACACTGATGAGGTCTCCTCCTGTCATCTCTTCTTGAGGCTGAACAGGCCCAGTTCCCTCAGCCTTTCCCAATAAGAGAGATGAATCCAGTCCGCTCACCACCCTTGTAGCCCTCTGATGGACCCACTCCAGGAGCTCTGTGTCTCTGTTGTCCAGAGGAGCTCAGCACTGGACACAGCACTCTAGATGTGGCCTCACCAGGGCTGAGTAGAGGGGCCAGACCNTACAAACACTGATAGATGCATGCACACTGCATGTGTGTTTAAATGGTGAAACAGCCAGCTCCTGCTAGGAACAATTTATTCCAGTCTTGAAAAAAAAAATCCCCCAAAAACCCTGACAAACACACCATCACCACCACCTCCTTTCAAAAAAAACTCCAAACCAAGCCCAAGAACCCCCAAAAAATAAACAAAAAAAACCCCAAAAAACAACCAAAAAAAAGAGAAAATATATAAGTGATTTTTTTTTTAATCTCCAGTAACTTTATTTCATGATTCATTATGACACATACCTTTACCACTAGTAGTTATTATTGGAATTGACTTTTCATTTTCTGGCATCAGTTTCTGCCTCTTGTCCTACAGCTCAGCACCACCAAGAAGAGCATGGCTTTATATTCTTGGCAACCTCCCTTTAGATACTTGCATACACTGATGAGGTCTCCTCCTGTCATCTCTTCTTGAGGCTGAACAGGCCCAGTTCCCTCAGCCTTTCCCAATAAGAGAGATGAATCCAGTCCGCTCACCACCCTTGTAGCCCTATGATGGACCCACTCCAGGAGCTCTGTGTCTCTGTTGTCCAGAGGAGCTCAGCACTGGACACAGCACTCTAGATGTGGCCTCACCAGGGCTGAGTAGAGGGGCCAGACCAGCTCCCTTGACCTGCTGGCAGTGCTTTTCCTAATGCACCCCAGGATCCCATTGGCCTTCCTGGTCATGAGGCCTCCTTGCTGGCTCATGGACACCTTGTTGTCCACCAGCCCTCTGGGGTATCGGCCACCCACTCCTCCAGTTTGCGAGGATGTTGTGAGAGTATTGGAAGCCTTGCTGAAGTTGAGGTAGACAATATCCACTGCTCTCCCCTTGTCCATCCAGGTAGTGATTTGATTGTAGAAGGCAATCAGATTGGTCAAGCATGATTTTAGTGAATCCGTGCTGGCGATTCCTGATCACGTTCTTATCATCCACATGGCCTCCAGATTGAGGCACTTCATCACTATTCCAGGCATAGGAGGTGAGGCTGAGTAGTGGGCAAAAGCTGGAAGTCTTCCCTATGTGGGATGAGTCCGATGACTGGGATGCTAAGGATGTGAATACACAGGTGATAAAAGTAAGGATGACTTCAGGGGAGTGAAGGAAATGGCATTGGACAACAAAGTGTGCTGAGATTGGTCAAAATCAACGTGAAATGTATCATAGTACCTTAAAAAACACAAGCAAGCTTGGTTACACCTTAGTTATCTTTTTATCATAATGGCAGTTTTTCTCTACAAGGTAAACACTGTTAATGATTTTAGTGTATATATGTAAATTTTAATAAATATTAGTTTCTCGTTAGAAGTAATGGTCTCCTGTCTTCTGCAAAATAGGCTTTCTGGAAAGGATTCAAACAAAGGAAAAGCTATGTTGACAGATTAAAGGTGCTTCAAGGCAATGTTGCTGCTATTGTTAAGGTAAGATTCCAGTTTGTTTTGGGGATTCAATACCTTTAATCTCGTCTTGGTCCTGCACCACTTCCTGGGAATCAGAGACTAGGAGTACAAGCTGGAGGGTTTCCAGAAACCCGCAGTATGCTAAAAGATGTTTAATTGACAGCTTAGGCAAACTGCTTCTTGAAAGCTCTGTGTTGGACTTCTATCAGGCTTTGCTGAACTTGATAATAGAGATTTCCTTACATTTTCCTTTCCCTACTAAATTAGAAAATATTTATGAAGACAGTGTGTTATTTCCTTTAAAGCTCTCAAATCTACCTCTTTGGGAAGCATTTGCTTTTCTGAGATGCTATTGGGATGTAATGTCATTTTTAGATTGTAGATCATGGATGGAGTATTGTGACAGGATCTCCTGTTTCTGAGGGAGACTGGTTTAGAACTGAGAGCTGAGATGTGAAGGTAGAAATCACTTCCAAACATAACACTAAACACAGGTGATAAAACTCAGCTTGCTAGTTCAGTGGAAACCCCTTAATCTGGTCAATGGCCAGTAGGACCCTGGTGGTACAGTCATCTATGGCCCCAAGCATGCGAGAACAACATGCCTGCAGCAGTAGGCATTCAGAAGCAAATTTAACGCACACACACAAGCTTGTGCTGTGTCCTTTAAGTTTTTATTTAATTTTATCTAACTTTCAGATTCAATCATGGGTCAAAATGTGGCTAGCAAAGAGAGCTTACAGGAGACGTCTACAGTACTTCAAGGATCATGTAAGTCCTTTTTCTCCATTTTAAACATAAAGCATTGAAATAGGGTAATAAGACTGCATAGAGCAGTTTTTGGAAACTCAGGAAACAGAGTACAGATTTTGCAGTATGTTTCTGAGCTTCTAGAAGTGTTTAATAACTAGATATTTTTGCCTAATCTTGGTCCCTTTCAGAATGACCAAATTGTGAAGATACAAGCATTTCTCAGAGCAAACAAAGCCAGGGAGGACTACAGAACACTAAGTAAGTGGTAACAGTTGAATGTTGTATTTTTGTGGACAAGTAGGTTCAGTGTGTTTTTTGTTTTCTTAACTGTAACATAGGATGTCTCAGTCTCCTATTCAACTTCAAAAATAGGTGCAAGTGTTTGTAAACCAATTGTTCCACATCTGAAACTATTTTGCATAGCTGTACTCACTACAAACTGTGACAAAAGTATTGCTAACTGGAATAAACTTCTCTCTGCCATTCAGAAAGCTACAGTGTAGTGATCACCTTCCTGAGGGTTTTAAGGGTATTCAGTATTATGTCAACTAACAAGCCTATTTTCTTCAACTATAGTTGGTGCTGAAAATCCACCCTTGACTGTTCTACGCAAATTTGCCTACCTCTTGGACCAAAGCGACCTAGACTTTCAAGAAGAACTAGAAGTAACAAGGCTAAGGGAAGAAGTGGTTACAAAAATTAGATCCAATCAACAGCTGGAAAAGGATTTGAACTTAATGGATATAAAGATTGGATTGCTGGTGAAAAACAGAATCACTCTTCAGGTCAGCAGGCTCTGTTCAGGCTCCCTTAGTAGCATGCACTGAGCACATCTACGTGTTCAGGAGGCTCAGGGTTACAGAGTCACAGCACAGCTGGGAGGCACCTCTGGAGGTCATCTGGCCCATCACTCCTGCTCGAGCAGGCGTACTTAGAACAGATTGCCCAGGACCGTGTTCCGATGGCTTTTTAATATCTCCCAGCAATGGAGACTCCACAACCTGAGCAACCTATGCCAGTGCCCAGTCACTCTCAATTAGTTAAAATACTCCTAGCAAATTAAGCACTTTCTTTGCTTGTTTCTCTCTTGTGCTAGATGTTGTTCTGTTGCCCCAAGTTGTATGTCACTGTGTTTCTTTAGTTGTGGCCAATGGTAATTACTTGGCAGGTTTAAAATCTTTTCTATGATTTCTGTGGTAGAATGGAATAGACTTCTGATCACAGTGAAAAGCTTGTTCAGTGTTAATTAATCATGAATGAGTCTGTACAGGAGATAAGGTCCCATACAGTCATTGTTGATAAACCATCCCGGTGACAAGATAAAGATGTTCAAGAGACTGGTTAGTGAATAGAGCAGCACAATATAAAAAGTTACTAATTATGGCCCTTGGAATAATACCACATTTAACATGGTTGGGAAAACATTTTTCCAATTTACCTGTTGTGTGAGTATATAATCTGGATTTTTGATCACCTCTATGCAGGATGTGGTACTGCACAGTAAGAAACTTAACAAGAAGAGCAAAAATCAGCTGGAGGAGATGGTTACAGTTGACAAACAGGGCATCAAAGGTTTGAGTAAAGAAAGAAGAAAAAAATTGGAGGCTTATCAACACTTATTCTACCTTCTACAGGTAAACTTTAAGGCAAAAATTAACATGGTAGCAAATTGTTAAAGAAAAACTAGTAATATACTGCTTTGTTCTGATTGCAGTAATGATTATGAAAATATTTCCAAATACTATACAGACTGCAGCAATACTATAATCAACTTCTAATATTTGCTGTTACTGAGAAAATTCTTGCTGTCTATCAAACATGCAACAAATATGGCTGGTTTTGCTTGAGTACAACTTCAGTCTGTGCTGAAGTCAAAGAGAAATGTTTACCTCCATGTATCTTCTAGTCCATGTAAATTACTATCACTGTTGCCTTGCACTATATGTGGTGGAAAGGAAGTTGTAAGCAATGCAGTTTGACAGCATATAATGTTCTTGTGCTCTTTTATGTCATCTCACTGACATTTTTCTAGAAGAATTTTAGATCCTCTAAAGCAGACATGTAGCATGCAATGTTTTCTTAATGGATGGCCATGCCATTTGGTAAAAGTCATAGTCATTAGATACACAGACTTGATGCACAGAGGTACTACCTAGAGACTGCAATTAAAATCCTTAATGGTGCTTCTCATGGATCTCTAATTGTGCAGTATTCAGTGTTTCTTATGCATTAGGACTTGTAGAAAAGTAAAGCGTGTGTGGAAAAGTGACATATATGGCAGTCAACACAAACATCAACAGTTGCCCCCAAAGCGGGTGTAGTTTGTCCTGGAGAATAGTATGCAAGTAATTTGTTTGTTTTGTAGACTAATCCCACATATCTGGCGAAGCTGATTTTCCAGATGCCACAAAACAAATCAACCAAGTTTATGGATACAGTCATCTTCACTCTATACAACTATGCTTCCAATCAACGAGAAGAATATCTGCTTCTCAAACTCTTCAAAACTGCTCTAGAAGAGGAGATAATGTATGTACACTCACAAGAAGGCTTTAGTTAGTATTGTAGACAGTTCTATGAATGTTTCACTCCTAAAAGAAACTGATGGTTAATCTTTACATTACCATAAAATTGCATACTTATTTTTTGTTACTAGATAAGTTTGTTTTCTGGGTAAATTATTCTCAAACTCAAGTGATTGCCAATTAAGGAAAAAAAAAACCAAACCAAACACCTTTCTATGGCGGACCATATTCTTGTGTGAAAAATCTGCTTGAAAAAAAGATGCTAGAGCTTCTTGGCTTTGTGCTTGAGTATTTAAGGGTGGAGAAAGTATTTTCATTCTTTATGCAAATTTATGTGCTATAAGTAAAGATTGGTGGCTTTCCCTGAAATAATAAAATCTTACTTTATGCCTGTAACAAATATTTGCTGAACAGGTATTTGGATTTGATTCAGAGACATACAGCTGCCATTAACTATGCTATGTTCCTAGATCATTACGATATCACACAGAAAATTCATGTGGTAGTTTCTATAACACTGTTTTATATAAAAGCCTTAAAAAATAGAGGGTATAAAGATGTTTCATCATAGAAATAGAACAATTTTGGAAGTGTGGAGCTTGAAAATGTAGATAACAGCATACTCAAGTCAGAGCTAAAAACTATTCTGTTCCTGATACAGCTCCAAGGTAGACCAGATTCAGGATATCGTTACTGGAAACCCCACTGTCATTAAGATGGTTGTCAGCTTCAATCGAGGTGCTCGTGGACAGAACACTCTGCGTCAGCTCCTGGCCCCAGTGGTGAAGGAGATCATGGATGACAAATCCCTTGTAATCAACACTAGTCCTGTGGATGTTTACAAGTCATGGGTAAACCAGCTAGAAATGCAGACTGGCGAGGCCAGGTGAGTGAGGGACCTGGACATATTGTACCATATACATGAGAAATCTCTCAGTTCCGCTTTTCCTCTCTTTATCTGACAAATTGTATTTGTGCCCGTGCATCCCTTCCCCATCTTCTTGTAGCATAGTGAGAGATTTTAGAAAGAATTGCTTGAAAAGCAGGTACTTTAACTTATCCTGAACAAGAAAGGGATCACTTTCCTTATCATGAGCTTCCAAGGGCTATAATCTTTATAATTGCAATAGTCTCTGCCACAGAACGATTTATAGTGTTTGTATCAGGTTTTATAATATCATATTAGTAGTATTCCAGGTTTTTGATGAGCTATATTGGGACTGGAAGGTGGAGATGCATGCCTTATATTTGGATTCCTCTTTTCATTAAATAAGGGAAGGTACGTGATGGCACATGTACTGCAACTTAAACAAACTTCTCACTTCCAAAAAAAGAGGAAGCTAATGCATCCGATACTTTTATTACTTAACCAACTTCAACTGTATTTGTCTGACTTTTGTTTTGTCCACTGGTGACCCTTATGAAGAAAATAAAAGAAGGTATTTTACTCTCAAATGCATTTAGTCTTATTTAATATCTGTTTGTTTTCTTTGCAGCAAATTGCCATATGATGTAACTACAGAGCAAGCACTGACACACACAGAAGTTGTCGATAAACTGGAATCATCAATTCAGAGTTTGCGAGCAGTAACTGACAAAGTTCTCGCATCCATATTCTCTTCTCTCAATATGATGCCGTAAGTGCTGAGTTAGACTCTCCAAGCTGCAGTTCATGTGCACAGTGAAGCTTTGAAACTCTGTGATGGAGATCCTTTAAAATCTTTTTCATGCTTTCAAAGGCGTGTGATATGTGCCTCTTGATTTACTTCCCCAGTAAAGGGAATGGTTTCTCAAGCTCTATTCTGCTTTAGTAGCCTGGTGAACCACTCCCTCTACTTGAAACTTCTTGTATTTTCCATTATCAACTCATTCTGTGTTTCAAGGGACTGGGCAAAAAGCCAATAACTTAAGCTGACTAGAAGGATTGTTTTATGTTTCATCTAAGCCTATCTCAGTATTTTTCCTTTTTATCTGTTCTACATATAGTTATGGAATGAGATATATAGCCAAGGTTCTGAAGAGCTCGCTCCATGAGAAATTCCCGGATGCAACAGAAGATGAATTATTAAAGGTAGACTTCTGAGGGCAAACTGCCAGCAGCTTGTTCTTTTAATGCTAAAGTGGATTTTTATTGATACTAAGCATTCTAAGGGACTGAGAACATGAGGAATTGAAGGAATTTGGCACTTGAGTTGCCAAGGGGTTGTGGAAGGGGAGAAGGGAACTGTTGCCAGAAGCTAGATGCCCAGTAATTCTTGGGAAAGGTAGTACCCAACCTGCTTTGGATAGTAACTGTATTTAGAAGGTTGGAGTTTATCTGAATCACCTCAGAACTTAGGTTTGTATTGAGGTTCTTACCATCAGCAATCCTTTTATTGAGAACACTGTAGTCTCTTTTTTTTTTCCCCTCTCCCCTCACCTGAAGTCATTAACATAGTATGAAATTGTAACATAAATACACTAAGGAAGTTATCTAAACTATAAGTGGACCATTACATCACACTTAAGATGCCTTTAGAAGTTGTAGGAATGGTATTTGGTACAGTCTGAAAAGTAAGGTGTGAGTGGTAAGAATGGTAGTTGCCCACTGGCCATTGCTATCCTACCACAGTCATGGTGTCTCTTCAGAGGGATTAGGGGAATTGCTCTGTGAGCCTTCCAGACAGCCGAGCTGACAACTCTCTCAAATTGGAACTATTTGTACTTCAATAAAGACCTTTTAAATGTGTAAGTTGAAAGTTCTGCAGCTGACTACATGTTAGCTGAAGCAAATTGCAGGAAGAAAAGTCTTGCTTGTTTCTGAGACCATGAATTGTTTGAAGTCATCATCTGCACAAGTTACTGTAACATTGTTAGAGAAATTGCAGGTTGGAAATTCTGTTCTCTAGATTTTTAGGGCTGCACTGCATTTCTCAAGAGAAATAATGGGTCCCTTCTCAATTAGTGTATTAAATGCTGTCCGTATCTGTAGCACTTCAGAGAATGAGAGTCTGGAGCTAAACCTTACAAAATATAGACTATTGTGTTTGTGTTTAACTCTATGCCTTGCCAGCACCAAATTGAAATGTTGTAAAAGACCACAACTGATATCCACAGGGGTGTTGTAGGAGGCACATCACATTAAAGACCTTTCAGTTTGCCACATAGGTAACATGTGTCTTAAGGATTCTTCTAGCACCAGTTCCTAGGATCTAATTTTTATAAGATGTCATTATTTTATGTAAAGGGAAGATCTCTTAATTTTTTCTTTTAGATTGTTGGCAACCTTCTGTATTATCGCTACATGAACCCTGCCATTGTTGCTCCTGATGGTTTTGATATAATTGATATGACAGCTGGGGGTCAGATACACCCTGATCAGAGGAGGAACCTAGGCTGTGTGGCAAAAGTCCTCCAGCACGCTGCTTCTAACAAACTCTTTGAAGGAGAAAGTGAACATCTATCATCTATGAACACTTACCTCTCACAGACCTACCAGAAATTCAGGTATGCAAAGCCCTTACGAAGACCTACACAGTAAAACCTCTCCTCTAGGATGAGTAAGACAGGTGGACTCCTCACTGATAGAATTTTCTGCTCAGAGTTAAGAAAGCTGAGTGATCTGACGAAGAAATACTCACTGATGAGGAAGCTGGAGCAGGAGGAACAGGTTGTATTTTTGCTTGAGCATTAATTTGAGATCATATCTGCTGCCTTGGTTGCAGGAAGGCCTCCCTGCTGCAAACAGAGTTTGTGAGAACAGAGTGAGATAATTCATTATCCAGCAGAAACAGTTTCTGCCTTGAGTTGGGAGTACATCTGAATCTTTTGTCAGAGATAAAAAAAAACTTATTTGTCAGGAAAAAGTTGTAGGTTTTGGTTTTATTCCTTCATCTTTGCTTGTTGTACAGCAACTTGCTGAGAGTTGCTGTACAGATTTCATTCTGTCATCTTGCACAGTCATAGGAAACTGTGTGTTTTGCTACGCTCTGGGACAAAAGTTCTTTAGGATTATTGCCCATCTTTGGGGTGATTGGTTTTATTGATTTGAAGTCCTGTGGCGTTGAGCGACAAACTTAGAATTTCTGTCTTTAGTGTCTACTCTTCATGAAAGCAAATGCACTGGTCATATAATGGCTTTCCTTGAGAGATCAGCCATGAATACAAAGTTACTTAGTAATTTTCCTATAATAAAGTATTTATGGGCATGACATGAACATGAGGCAACAACAGGGTGGAAAGTGTTATAGCAAAAATAACAAATGCTAATGAAAGACAAACCCTAGTTGGGCCTTTGATCATTACAAAAGGAAGAATCACTCTCCTAATTAAGCTACCTTTATACAGAACTGAATATCTGTATGCCTGTGCTCTGTACTTTAACTAAACCCTTTTTAAACACCACTGGTGCCTGCCCTCACTTGCCTGTTCACCTTCTACATGGCCATACCTGCAAGTGCAATATTAGCTATGTTAAAAGTTACTAGGCCTGCCTAGATCTTTTATTGCACATTTTTAACTTGTGCAGGAATTTGTCCAAAATCTTCCTAAGTCTTTGAGATCATCTGCACCCACAGGCCAGTAATTTTTGGATTTGATTGATGAATTTTGCACATATCTCATGCAACATCACTGTGATTTTGTACAACTTGATTTGTACCTCTCAGCTATTCCTCTCCAAACAGAGGAATCCTAGTGCTTTCCCTTTTTCTTTCCCCCCCCTTTTTTTTTTGGTTTTGTTTGGTTTTGGTGGGTGGGTTTTGTTTGGTTTTTTTTGATTGTTTGTGGTGGTGTTTTGTTGTTGTTGTTGGTTCTTTTCCTTTCCTAATACTTTAAAGGTCCTCTGAACCTGAAACATGCATCAACACCACAGGGCTGACACAATGAAGGCATTATGACTCTTGGAGGAACCCTGTAGGCATCATCCAAAACCCTGTTTCTCCCAGCTGCTCCAATTCAGGTCCTCTGTTTGGAAAACAAAGTGGTCTTCTGACAGGAGGACCTTGTTGGTCCTTGGTTGTCTGTGCAAATCCCTGAAGAAGTCAGTAGTTTAGAGTGATACCTTCTCATTTTAGAAGCAGGTCTCAGTTCTCCATGTACACGCTAGTCATATTGAAGTAATACTTCAACCATACTCTGCATTTTTCCCTCTCAATATTTTTATATTTATAAACAATATTGCATTTTCTGTTATTTTTAGCAGCTCACTTTTTGTAACAGCAATGTAAACACTTGTAGGTCAAATGGTAATTTTGTGCAGCTATTTCAAGTAGTTTTTTCTTGGCATGCCTCATCCTACAAAGTGTCTTCGTAAAATCAGAGGGTCTTTCTGTGGAAATCCTTTTACATCTTCTAGAGCATTAAATACAGATTTCTCTAAGTGCTTAAAATTTACTAAGTTTTCACTCTTTGTTGAATAAAGAGAAAAACCACCCTACCTTTAAAATGGCCTTTCATCAGCTATACAGAAAAGAGAACCCTTCATTATTTGTGTTGATGTGTTGCCTTCGAAAAGTTTCTTGAAACAGTGAGGGTAGATTGCAGGTTGTAAGAGGAATACAAGGTATGTTACAGACTTGATTGTGACTTTTTTTTACAGGCTAAATAAAAATGAATTTACAAGGGACAATTATTGAAGTCTTTCTCATTTTCTCTTAGGAATTTTTTTCAAGCAGCATGTGATGTTCCTGAACCAGAGGAGAAATTCAATATTGATGAATACTCTGACATGGTGACCCTTAGCAAACCTGTCATATATATCTCAATTGAGGAAATTATCAATACCCATTCAGTAAGTCAACAAAAATAGACTAGTCAACAGACTATAGCATGAGGATTTTCAAATATTTGCAATAGTCTTTGGGGAAAGCTTAGTTTTCATTCTTTTTTTTTTTGAGATAATTTCTTCACTTCATCTCTGAAAAATGTTCTGAATTGAGTATTAGATTGTACTGTTCCTGGAAAAAAAAACCCGACTGCTTCCATGCAAAAGCATCAACTTGAGTAATAACTAATATACAACATTTTCTGATGGAGGGAAGAACATTTATGTTCTAATTGTGTGACATTTCTAACATACATAAAAATACTTTCCTGTCTTGGGTAAGAAAGTGACACCAACTTGAAGAAGTTCCTTTGACTCTGGGAATAGAAATTGTATTTTGTGACTCTGGCATATTGTCATATGATTTGTGGGAAGCAGATGCAAACATCTGATTTAGAAAGACTGAAGTTGTGGCATCCTGCCAGTTCTCTACCATGGGTAAAGAACAGATGAACTGCAGTCTGTAGTATGAGTCATTAGGGTGTAAGTGAAAAGTTTGCCACATGTTTCTCCTAAACTTGTGTTTTACTGTTTCCTGGTTCACAATCCCTGTGTATGTCCCCCTCAAGCTGCATAAAAAACTCCAATCAAAACAACAACCCCCCACAGAAAAAGCACACAAACCCCATAAGTATCACAGATACAATATGGAAAAGGTAGAATACCCAACTTACAATAGATGACATTGTAAGTTAGCTCTATTCAAGTGAAAACTTAGAACCAAGTATGCTAAAAACATGTTTTTTGAATTGTCTTTGCCCCTGTTCTTTTAATTTTCTAAGGGATAGACCTATGACTGCGTGTTTATGATCAGTGATTATATGTAAACACTAGTCTTGATCATAGAATCAGCTGGGTTGGAAGAGACCTCCGAGTTCATCAAGTCCAACCCTTGATCCAACACCACTGTGATTACCAGATCAGAGCACTAAGTCCACATCCAGTCTCATCTTAAAAACCTCCAGGGACGGTGAATCCACCACCCCTCTGGGCAGGCCATTCCACTGCCTGATTACTCTTTCTGTAAAGAATTTCTTTCTAATATCCAACCTAAACCTCCCCTGGCAGAGGATCAATATATTCCTTTTAGTGAGTCTCATGTCTAGCATAACATGACTGTTACGTGCAGCAAGAGCTGCATAGCCTGTTTATCACTTACACAATACAGTAATTTCTGAAATTACTGAAAATTACTGGAATGAATACACAGAAAACAGGTATCTATGGACCCCCAACTCTCTCTTCCTTTGTGTTAAGGATACAGCACCAAAATGCTCTGCTTGAGACTTTCACTCTTTATTCTGTGACTAATCTGTGATGATTAGGACTTTGTTAGTCTTAATTGCAAATCTTAAACTTCTGCTCAGCTGTAACATTCAACATTCCAGAGATGATTGCTGGAGGAGCACATCAAGCTGTCTTACAGCAAGGGCAACTCTAAACTCATAGTCCAGAATCAAGCATGATTCCTTGCATTGGGAAGATCCTTTGTAATTCTGATCATGCCAAGTCTATGTTTTCCAGCGTTAATTTTCAAGCTTAAAGTTTTTTCTGGATGATGACTTAATTTACATTTATTTATAGCTTCTGTTGGAACACCAGGATGCCATTGCCACAGAGACTAATGACCTGCTGAATGAACTGCTGGAAGGACTGGGACCTGTTCCTGATGTAGAGTCTTTCCTTGGTATGTTGTATTTTGTCTTTATGGGTAACTTCATTCTAGGGACAGAACTAAACAAAGGCTTGACTTAAATACTCTTGTGTGTTTCAGAGCAATAGCTTCTGATTCTTCATTTAGTATTTTCTGAACACTTATTGCAATATTGCACCATGTATTTGAACTTTATTCTAACTGCAATATTCACTCTACATATTCATTATGTGATTCAAAATCCAAACATTAATAATGTTTTGAGCACAATGATCAGTTGTGCTCAAACTGCAGGTAGAAACAAGTGATTTTTCTTTTTACAATCTGATCTTAAGACTTGATAATGTTGGCTAGAAACTTACAAAAGATACATAGAGAATTCTAAAACCAGCTATTTTTATTTTTGATACATATCCAAATAAAAATGATGGTTTTGAATTCATGCAAATTTATTAGAAAGGAATGCATGTGAGTGATACTTAATTAATTGGAGAAAAATGTGAAATGCTTAGAAAGTAGCTGGGAGTCATGGATAAGCCATCTTCCAAGTGAATAGCCTGTTAACATAGTTGCTACTCTTTCATTTTTATGTTATCGCTGCATGTTAGGACAAAGGATGTTAAACTGTTTGTGTTACCCTTTAGAAGAAAACATGCAAATCTTTTGTACTTCAGTAGCCTGAAAAGCAAGGTTTGGTGTCACTTTAAAATATTGTAACTGGACTTACAAGCAGCTAGCTTATGGTTTTGATTGTTCAATGTCCAAAAAAAGACTGCTTCTAAA
Source organism: Campylorhamphus procurvoides (assembly GCA_013396655.1). NCBI lineage: Eukaryota > Metazoa > Chordata > Aves > Passeriformes > Dendrocolaptidae > Campylorhamphus > Campylorhamphus procurvoides. Next base: position 281,810 of record WBMV01006286.1, on the reverse strand, counting down.
TGGAAGCTATTCTAAATGTAGGCTATTTAATAAACTTACTATTTCTGATTATTTACAGTGATTCATCTAGGCAGTTGTTTGTTTCATGCATTGAGTCATGGGAAAGTAGGAAAACTTGAAATAAATTATGCTTCCTTTCAGGGGAAGGAGCTGTTGATCCCAATGACCCCAACAGGGAAAGCACACTGAATCAACTTGCAAAAACAGAGATTTCACTGTCTCTAACAAGCAAATATGAGTTACGAGAAGGTGAAGATCAGGATCTCAAAAGCCTGATGATAAAGTAAGTTTTGCTCAAATCCCTATATTCTGGCAATGCTTTGTTTTGTTGGGGTTTTTTTTTCGGGGGGGATGGGGGGGAGTTAGGTTGCTTTGACGCTTCTGCTGTGACCAAGTGTGTTCCTGAGGTGCTGAGTGTACTCAGTTTTCAAAAGCTAGTTTGTGTTCAGTGCTACTCAAACTTTTGCATAAGTCAGAAGAACTGTCATTTCTTCCAGAAAAATAGAGAGACTGCCACTTTGTTCTGGAGCATGACTACATCATTATCTAACCTAGGAAGTGTTTTTTCATGAAATCGTAAAAAAAGCACTATGCTCTAAAATACCACAGCCTTGGGAAAGCAGAGATGAAAAGCTGTCTAGACTTATAGGGGTCAAATAGTATCACACTATCCTCTCCCCCTCTAAAGGAAACATGCCCCTGACATACTGACACCAGGAATTTGAAAAGGATGCAACTGTTACTTCAGCAAGAATAACACATGCTTTTATCCATGGAAAGGAAATCATGTTTATTCTATTTGGCGAACAAATTAAGAAATGGCTAGTGAGATACCCTAAAGGACATAGTCTACTTTATAATAAAAAGTATGTGAAAACTCTTAATATAAAATTCTTGGTATCCATCTTTTGAAGTTATTTCAAGCTGTCCAGAATAGGGATTGGCCTATTGAAGGTCCTGGTACAACTTGAACAAGGGAGGAGAACAGGATGCTGTTCTCCTCTGTTACTATACTTAAATGTGCCCCACATGTGTGAAGCCTAGGAGATCACATTAAAGGGAAATACGGCACAATTTTGCAATAACTAGGAGTGTAGATATGGGCTGTAATTCAACTCTAGTCTATTAGACTGGGATTTTTTTTAAACCAGAAATCAGTGAACTGTATTTATTAGATGGCATGAAATATTACTTCTGAAGAAAGCTTTTACCTATAATGCAATAGTGCAATTTTTCTGTAAAAGCTGTAAATGCCGGCTAAAAGTCTGAGGATAAAAGTCTGATTTTAAGTGCAAGAAAACTCTTGCTATTCATTCTAAAATGAAAGGGGAGTTCTTCCACTGTAATTGTACATTTTTGATCTGAATATTATAGTAGAACCTCTGATCTGAATCTTACAGTAGAAAACACTGAGATTTTTTTGTAATCTGTTATGAAATATAATTTGGGATCTAAAGTAAAGGGATTTCAATAACTGTCAAATCAAAACTGTAAGAATTCCAGAGAACAAGAATTTAGAGCTGTTTCCAGGCTGGTTTTATAATAAGGCTATGCCTGTTGCCGTCCCATTTAAGAAAAAAAAAAAGGGCAGAAAAAAATTTGTATTTCCTGTCCTTTCTTCCTCTGTGTAGGAGTTAAATACTATCCCTTAGTGGAATCTGCAAAAATATGCAAAATCAAGGCCAAAATAAATTTCTTTAATGCTCTACATTGTGTGGAAATATGTTGACACAATAGCATGGTAATTAAGAAAATAATTAATTTCTCTATCGCATAAGTGCTTTCAAGTAATATTTTCCAGCTTTTCATACATCAGAGAGAATAATTAGCAATCTGCATTAAATTGCAGCAATATCAAAAGTCAAAATACTTATTGCTAGTTTTTACACAGGTGATCTGTAAGCAGAGATGTTTAGCTCTCCTACCCAAGCTGCAGAGAAGTCTTTTACTGCACCTGTGAAATGCTGGGCACCTGTCTAAAATTTGTCACGCTCTTTTTCTAAATGTTCCTGGCTTCTCGGCAAGTGACGTGCATGTTGCTTCTAAGAAATACTGATATATCTGCTTTCTAAAGAGTTTTGTTAAAGCTTCTGTGAAGAACTCTTAAGATTTGCTGGTACCCTGTCAAGGGGACTTGATTTAAGGTGCCAGGTCTGCATGTTTGAGTGTGCAGGTGCTGCACGCCAGGCGGCAGTGAAGGCCCAAGCTGGGTGTTTCTGCAAAACAGCAGAGCTGAGCAGGTTTAGTATGCAGGAAGTTCAGGGGTGAAGAAGTGGAAATAAGCCTTGTGTCTTATCAGCCTTGTCACACCAGCACCGGCTTCTAAGGCAGTACATAAGACAGTAACTGGATCCCACATATGCTAATGTAGACTGTGATGGTGACCACCAAAGACTGACAAAAGTTGTATCAGAAGAGAAAAAAAAGAAAGCCAGCAATTCATTGATGTAGCCCAAATGAACTAACCCTTAGGAAACCATTTTGGTTTTGTTTATTTGTTTGCTCTTATTTTGTCTCTTCATGGCAAAGTGGAGAGGATTCCAAGAGTGTTTGAGAAGTAAAAATACCTTTAGCAGCAGTCCTTCAGAAGCTGTCGAACGGGCTAAAGCTGCTCAGTGCAGTTAACAGCAGCTCTGAATGAGCTAATTTTCATGAGGATTAGCAGGTTACCTTCTGACATGTAAGAAGAAGTGATCAGTCAGTCTGTGCTACTTTGCCCTTTCCATGAAAGCTTGGATCATACTCAATTACTCTGTGGTTTTGGATAATGTTGCCTGTATATTGGTAAATAAATGTCCCGTTTCCTTGCATTTTTGAGAATTTCTTGTACTGAAAACACCAAAAAAATCCCCAACTGTACATAAGTAAACTATCACTTTAAAACAGGTCTCATAAGGTTTTATCACAGAAATTCTGATTGTATTTAGACATTTTCCATAGAAACTTAAGCTGCATCTTCAATATGTATCTATGTGTATATATATGTCTATGTATCTATTACATTGTCCTCTAAATTAACAGAACTCTGCAGCAGGATGTTCTTGGAAGTACTATGCATGAATGGGCAGCAGGAACAAGATAAACTTTTGCCAAAAAAAGAACTGGTTTACATATCAGGGTGTAACAGCTTCCCTTTTTTAGCAAGGAAACACTCCTTGTCTATTGCTGCTGGAGAAATATCTGTCCTTAAGTGGTTTGTGTAATTGCACTGCATCAAATGTAAAATTCCTTCAAAGTTCAGCAGTTTTATGTCCATTTGCACTTTATTTAGTAAATATGACCCCTTATGGACTCATGAGTAGCTCAGGCTCCTCAAAGATTACATTCCTATCTGCGGTTTTGTCATGATCACAATTAAAATCCACATGTGAGTTATTGCTTATATTTTTGTTAAAAGGAGGGAAGTTGGCATGTATTCCTCTATTGTGTGTAGAAACCAGTGTTCAACACTATTAATGGAAGATCTGAAACATGTAAAGCTAGAGAACATAAACTTTACCAAGAACCCATAATAAAGGGGGAGCTCACTAATTTTATGGTTGCATATAATTTCTTCACAAGTGATTCAGTGACAACTGTTTTGTAATATCCATATATCCTCCTCAATAGGACCAAAAGACTTATTGTGGATGTGATACGAACACAACCAGGGGATACACTCTTAGAAATACTAGAAACACCAGCCACTGCACAGCAGGTAAGTGCTATACTATGCCTGGATAGGGAAGAGAGTACATATTTTATTATAGTTATTTGAAAGCCTTAACAGATCTCTGACAGCTTTTTCCACGTTATAACAATTATTTGTTGCTGGGTTTAGACCATTCAAAACATTCAAAATGTGAGATTTGTAAGTTCTTTTTTACTGTGTAATTGGTAACAATTTCAGAGGAAACGAAAAATTAAGCATTGCTGTTACTAGCATGACTAGAATATTTTTTTCTTTGCATTTTTTGTAAATAGCATCTTTTCTCTCTCGTGTTACAATACAGTCAAATAACCTGAGGTGAATCCTCCTGCTATATCTTTTTATTTTTTTTTCTTCTTGAACTTCAGTATCTTAACTCAAGTTCCCTGACATGTAGTTTATTTGCTTAATCAATACAAGCAAACCTCTTCCTAGGGAACTGCTGCTATGCTTGGTATGGGAATTGAGTGGGAAGAGTGTTCAGTTGAAGATTTTCCTGTTAACTTCAAAGCTTCACTTAACAATGTGCACGTTTTAGCTTATTTCAGTGTATATGTAGAGGACACGTGAGCTCTGGACAGTCTTCCCACAGCTTGAAGTCATTGAGCCATGTGGCTGATTTTAGACATTTTGATGAATTGAAATACATGTCTAGGTGCTGTGATTATTTATTTAAGGTATGACCGAAGGCACAGTAAATGGAGCCCACAGTAATGTTGAGATCATGTGATAAGAGGACATAAATAAAGCCTGCACCCTGATTCTTGATAATCTCCTTTGATAATTCAGTGTACTTGAATGCTTAACATTCTCATAAACTGTAAAATGAGTGTTCTGGATTTTTTTTTTTCACCCAGGAATCTGAGAACTTGAAACTTGTAGAAAAACGTGCCATCTTAGATTCCAAAACCCCAGAGAAAATGAAGCACAGTCAGTCTATTTTTGAAGATGGGCAGCTACCAATAGAACAAAAGAAAAGAAAAATTCAGAGAAATCTCCGGACATTGGAACAAGCAGGACTAGTGTCTTCAGCAACGAAGTACCAAGAAATTATAAATGAGATTGCTAAGGTAAATGGAATGTGTTTCCCTGTATATTGATGTTTTTTAAGCCGCTAGCCTAAGTCCATTCCAGTTAGAGATGTACAGTACACATTTTCCAGGGAACAGTATGCTAAATCACTGAAGTATCCACATATGAAGTAAACCATCTTTGTTTGCTGACAAAATGAGTGAAAGACAGTACACTCCTGCACAACTGCCTGAACTGAATAACATACAACTACAACCTTGGTTATCCAGATTGGATATTGATGCTGTTTGAACTTTTCCACTACAATGTGTTTTGATATAAGTTTTTATCTTTTAAAAGTAATTGGAATTACTCAATGGTGTTTTGATTAAGAATTAACATAGTCTTGGTTAGGTTTAAAAATACTTTAAAACCCCCAAAATATTATCGGATTGATATTAACACTGACCTGCTGTGGTTAGGCAGGAAACAAGAAAAATAGTGGGCCAATGTAATGCCTATTCTGGCACTGGTAATACACAGAGTCTGTTGTCAACAAATCACCAAATCTACATCCACAACCCATATTGGCTGTAAGAATCTTTGTATATTGGATTATCTTTAACTATTCATGAATAAATGCCTCATAGCTCACATTAGTGATTTACATACTATAAATATGTATTTTTAAGATGCAAATATGTTCGAATATATAGATGTCTAAATTACTTAAGAATACATGTTGCACCTACTCTGAAGTGCCATTTTAAAGCTCTCCCAGGTTCATGTGTCTGCGTCTGCTTCTACTTGAGATAAAAATCATTCTACAAACCTATTCAGTGCCCCGTTCTCTTTTATAAGCTCAGACATTTTGTTTCTGGCCATTAAGGCAATCTGAAGATTGTGATGAGCCTTAGAACTGGAAGTTCCTTCTATTTCACTCTGAGCACCTCAATTCAACTGTTATGTTCAATCCAAGCTCTAGTATAGCAGTAGTTATTTCTTACGTAGTAGAAACCCCAGCTCTTATTTCCTAGGCCTCTCACCAGGAAATAGGTGCAAAGAAGCTTCCATTTTTATCACAGAGGCCATCTTCCTTATGACTTCGGTGTCTGCTGTGCCCTGTAGACCACAGCAGAGTTCAAGATAACACCACCACTTGTATACATGAATAGCAATGTGATTGCCATGTAAAACTGTAGAACTCACTATGGGTACTGTGCTTGTGAGAACTAACATGATAGTTCATGCTTTCTTTCAGAAATTAAGCCAGCTTGTGTAATTACAAATTTGAATAGGAGTAAGATACTTTTAAAAATATCAAATTAATAAATCAATTGCATTAATAAATTTCTTTAGGATATCCGGAATCAAAGAAGATACAGACACCATCGAAAAGCTGAATTGGTGAAACTCCAGCAGACTTTGAATGCACTTAACTCCAAGACAGCATTTTATGAAGAACAAATTAATTATTACAACACGTACATAAAAACTTGCTTAGACAACTTAACAAGAAAGTGAGTTGAGTCTTCTTGTCTTTTACTGTGTCTTTTAGTGTGTTTTATCAGGAGGGAGAGCAGGTCTTAATCTGTAGCTGAAAGTTTTGATTTCAACAGATTGATAATCTGTGGAATAAAAAGTTCATGTAAACTGAGTCAAAATCTGAAAAGTAAAGTTCTTGCATTTAGTTAATGCTGCCTTAGCGAAAGAGGTTTGATGTTTATACATGTTTTCAGATGTATACATATTTTCAGTATATCTAAAACATGCTGTTTTATAGATCCACTAGCATGCTTTGAGGTCATGAACCTTTGGGAAGTAGTTATTTGTCCTCTTCCTTCATTAAAAGGTTTGGGGTTTGTCTTTAGAATGTAAAAGGAGGTAATAAATGCCTAAAGAATTTTACTTTTCAGGTATGATGCAGTTACATGAGAGCAAGTCCCCTACTAATGCCACTGATGTGTCAAAATGAAAACATTTTACTGACATGAGCAGGAATTTTTCCAGTGCATACCTCTTGGATCCAAAAATGAACTCTAATCACTGAGTATTTAACATTTATGTCACTATATGCATACAGATTACTATTTTAAAGTGATGATTGTGGACTCTTTAGGGTAAGAGTTGCATTTCACGAAAGAATTTTAAAAAGTGCTAAAAGACATTGATTCAAAATCATTGGCAAGATGTTTAGATGTTTCCACTATGTGTTCAAATTTCCTCTAATTCTTAGATTTTTCAGAATGTTAATTCTGTTACTTTAGAGAAGTTCAAGAAAGCGTGAAGCAAAGTTAAATACGGCTAGGAAGCAGCTGAGGTATAAGTGACTTAACAGACAAATCAAAAGCCAGTTTTCTTGTTCTCTTTCCAGAAATTCACGGAGGTCAATTAAACTGGATGGAAAAGAGGAGGTCAAGGGAAGCAAAAAGCTGAAGCAGACCTCGCTAAAGTACACAGCTGCAAGACTGCATGAAAAAGGTGTCATCCTAGAAATTGAAGACCTTCAAACCAACCAGTAAGTGTGGTATAAAACAATTTTGAGCATTTGCTAATCAACAATCTCTTTGATAAATCTTTACAATTTCCTGTGCCACAACTAAAATCCTTCTTTTGCATTCAGAAGGATGATAAAGTTTAATTGTTGTAATTAATTTTTTTCCTTTGTGTCTTGCTATATGATCACATCGGGAAAATATTTGAATAAGCCAGCTCTTTAGCATTAGCTTACATGGAACCAGTCTGGCAGCAGACTTATTGCTATTCCTATCTACTCAATGTTTGGTCAGATTCATTCACTGAACTTCCCACAGCACTTCTTTTTTTTTCTTTCCTTTTGTTTTTTGATTTGTTTGTTTTTCCAATACAAAATACTTCAGAGTTCTGTATTTCATACTTCATGTACACTAGAAAGTCTCCAAGAAGACACTGCAGTAGGAATGGAGTGAATTTTTTTTATTTTTTTGACACCAGCAACACTGCTTGCAGTCAAAGTTCTTTTTACGTTCTGCAGGTCTTTTTTCCCAAAACTGTCTCTGGACTGTATAAAACTGCACAGCATGTGTATTCAATTACCCTTTTTGTTTCAAGGTTTAAGAACGTGATGTTTGATATCACACCAGGAGAAGAAGTGGGTGACTTTGAAATCAAAGCAAAATTTTTAGGAGTGGAGATGGAAAAAGTGCAGCTCCATTTCCAGGTAGAGTTTGGATTTTGTTACTTTGCTATATAGTTATTGTTACATTTCCTATAAATATGTACTATTTCAGAATTTTTTTATATGTATTCATGAACTAGTCAATCAGCACAGAGCAGCAGATCATGTTGGAGTAACTATACAGCTTCCATAGGATGCTGGACATGGAGTTGAGTTAATGTTTAGATGTTTATATTGATGCAACTGCATGAAACCAAATGCCACATTAATTCAGTGGCAAGCAGGAAATACCACAAGAAAACAGAAGTGCACGGAAAACAATCCTTTTTCTGGTTTGCTGTTACTGACAGTCTACAGTTTAGGATCTAGAGGACATGTAATGTTTTCTATGGGTATCCAATACCAATAGTTGCTTGCAATTGTTTAAATTGTGAAGGACCTGGGGTGGGAGATTTTTATCACATAAGAGAATTACCCTATCTTGTTGCTGTAAGGTATGGATTCAGACAGAAACTAATGATTTTATTTCTCATTTCAGGATTTACTTCAGATGCAGTACGAAGGTGTGGCTGTAATGAAAATGTTTGATAAAGCAAAAGTGAATGTGAATTTGCTCATATTCTTGTTGAATAAGAAGTTCTATGGAAAATGAGTGTTTTCAGATATCATGGACTTCAGCAATCAGTGGGAAGTCTATTCAGTATTTTTTTTGCTTATAAACATTTATTTGAAGTTTGTCGTTGGATCAATTTGAACTTTAAAAAACCCCTTAAAACACCAAATGTTCAGAGGAATGTACACAGTGCCTTTTCAGCATTGATAATGAACAGAAAACCAGGAAATCAATTCATTTAAACAGTTCCAGATTTCATTGGTGTTGGTACTTTCAAATCAAAATATTGTTTAGGACACACAGCTTTCATTGTATGGATTTTAAGGTAGGCAGATATTGAATTTAGTTGAATATATAAACCTCTTCCTATTGAGACATTTTAAAATTACCTCAGATATATAATGTAGTTAATACTAGACTTTAAGTATTTACCAAAAGAAAACCTAATTTGTTTCTAAGGGATAGTTTGAGCAGATATTTAGTTATGTACTAAGCCTATTTTCTGGCAGTTGTCAATTGCAAAGCAAACTTATTGTGCAATTCAAAAATTTTTATAGGTAATTATAAAGTGACAATAACGACTTACTTCACAAAAATGTATTTTGTGATTCATTGCTACTAAATGCACTACTGCCTCATGCAAAATGACATTTTCTACTTTCACAGCCTTTGGAGTGGTATTGGGGAAATCTGAATAGCGAACAGTTGTTCAGTTTGAAGTATTTGAATACATAAATTGTGCCTGTCTGTCTTTTTTTTTTTTTTGTAAGAAAATAAATGCAATAAAATCAGTATTTAGATTCGGGTTTTTTTAATATTCTTTGGAGATTGTTCTGTGTAAAATAAACATTACCTAATTAAACTGTCTTGGTCCCTAAATTTCATTTAAAGGAATCATTAAAGCAGCAATCCAGATGGTAGTTGAAAGAACTTCTTTCAGTGGTTTTATAAAATTGCATCTAATTAAGCCTGACTGCCCTCAGTACATTTTGGGAAGGCTGCTCAGCAGTGAAGACTTCATGACCTTTATGCCACTGATGATTCTGCTGAAGAACTAGCACTTAAACCTACAGAGCAAAAGTATGTACTGTAGGTAATGTGACAGATTGATAAACCAACAGAAAACATTTCTTACTCTCACATTTCTTGTGACAAACATTTCAAAAGACAGACAGTGAGACATTCTGAAATGAATGGTAAAAGCAAATAAGTGTTAATTCTGGTGGGGAAATAAAACACTGGCTGATATACAGATTATAAATTCAGATGATAAATCAATTGACCTGTGGTATTACACAAGCTGAAAAAATTATCACACTTATTGGATATATTACTTCATGCAAGGCATAAAATTTGAACATTTAACTACTTTAAAACAGCTAATAACCCTAATTAAAAGACAAAAAGCTCCTACATGCTTTCATTTTTCTTCTAGCTAGTTATGTATAAGCAATTTTAATATGACATAAAGGCTGCAGTAGTGATACCCTGGTTTATTAAAATAGCTGTATAGGAAGGTGAAAGCAGTACTTTACTTTTACTTTCAAAGGACAGAAGTAAATCTTTTGTTCCCTTTTTATTTGCAACAGACTTGACTAATAGCTATATTTTTTACAAACTCTAGATGAGCACAGTCTGCACAAGTGCAATGTTGATCCTAAGACTATGTGTAAAAATACCTGGAATTCTGCTGGTGAGACATGCTAGACTCCACAGCCCTTTGTGGGAGTAAGTCACTCCTGAACATGTAATCTTGTCTAATGCACTTGACACATCTACTGCCTGCCTAGTTCTAATGCAAACATCATGACCCTCTGTTATTTCCTTGTGCATACAAGATCAGAAAAGCTTATGAATGATACAATCTATGTGCTAACACTCACCTCTTCCAACCTCTTCTTGGGCTTCTTGTTCTTCCTAATGCACATAAAAGAGTAATTTCCATTTAATTTTTTTAACTCCTTTATAAGCTTTTTTCCTTAATTAACTAATTCAGTTTAGGGCCTTGTCACAGAACAAATAATGAACCCTGCTAAACAGGACTAACCACAGTGATTCCTACCTAAATATAAGTAGTAGATAGTAGTAGAAGGTAACATAAATATGAGCAAATTGATTCTGAGTTCACCCAGTGCTGCTGACAGGTAGTAAATACAACAAAAAAGAAAGGCTTTTTGGAGGCTGCTGTAAGCTACAGTGTAGCAACTTCAGCATTTGACAGGACTTGCTGAAACCAGTTTCATTCATGAAATGGTGGTGTGGAAAGACTTGTACTGCTGATTCAAAATCTGAGAAAAAAGCCAGTATAGCCAAATAGGGCCTATGCATCAGTTCTCATGATAGGAGAAAATACATCCTTCCTTGGACAACTTACCCATCTCTCAACTTTGTCCTCCTTAACTGGTGGTAGTGAAAGGAGATTATTATAATAGACTGTAGTCTTAGTCTGTTAGCCCACAGTTTTCATTTTTCTACGGAACATCTTTGGAGTTGACTAAGAGTGCTTGGCAGCTACCTTAATTTATTTTGGAACTTACACATTCTCATGGGGGTCTGAAGCTCCAGAACTATCAACAAAATTGCAAAACAACATCCTTCTTCTTGACCAAGCAGCCAGAAACACCATCACAAGCAATAGCTTTGTTCTGTTTCACTTGGCACTTAGCTGCTAACCTTCTTTAGATGTCCTTTTTTCTTTTTTTTCTTTAAAGAATACAGGAGCAAAACCACCACCTTACCTCTAACAGAAAATCCAAACACTGACGATCACAAACGATTCCAAGAAGTTCATAACTACATAGAAAACTCGGCTGGATCACTGACTTCCCCTCTGAGATACGACTCTAACCTCATCCTCTTTCAGTAGTAACTACCCACCTCTGACATGCACCATGGTAATCTGTGTCTTGAGCAGCAGAAAGATATCTCCTTCCAAAAAACCATAGTGATGTAGCAATCTCACTGGATAGCTGCAGTCTCTTTTGGTAGACTCGGTGTGTTTAACAGGAATGAAGTTTTATTCTGTAATATACTTCTGCCAAAAAAAACAAAACTCTGAAAAAGGTGCAAGAAGTAGAATGAAAAATGAAAGCTTTAGAAGGCATGAACACTTCATCTCTAATACAATCAGTTAACCTCGACAGGAAGAAGCAAACTGATTTGCCAAAACTACAGGTTACAAAGGTTAACTTAAATTTGGCTCCCATATGCAGACAGAAAATTTAACAAACTGGGGGTTTGTATTCTTTTCCTATATTTATAACAACTTTAGAAAGATCAAAGGACTTAGCCTTATGACTGTTTCTTATATCTGCAACTAAAGTACTCCTGGCAAGTTCAGCCCGAATTTCCCTTCATATCTTTCACAAACTCTGTAAACTGATTTATCCCTTAAGCACTGGCAAACTGGTTAAGGATTCTTGAAATGTAAGAAAAACAAATACTGGCAATGTATGCTTTTTTGAGGTCTGATATGATACTTACAGATATCTTTTTATTTTAAGAAAGACTGATATTTAGTTCACTTCTGTTTTGGGTTTAGAAAGTTCTAAGCGTTACCTTTGGGTATGTTTATAGAGCTGTGAGACTACAGAAATGGACACGAATAGCTTCACTTTCTCTTCCCAAACAGATGAAATAATTACCTCTGATTAAAGTAGTTTCTAAATAGAAGAATAATTCACAATTAAGTATAAGGCATTTTGTGTGTGAGTCTTCGTGTGTTTGTAGAAAGGCTGGCCAGCTGAAAAATTTGTATTTATTACTTGCTCTACACAAATTGAAATCAGCTTCAACAGTGCTATAACTTAGCAAGTGGTAGGACTGTGAGAGGAACACCACAGAGACACAGAACTTATTGGGAAACAGTACTTGTCCATGATTTTTATTCTCAATTCAAAGGTCAGTGCTTCTGCAGTAATAACGGCACTTCATACATATGAACAGCTTTTAAATTGAGCTTTCCCTTCCTCTTCTTTTTTGGTCTGTATTGCTGTAAACAGAAGGATATATAGTCGAGGATGGGACAGCATATCCTAGCAAATCAGTGTCTGCTTGTAAAGCTTTTGATGTCTTACAGGCTTAATAAATACAAAGCACTCAAACCACCAGCAGAATATTTAGGAATGAAAAAGCCTAAATAATAGCTGCAAAGTCATCAAAATATCTTCCTATACAGCTTTCCTGTAGGTTTCAATTCAACCACCTCTTGACCCATGAGCATCCCTGGAAGACAGCACAAGCTTTCCAAGGCTTGTCCATGGCACATGCTCCTAGACTGGGGAGTGGGACCACTTCCTCGGGGATCTTGGAGTAGTAGCACACAGATCTGCAGAGCAGGGCAATGAATCGGGTTTGAGTTGTCCTGTGCAGGTAGAGCAGTCAGTTTACTGAACCCATGCAATGCAAGCAAGCTTTGGCGTCATCTCCCTCATACAAAGCAGAGTACTAAGGGGCTTTTTGGAAGTATTGTAAGCATTTCAGCTGCCCTTGGAACTGTTCCTCTGAGGCATTTTGCCTACACAAATTTGGCAAACAGCCTAGAATAATTCCTTGAGCAAAACCCTTTGCTCCTCACCCCCTGACCCCACACCCCGTCCTAGCCCAGCACCACTTCCCGTTTCCCAGCCAGGCACAGGGGCTGCTGTGCGTGCTCTGTATGTGCTGGGTGTGTGCTGGGTGTGTTCTGTGTGTGCTGCGTGTGTGCTGGGTGTGCTGTATTGTGTGTGTTCTCTGTGTGTGCTGTGGGTGTGTGCTGTGTGTTCTGTGTGTGCTGCGTGTGTGCTGGGTGTGTTGTGTGCTCTGTGTGCGCTGTGCTGTGTGTGTGCTGGGTGTGTGCTGTATGTGTGCTGTGTGTGCCCTGTCTGCTGTGTACCCCGTGTATGCGCTGTGTGTGCTGCTGGCTGGGCTGCGTGCATGCGGGGGCGGTGCCCCCTCTCCTCCCCTCCCCTCCGCTCCCTTTTTCTCGCCTCCTGTCCCCTGCCCAGCC
>WBMV01006286.1:234465-268315 GCA_013396655.1 Campylorhamphus procurvoides | reverse complement strand
TCTGTCCGTCTGTCCGTCTGTCCTTCTGTCTGTCTACCCTTCTGTCGGTCTCCCCGTCTGTCCTGTCCGTCTGCCCTTCTCTCCGTCTGTCCGTCTGCCCTTCTGTCCGTCTGCCCGTTTGTCCTTCTGTTCGCCTGCCCGTCTGCCCTTCTGTCCGTCTGTCCTTCTGCCCGTCTGTCCTTCTGCCCGTCTCCGGCCATGGCGGCGGCGGGGTGCGCGGCGAGGGGACCAGACAGCAGCAGGGAGAAGTGACCTGGCTGGCGAGACGTGAGGCTGGACCGCTTTAAAAACCTGACACTGCCCTTCATTAGCAACTTCAGAAGATGGAGCGCCATCTGAACTTGTAGGGAGCGCAGACTTCGGAAGGTCTGCCAGCGCAGAACATTTCAGGATATCCACCACAAGCAGATGACCTTCGTGGTTACTCAGTTAGATACCGCACTATAGCAACATCAGTGCCGTAGCTTGGGAGACCAGGGATCCATCGAGCTCAGATGCTGGGGGAAGGAGGGTAGCAGAAGGCATGTATGCCCATAACCCTCCCAGTTCATGGTGTAGAGGTACAACAGTACAAAGGGTTACGTATTTAGAGATTAGCTGAGGGGGGTTTTCGTGTGAAATTCAGACCAACCTTTCTTTCGGTGAGCTAGTGATGATAGTGCTGCTGTACAAATAACTTAGTCCCACGAGGTGCCTGCTGTGAATTCTCTGTTCAGGCCCTACAGACAGAAAAGGGCTTCTCAGATGAGCAACTGAGGAGAAATTTCAAAGTGTAGCATGCCTTGACTACTGAATTGAAGACTGAAAAGGGGCAGACCCAGTGTTTGTAATTATGCTGGGAGGGAAGTATCAAAGAGGGCAAATAATTTTCGCTAAAAACCTTTTTGTAACAACGATAAGTGATAATGAAGAGTTCACAATCATGTTCATACAAGAATTCTAAGGAAAATGGCCTTTTTAATAAAAGGGGCGTTGGTGTAAAAGACAAACAATACATGGTAATGCTAGAAAAAAGATTGTACTGTTGGGTCCTATTCTTTGAATTTGTGGAGACATTCAAACTTGTTTTCCTGCCTTTTGCAATTACAGTTTTCATAAAAGAGCACTCTTGAGTCACAGGACTTATTTTCTACTTCCTTCAGAAATAACAAAAATACCTGCTGTATTGCATCATTACAAAAACAAAAAGTTCATAACAAGTTACTTCATGCACAACAGAACTCATGAAGGCTGACCATCTGAATATGTCTTCTGCTTTCCATGTTGTCTCACCCATTAGAATAATATGATTTCCTCACTGTCCTAAATAACCTTCCTTTTACCACAATGTAATTAATTGCCATCGCCCAAACACTGTTGTATTCGTAGGTCTGCTGTGCCCTTGGATTTGCAGCTTCTCCTGTACCTTTCTTCTGTCGATCAGCATCCACAGTTACCATCTTACTGACCTGTGCTGCTCCTGTGGGCAGGTGAAGAAGCAATAGCTGGACATTGGATTGGCGTTAAGTGCTTGCAGATTGTCTGTCCAGTTGCTGTTCAGGTGGCTGACCAAGGTCTGAACTTGCCCAGATGGACTTCCCTGCAATGGGACACTGACAGCCAGATAGACAGATCTTATCATTGCTTGAAGCAAGCATGTGTAACTAAAGAGACAGAGAAAGGAAAGAAAAAAGGAGCAGATGGTTGCAAGAAAGCAATATTTCAGGAAGATGCATTCTAATTGTTACTGCATCAGTCTACAGTACAATAACACATTCTGTGTTAAAGGAGATGTGGTCTATTGGAGATTTTGTTAAAGACAGTTCAGAGTTTATTTTCATGAAAGCTAGTAACTGTCATCTCTTCTACAAGGTTGTGTCTTGCCTTGTTTATTAACGCATCTGGCATACACTTCACAGTCTGTCTTCAAGTACCTAATTTATGGGCCACTCAGTAGTTTAGATTCTAGATGCTTATCCCTTTGGATTATACAAAGGGGAGATAAGCCATCGGTGTGGCTACAGCTGTCACCAGTAATGCCCAGAAATCGGTATTCATTCTTGTCAAGCAGCACACAGCAAACATTTAACTGGCTTGTGTAGGAGCCTATTCTGTAGTCTTCCGCTCACAAAGATATCCTTTGGGATATAAATACTGCTGGTTTGTAACATGCTGTTCAGGTTTCTAGGTCAACAGAAATTTTTAAATTTTCTCCTGGAGCTTAAGAGTGCTTTTTAAGATTGGTTGAAGCTGTTGTATTTTTTGCTCTCCAATTTTCTTTTCACACAACAGCATGCCCAGTAGTCCTTTGCCCATGAAAATAGATATGAAATTATAAAATGGCTCCGTATATATATTATATATATATAGCAGTGACTAGCAGTGTGAGCAGAACATGTATATGCTGATTGTGAGATGAATGGTATGAATTTCTTGATGGAAAATAGCACAGTATAGATTGTTAAAATTAGACAATCCCAACCTTAGTGAGCTTTCTACATAATTTCTCTATGTTCTCATTGGAGAACTGGTGCAAAAACCACAGGCAATTAAAGAAAACTTCAGATAATTTGAGTATCATACTCATTCTATGTAATTTTTGCCTTTTGAAGTCCTTATTGGAAGCAAAGAAAGGAAAAAGACTATGCATTCAGCGTCCTTACTACACATCAGAAACGTAAAACCTCAGTGCTTGCACCTGCTGTTTCTTTATTCATAGTTTATTAGTCCTGTTCTTTCATACCTATTTAAATTTTACAGGTATTTTGATAGAGCTGTTAACTGTCACATCAGCAGTGAGAATACTATTAGTCATAAAAATAGAAATGCATCAGGCTTAACTTCTTCCAAAAGGACTGGTTGACAGCCTAGCAAAAATTAGATGACCCTTTGAACATTTATGATTATTATACAAGCTTTAACTCTCTTTTCCTAGGAGATGACTTGGATTATTAAAAACTACTAAAGCTGTAGTGAAATATGTTTTACACAAAAGATATCTGTAACTTTAAAACCACTAGAAGAGACCATTTCACAGATCTAGTATAGCTGTAGCTATCTAAGAGTAGTTACAAGATCTTTTCAGTAGAGCTGCTCTATTGGCTGTCTTGTACTAACCCAGCTTAAAAATAGTGCCTATTTCCCATTATCAGCTTATTCAAATAAACAGTGACACAAAAGAAATACACAACCTCAGAGCAGAAACTGTCTTCTGTTTCAGAAAGTATGGAGTGCAGTATTGTTTCTTCTAGAATTACGCAGATGCTGTGTCATACAACTATACAAGCAGCTTTCTAAAGGAAAACACTGATATGTAATTATCAAGGTTTTAAATTAAAACTAAATTTAATTTAATTTAATGATGAAAGTTTAAACCACCACTGTCTGTATCAAGTGGCACAAAAATAGCAAGTTTAAGGTCTCTTTGCATTTTTCCATAGAGCTGGCTTTCAAAAAGTACCTCTGGTCATACAGGTTCAAGATGGGGACATGAACTGAGTACAAGGGATACCGTGGAGGTGTTGACAGCATGAAAGTTGAATTCAACTCTGAATTTAGAAAGTCTTTACTTCTACAAAGAACAGGTAGTTTTCACCAAGTTAGAGTATTATTCCGGAGACTTTTAACTAAACTAAAATTATTTGTAAAATTTTTTGTTCTGTTTTATTGTAATAGGATTCTGTATTTAAAAAGTCCGGAGACTTTTAACTAAACTAAAATTATTTGTAAAATTTTTTGTTCTGTTTTATTGTAATAGGATTCTGTATTTAAAGTTATTTTTTTTATAGTGAAGTAATACAGACTCTATATCCTCTAAAAAGGTTGTAAGATGGCTTCAAGAATTCAAGGATATAATTAACATTATTAGCAGTGTTCAATTAACAATAAGCAATAGCTAAGTCAGTGAAAGGTACCTGGCCCAATCATAACTTTTTCCTCATAGCATATTTTCATAGTGTTCAAAGTTAGGAGATACTGACAAGAAATGGGTCAGGTTATCACCAAAGGCTTTGCATTAAGTGATTTAACATTGGTCATTAAAGATCAGTGGCTCTGATTTTCCTGCTAGTCCTCAGAAGTGTGACACTGCAACACTGCTGGCTCAGGTCCTTCAAAGTTCGGGGATACTGGGATGAGAGAGGTGCTTGTGCCTCAGTTATCACATCACTGAGAGGTAATCTAGGCAGTACAGTTCCTAATTCCTAGCATAAGTTTACCCTCCCTCTCATCAAGCCTGTTAATATTTGTGTTCCCAAAAACATGCCTTCCTCACAGGAAACCATGTCACATCTTCATTTGGTTTTCCACACTGTTTTTTGATGGTGGAGAAATCAAGAAGGACATGTAGACCCTTGGGGGACTAGGTTCATCATTATCTTTCAGAAATTTTCTGGAGATGCAGTAGGTACCCATTCGAGATTTTTCATCATCTTTACTGATATCTTTGCAGTGGAGACAAGCTTCTGGGCATAAGAAACTTGAGGTGTTTTCATTCAAGTATAGTTATAATCCTCCCAAAAGAGATGAAACCAATGGTGTCAGTTGTGACATATTTCTATTGTAATAATCATTAAGTACAGAAAATCTTCAGCCACAGGTTGAAGTTAGAGATGTCAAACAGAACTTGTGCCACTCCTGAACTGCTGAGCTAGGAGCTGACTCGTTGCACCATCCAGCTGCTTGGACTAAACTTTAAAGTCAAGTCAAAGATATAGGATCTATAATTTTACCTATTTTTAGTGTTCTCTTTAAAACACCAGAATCAACCCTATAAATGTGTTTAGTGCACTTCTGTGCAAACACTGAAACTCTCATACTTCTGTATTGTTACTTTTCAAACCGAAACGGTCCTACTGCAATCAGTGCAACATACTTCCAGGCTGAAATTCTCATCCCGCATCTTTTTTCTCACTGGCAGAGGTTGCATTCTAGTCACTTTGCATATGAAAACCATTATCTCGAACACTTCCCTTCTTTTGTCACCTCTGCCCCTAGAATGCTGCTGTGGCACAGTGTGATACAAAGAGCACAGCAGCTTTAAAAAAATCACCAAATTTCCCTACCACTCCTCTGATCTACCCCCACATTCAAGTCTGAATGTCACTAAAATTCACTCTGGGCCAGGCCCTTCTCGAACAGCCTTCCCACAAAGGGAGGCAACTGCCTGCGTAAAGCCGCAGCCACTCCTCTCTTTGGTGTCTGCCACCTTCAGATGCTTTTGTTCTCACCTGCATTAAAAAAAAATGTTTGAAATACTGTAGAACAAATAATTGCATCCAGTTAGCAGTATCTTACACAGGTGAATCATGCCCATGTGCTTTCAGTTCACAGATCTGGGCTAACTCAAACTCATTTTAATTGTCTAGGATAACAAAGGATCAGTTGCACAGCTGAGTAGATGAATTAAGTACAAGTAAGTTTTCTCACTTCTGTCCCCATAATATGCTTGAATTATCCTGTGCCTAACTAGATTAAGCCAGAGCTGAAAATGACAGTTTTACAAAATAATTCTCCATAGAAGCCACTTTGCAGAAATAATGCCTGAATAGCTCTTGGGATGATTTGGGATTTTTTTTGTACATAAATAAACCCATAGCACGCATTCAACACTATCACACCAAATTTCTGACTCCTTATGGTTAAAAATCAGAGATACCCTGTCCTGACTTGGTCATAGCCACCAGACCATTCTGCCAAAGAACCTGCTGTGGAGGGAACACTCAGTTTAAAAGTGTCCGAGGATACACCAGACACATGCTGTCCTGCATGCTGTGGGACAGTATAAGTAGAACTGGGGAAGTGTTTCAGTGCAGTCTGTGGCTGTTACAAGGAAAAGGTTGATCCATATCTACCTTGATAACTGCATGCACACTTCTCCATCTGTCTTGATGGGGGACTTTGGGTTAAGTAAAATGTTTCCAGAGCACAGAAATATTTCAGTAACATGATGCCTCACCTGCACTTTTTTATTATTTTGGTGATGAATACTTCTCATAGGAATTTTGTGTGTGGCTACTAGTATTTATCCCAGCATCTGATTTCATACAAAATGTGTGAAGGGTCTGGCAAAGACAGTTCAACACTGACAGATTTACTGTTGTGTTTGTGTTAAAGTAGCCCAAAGAAAGAAAAGATGAGATTGGTCCTTAAGCACAGCTAGAATCAGTACTAATAGCAGCTTCCAAGCTAAGAGATAGGAGTTAAAGGAGAACATCTTAATCAAATCTGTAGCAGGAGCTAAAACAAAAAGGGTGCTCTGTGGACAGCCTGCACTTTGAATCAGAAATTAACCATGTTATTTTGTGGTGCTAATGTAATTTGAGCTTTCCTTTTTGAAAGATGTTTTCACTTCCCCATATAACCTAAATATTTGCTTATTCTTTCTTTTTTTTCAGCCTTTCCAAATAACAGCAGCATACCACGCATAAGAAGTTTTGCACTGTTTACTTCTGTCAGTCAACAGGATGACCGTATACCTATTGAAGGTGATCTTGAAAATGATTTGGAAGTTGGATCAGGAGCCGCCAATCAGACTGCATTAATCCTACGTGAACAACGAATGGTGTCAGTTCACACAGCACGATACCTCACTAGTTGGTGGCTGACGCGTTTTGTTCCTTCAGTTTATACCTTAGTGCTTGTGCTGAGTCTCCCTCTGAACATTACAGCAATACTTGTGTTTTTGAAAAAAATGAAAATTGAAAAACCAGCTGTAATATACATGTTGAATTTGGCCCTCGCAGATGTCCTGTTTGTAAGTGTGCTTCCTTTTAAGATTGCGTATCACTTTTTGGGAAATGACTGGATTTTTGGATCTCACATGTGCCGTTTCATCACCGCTGCCTTCTATTGTAACATGTACTGCTCAATAATGCTTATGACGAGCATCAGCTTTGATCGCTTCTTAGCAGTGGTGTATCCCATGCAGTCTCTTGGGTGGCGTACATTAACACGTGCCTTGCTGATTTGTCTTGTCATATGGCTTGTAGCAATAGCTGGGGTTATACCTTTTCTCGTCAGAGAGCAAACAATGGAAATACCTAAGTTAAATATAACTACTTGCCATGATGTGCTAAGAGAATCTGAACTTCATGGCTATTACCTCCACTTCTTCTCCATCTTCTCTTCTGTGTTTTTCATAGTGCCATTTATAATTTCTACTGTCTGTTATGTGTGTATCATTCGATGTCTTAGTTCTTCTACCATTGTTGCAAAACAAAATAAGAAGACACGGGCCTTGCTCTTATGTGTGGCTGTTTTTTCTGTTTTTGTTATTTGCTTTGGACCAACAAATGTCCTCCTGTTAATTCATTATATCCATTTTTCCTATGACAACAGCTTAGAGTATCTCTACTTTGCCTATCTACTCTGCGTTTGTATCAGCAGTGTTAGCTGTTGCATTGACCCCTTTATTTACTACTATGCTTCTTCTCAGTATCAGAGGCAATTTTTCAGTCTCTTCAATTGTAAAAAGACTTTTGATCCTAACAGTAGTAACAGCAGTGGCCAGCTGATGTCTACCGCTAGTAGAAGGGCTACATTGTCTACTAATGTGAATAACAGTGTCTACAGGAAATTATTAGCAATACACTGAGATAATGTGTTTTATACATGTTTAATTTTTACACAATTTCAGACAAAAAAAAGAACTCTGTTATATCCAAGAAATGCAAAACCTTAAACCAAGTTGTTTTATGATACATAGCTCTACAGATTCATTATAGTAATGCACAGTTCAAGTTAAAACTCTGTCTACGTGTTTTGTGTGTGTATATATATATAGTATGTAAAAAGGTTCATGAAAAGGGGATAATAGTTGTTAAGTGTTTTTCAAATAAACTTTTTTCAGAGAAATTCTTTGCATTGTTAGTTCAGTTTATTGTAGAGGTTTTATGAAATCCCATTTTAGTATTTTGAACTGTATCTATTAGGTTGAATAAATTCTTACATATGGATTCATTCCTTCTATCCAGTAGTTCTGAAAAAACAGTGAAAATATGTTTCCAGACTTTTTTTCCCCCTCTATTTGTCATTATTTCTGGAATTGTCTATAAATTTATTTTCTTAGCACTATTTTTAATCACAAACAATGAAACTGTTGACATTTTTATATAGTTCACTTCAAAACAGTCTGTAGGGCTTTCAGGATGTGCGCAAAACCAAAAACTAGGTACTGTTTTGTGCAATGTGTGTCAAGGGAGATAATTCTCAGCAGCTGGAATTAGCTTGTGTTTTGGTATTCCTACCGTTAGTGTATGCCAGTCATCTTGTCTAGGAGTGTAGTATTTTTGACAATTCATTTCACAAAAAATTGTGACATTTTATTTCACAATAAATCAATGACTTTCCAGAAAGTAGAGTGAAAAAACTGTATTCATCATCTTATTCTGCAGTTTGTAAACATGCTTTTGTGCGCGTGGTTAATCATAATGCACATGTTTAGATCTTGGAAATATCCTTTATCCTCACTGGCCTGGATGTTTTTCTGATTTTACTCTGTGTCCATGTCTCCTGAAATTGCTGTGGTGTATGGCTAAGCAATAGCTAACTTCATTTTGTGTAGCAGTCTCTTACTGCAAGGAACTCTAAAGGCAAATAACAGGAATTCACTTTCAGAAACGAGAAGGTAGATAGCAGGACTCTACATGAAAAGGGAAATGAAATTAAGCAGGAATTTGCTTAATACAGGATTTGCCATAGAAATCTGCCAAGAAGTACAGCAGTGGATGAAAGCTGTCTTCAGGCCAGCACAAGTGATAAAACCTAATCTTTCTGTATACAGTGTGATAGTGAGAGACTTCTTTCTAGCCATGATCTCTTGGTTTGTTTCTATTCCTTAATGGAGTTAAGCATAATTAAGTATTGCATTACCACAGTTTCTTTAGATTTTTTTTCTCAAGGTTTTGCCACTTTCTCAGTACATGAGTGATAAAAATACATGTATATGTAGTTTGTAAGCCTAAAACCCCACAAATGAGACATATTCGGTTACATTCTCATTTTGTTTAATATCATATTAGGGGTGGGCTTGTTTATCACCAAAATCCAAATGTGACTTGAAAGTATGAACATCTGCTTCTTGCTGGCAGACAAAAATTACGTCTGTGCTTCCTGTAGTTACAGACTGGGGAGACTGCTTTTTTAGTCCTGGTTCAAAGGAAGGCCATGAAGATATCAGAGAGCTGGAGCAGCTCTCCCGTGAGGACAGGCTGAAACACTTGGGGTTGTTTAGCCTGGAGAAGGCTCTGGGGTGACATTGCAGCCTTTCAGTACCTAAAGGGGGTTGATAAGAAAGACGAGAGTTTTTAGCAGGACCTGCAGGGACATGACATGGGGTAATGGCTTTAAACTGCAAGACAGTAGATTTACATTTAGATAGATTTAGAAAGAAATTTACTCTCTGTTTCATGAGGAACTGGAATAGGTTGACCAGAGAAGTTTTGGATGCCTCATCCCTGGAAATGTTCAAGCCAGGGTTTGAGCAACCTGGTCTAGTAGAAAGTGTCTGCTCATGGAGCAAGGTTGTAACTAGATGGTGTCTTTAAGGCCCCTTCCAACCCAAACCATTCTGTGAATTGATTCTATGAACTGCTGAGCATAATCATGCAGCAGAGCACAATGTGGTGGCCTTTTCCAGGAACAACCAGAAAAGTACTGCGATTTAGGCTGACATGCTTAAACTAACAGGAAAACCTAACCATATCTTCATGGTTAATGCATCTGTGTACTGCTAGCTGGGAAAGAAAATTGACTGTTCCGGGGGAAGGAGTTAACATCTGATGAAAAGAAATAAAAACTGTTGATATATATGGTGTTTCATCCATACTTTCTGCTCTTCAGTCTTTTTTCTTTTTTTTTTTTTGCCCATCATGTTGGAGTTAAGGTGCATAATTTTCTCTACGAAGCAAGCTAATAAACTTATGCTATGTAACATTTGGGCACAGGGAGATTCAAGCACTAAGCATACATAAGGAAGCTTGCTATTAACATTACAGTTATGCCAGCTGCATGTTGTGGCAATATTGACAGAGGCAAGATTTGTAATCAGCATGATTTCTGTTGGCAAAATACCTCATATAGCAGCTGTCACTGGTATAACTTACTTCACATGGAAAGGTTTACTTAATTTAGCATGGCAAGGATTTTGCAGGGATTGGTACATTCTCACTAGAGGCATTGCATCAATTAATGCCGAGTGTACATCTGCCTTAAACCTACTTCCTGCAGCCTGACTGCAGAGACAATATGGTCTGCTGCCTCTACTTCCCTATTTGGATGAATATCAGCCAGAAATGGGAGTGTGGCTGCAAAGTGTATTCACAATGTTTTGCATCAGGCAAACTGCATCAGGCCATTGGATCTCTCCCTGCTTTATGTGGGTCCAGAAATGTAAAGAGAGTATGAGCCAGAGAGTAGATCAGCAGTTATGGCTCTGCACTGGAGCTCTCCAAGAGTTGGAAGAACAAAGAGAAGGGCCTGATGTGCTGGATGCAATATTTAAGTAAACTCCTGGGTAATGCCTTTTTAAAAAAATAGTTTTCATCTTTTTTGATCTGATCACAGTTTGGTCTTGCAAAATGATGAGCAAATTAAAAGAAAAATGATTGTAACCTCTCATTTGTTTAAAATTAATGACCCACATAAGTGCTTTTTCATTATATTTTGGATTTTACAAGTGCTATAGAAATGGCTTAGTGATTTATAATATAGCTGGAGAAAGTGAACAAATAACGTGCTATAATCCAAGTCAACACTAGAGAGCATCAAAATAACTAGATATTGCTGTTGTAATTTGACTTACTGGGAAGAAGACCATTAGGAACCAGATCTGAGTGTCATGCTGAACTGTGAAATACAGATTAGGCCTCTAAACAATTGTGTATATTTGGAAAGGTGAAAAAGTATTGACATTTCGTTGGAAAATTAAGTGACTTTATTTTAAATAGAATCTGTAAAAAGGTTCCACAGAGTTTTGGGGATTAAGTTTTCTTATGTTTGTGCTCACAGTAGCATTGCCTATAGCCCAGAAGCAATCCCCTCTACTAAAAAGCATGGACTGACATTTAAAGCATGTCACTAAACTCAAATGCATTGCACACAGCAAGATAACTCCATTGAGGTCAGAGCAGATAAAGTAAACCTACAAGAAATATCTGGCTTGCTGCTCCCTCACCAAAATAAAAATTCATAACACTGATTCAAATTCTTCATTCCATAGCAGACCTGGGAAAGGAACTGTCCTTGCTTTTGTTTGATCATTTATTTG
This sequence comes from Campylorhamphus procurvoides, assembly GCA_013396655.1. NCBI lineage: Eukaryota > Metazoa > Chordata > Aves > Passeriformes > Dendrocolaptidae > Campylorhamphus > Campylorhamphus procurvoides. The sequence continues at coordinate 257,070 of WBMV01006286.1, read as the reverse complement.
GGTTTTGTGTTAGGACCCTGGGATGTTCAGTATCTTTTTTGTGCCACACTATTGTGCACTAGAGGCAGCAATCCTTGTGAAGTTCTCATGTATGTTTTCTCATCCTCATGGATGGATTGGGGTGCATGTGCCCAGGCAGCAGTGAAAGTGGAGCTGCAGGGCTCCCAGCTCACAGCCTGCTCATGCTGGCTTGCTAGTCTCTCCCTTCAACTCCGCTAGAGATGGCAGGTTTCCCTCAGTGCTGCTTCCCTCAGAAGGGAACACAGGAAAGGAAAATAATTGAATAGACTTTCAGAGTCAGTATTTCATCCCTATTGCCTCCCTATAGTGTTCTTTTTTTTCTTTTTCCTCTTCAGATATAGGTTTAAATAAGTCACTTTTTTGGCTTACAAACTGGAAAGCGTATTCACCATGAGCAACATAAGAAGCAGGTTAGGTTCCAAAGATCAAACCTTTCAAATCCCTGTTTCTGCCAGGCATCAAAGTCCATCTGCTCCGTTTATAATCCAGAGGGTGTGGACCCTGTGTACCTGCTAGAAGGACATGGTGGTACAGAAGCTAATGGTGTCATGGACAGGAAATGATGCTGCTGAGCACTTCCTTTCCCACAGAATGGCACTTAATTGGAAACAGGCATCCAGCTCTAGAAGTGTGTGTTTTGTCACTGCCACCTCTTACTATAATGTCCTGTTTACTGAAACCTCCCTACACACTGAGTGTTTCTTGTCCAAGACAATATCCCACACAGTTCCCATCATCATTTACACAGCAAGATGCCTTGGAGATCTGCTTTCAAAACACACAGGGTTTGCTGTCACATAATTTATTCTTCACTCATTTCAGTTTAACTCAGAATTTAAATGCTGCTTTTCTGATATGGTCACTCTGAGATTTCCCTCTTTTCTTTTTTAACATAAACAATTTTTACTGCTTATTCTAATCTTTCATTGCTCATCAATAATGTTGCAAAGCCAAATAGAAGAAGATGTCTTCTTGTCTGCAGGAAACCTGCAGCAAACTGAGAGAAGGAGAGAGAAAACTACCCAAACTTCTGCGTTGCTTTATCTGCCTGCTCAAGTGTTTATAAGTCTCCATCCTTCAAAATAATTCCAATAGTATTTTCCTTGAATGCTTTTTCTAGAGGTCACATCAGGAATAAACCACATGCAGGATTTCTTTCAATTTATTTTCACTATTTTTTTCCTCCACTTTTCTTGTCTCTAAAAGGTATATTCAGTTCTATAATACATCTAGTTACTTATCTCAGCTTTAATCACCAAGGAAATGAAAAATATGCTGAAGATTTCTGATTTTGTCATTCAAACACAAGCTAGGAGGTATAAGAATAGCATAGAGTACTCCTATCACTGAAAATTATATTTACAGCAGCTCTGAAATTCGGTATATGCTTTAAAATTTTTTCCTATTATTAGAATATTATCTTTAGTAAAAATTTTTGTAAGGAAGGCCTTGTTGCATTTCCATCACTAAATGAAATATATATGTAAATTTGCTGAGCTACACAGATATTTTTCATTAAATTAAAATATTTCTAACCTTTTTAGATTTCTGTATCAGACGTACTGAGTTTCATTACTGAGAATTCTTTCAAAATTACAATTCAAATGATAAAAGTGTTTAAGGGACAGGCTTATCTAAAAGTATATTATCTTTTGTTCACCGAACTGATATAATGTGGTGTGGAAAAAAACAGACAGTATTTTGTGTACTTCATTCTGAAAAGCTTTCCAGGTTTGTATTTTCTTAAGATCAGTAGTGCACTGAAGTTTTGTGAAAACAGTGAAAATATTTCCTAATTTGAAAAACAGTCATCAAGAGTTACTGCCATTTTGAGCAAAATATTTTATCTCTGCTTGATCACAGTATCTCCTGTTTGTACTCTAATGAAAGAAGATGTTTCAGTTTTTAACTTCCTCATCCCCCTTTTGCCACTAGCACATAAAAACCAAACTGAGTAAAGAACAGCTTCAAGAAGAAGCCACTTCTTCATTCAGTGCTCTTTTTTTAAACTAAGGTCTGTAAAAACACATAAGATGAAGGTTACAGTTCCCTTATGAATATACAGGAAAGTCTGCAAATATATTAACAGTATCTTCGTTTAAACTTTTGCATGCTTAGCCAGGTGCTTGAGGGAGTGAGGTACTTGTGGTGGCTGGATAATGATACTGGAATCTAATTGGCATTTTAGATTTTTTTTAATTGTCATGATTTTCAGAACCATTAGAGAAAGGCCAATCCGTTCTTGCAAAACTATGAGATGTTGCTCAGCCAAGCAAGCAGACAATTTGCAGCTACATTGAGTGCTCCATGTACCCAGCCCAGCATCACCTCCCCAAGCTCAGTCTGAGGACAAGCAGCCCCCCAGCTCCCTGGGGACAGCTGGGGCAACAGCAGATGCCTCTGTAGCTTGGCTGTCCTGGCCCTCATGGCACTTCAATTGCCCATCTGCCAAGTCTCACGAGCATGGCTGCACACCCAAACTGAGGAGGAGAAGGAGAGGCAGGCAGGATGAAGGCAGCCTCCTCTATCACCAAGGCTGGTGCTACAGCCTGGGCTCACATGCAGCTGCATACAAGCTCTGGGGTGTGCAGCAAGCAAGGTTGTGCCTCATGTTTTTCTGGCACTCAGAAGCCTGCCAAGTCTCTGGCCCCAGGGACAGGCATGCCTGAGAGTGTTTGAGCCAGGCAGAGCCTGGGCTTCCTCTAGCATATGCAGGGCAAGTATTTTTGCTGTCCCTGTTAATAGATAGGTGCCAGCTTCGCCTGTGCCAAAAACCAGGCACAGCTCTTGAGATTTAGCCACCTCTGGTGAGAGGAAACAGGACTTAGTTTAAGGAGTCAACAAACACACTTCTGTCTAAAATTTTGTAAGTTTGCCTATGTGAGTGATCTTGGATAGGCTGATTTAGGAGTTTTCATTGACTGAAGAATAGCCTTTCTTGGTCATGGTGCCAAAGAAAAGCAGCTAGCTACTTCCTTCATCATTTCCTCCTCCTATATGAGCACTGTACAAACAGCTCAAGTTTACTCTGCTCCTAACAGGGGTGGAGGAGTAGGGAGGAAGGCCCTGTGTGAGGAGAGTACCACAGAGCTAGGCGTACAATTATCCTTGAGTTAGTGAACTAGTTAGCCTTTCCACTGGCTTGGGACCTGCAAGCATGTGGAATTACAGTGCAATCATTCAAAATGCTGGTAATGCACAAGGTACAGCCACTCTGGAATGTGTATGCAAGATGGGAACCCACCTGAGAGCCCCCTGCACTGCATGTATTACGTGTATGTATTAGTCACTTATCAGAGATTTATTTTAATCCCTTGCTGTCACTGTGACAACAGCAATATCAAGCAGGCATTTCCTGTTTTTCTTTCTCATGTACAGAAAGCAGATATTTTCCAAGCCTTAAAACCAGAGTTGATCACTTTTCATAATGACACTGATAACAACATTGAGCTCCACAGACTAAAACCACGGTTTCTTTAGCAAACCACAAGTTACAGTCTGCACCAATGAGATGGTAGACAACAAAAGCAAGACATTTGCAAGCACAAACCTTCAATACAGTTCAATGGGAACAAATTTCACATACAAAAAAAAAACATGTGGAGCTCATTTTTAAGCAAAATTCACAGAATACTCTAAGTTGGAAGGAACCCACAAGGATCATTGAGTACAACTCTCAAAGTGAATGGCCATATGGGGATTGACCCCATAGCTTTGGTGTTATTAGCACCAGGCTCTAACAAGATCTGTGAACTCTATCCAATTGAAATACCATGTGTGAGGGTCCTTGCAGGTGAAGGTAGATCCTCAAACTCATTGAACAAACATTTTAGGAGACAAAAGGAGGGGCAAATAGCATTGCTGCCCTTTCTGTAAGAGGTTGGGAAGTTTTTTACTCTTCCTTCTTGTACTGGACAAGAATTTATCTACTATATTTGTAATTAACATGTTTTCACTGAAGCATAGTAAGGACGGCTTCATTTTTGTGATGACCAGGGCAGCTTGTTATCAGCACTGGTTTTATAACCAACTTTCAGCATATAGTACATTTGATGCTTATTCTAAGACCCTATTGAGTGTTGCAAGCAGTTCATCTGGAAAGGTACCATGATGATGAAGATGAAAAAAGATAGGCATATGTGTTACACCCCCCTCCCCACTTTCCCTCTAATGGCCAATGTGGTTTATCCTAAGATAAGAACACCAGGTGGGTTTTGCAGAAATAACTGTCTGGTGCTCTCATAATTAATGAATTCCAGAAATGAGGGAGATGGATGTTTTCAATTGATTTTGGTGCACATCGACCTGCATAAGGGTGTAAAGTGCTGATGGAGACTGCTGGGTAAACTGGTCTCCCAGTGTTGCAGGCAGCTCCTGGGTGGATCCTTCCACTGGCAGGGATGCCTGCAGTGGAAGGGGTGCCTACTCACTTTTGGAGGGTGAGTAAAAATCACTACCATGCGGACATAAAATCCTAAAGTAGCTACATAGGTGCTTTGTTGCTTTATAACTGAGGCCAAAGATGCTAAACCTATACATTTCTAGGCAAACCTGTTTATATTATAGCCCTTTGGATATCAACTCTTGACCAATCTGAGACTAAGTCACCCTAGCTGCACCTAGACTTCTCTGAGGCATCTCACTGAAGCTTGTGACTTAACAGGAGAGACAATGACTTGGTTATACTATAATGTATTGCAATAAATGACAGAGTGGTTATTTAGATACTTCACTGGCGATAACATTGCATCAGCAATAAATCTAATCATAATCATCCACATAACCACTGTGCTCTACTTCTTGTGCCTAGCTGAGAGTCTTCTCTCAATAACTCTGTCACAAGTACAAATTACGAAGTTGGGTGTTTACTGTGAAAATTCTGTTTTCATTGCACTAAAAATTTTAATTGCACAGACATTGAAAGTATTAGGTAGAGAGCAGAAGGACTCTCTTTCTCTGCTCATAGCTCCTTTTGTTGTGTGTTCTGTCCAAAAAGGTTTTCTAGGCTTTGTTGCTGAGGTTTCTGTTGGAGTCACTGCCAACACATTTTGCATGTATCTTGGTTTTGGTATCATGGGTTTGTGAGCATGGTGTAGCAGCCAGTTCTATCAAGTATAACTGTTTCCTTAATTAAAGGCAAATTGTTACACCGTGCAATTTCAGTGAGATTCAGCAGAATTAATTGCCAAGTGTGTCAGCAACATTCACTCTATAATAGCTACTATAAAATTCAGTGCCAGGTAGGAAGCATGACTTCATAACCATACAAACTCTAAACTGTTTTGCCGATTACTTCATTTCACGTTATTCTTGCTGTACTTCTTGTCATTGTTACGACTGAACAAATAAAAAGGACTGGAAAACGTTGATGGTATAGAAACACCCTTTAGCAGTTCATTAAAAAAAGTATCTCTTTATCTAAACTGAGGATACAGCAATCATTAATAATCCTGAGATTTTCACACTTTCACTAGCTTTCACTATTGTATTCAAGGGATTTTCCCTTCTTTTCTCCAGTCTTGGGCAGGACTGCAGTCTTTTATGTGCTGAAGGGCTGCTCTGCTATTAACCAGGTGCTAAAATACAGCTTTTGTAGGTTACTCAACTGGTACCAGAGACAGACTTTCCTCCTATGTGAACGTACAGACCCTGAGTGGCCTCTCCCCAAATCAGAGCTCAGCTTAGTGCTCTGCATGTATCCCAAATCCCTCCATAGTCAGGGTAAAAGCAAAAACAGCAAGTGTACCTACCTCTACTGATGGGAGAGATTTAATTATTTACTACATTCCCACTGATGTTTCTGGAAGCAATCAAAATACCTACACTGAAGAGAACAATCCTTGGGTCACTTGTCCAAAAGAGGAACCTCTCTTTGACTGCCACCAGGCACTGGTTATAGGAACCTTCCCAATTAGCCAGAACTGCTGGTAAATGATGAGAAGTGGTTCAATGAGTACCAGCTCCCTCAGTAACCTCAGCTGGAACTCAGCTGGCTCTGTAGACCTGTGTGTGTCTAAGTGGTGTAGTGGATTACTGACCATTTCCCCTTGGATTATGGTTCATTTTGCTTCATTCTGAAGCACAAAAAGGCATTAAGTACCTCAGCCTTTTTCTCATCCTTTGTCGCTATGTTTGGCCCCACATCCACTAAAGGACAGAGATTCTCCTTAAACTACTTCTTGGTATGAATGTATTTATATAAACATTTTCTATTGTCTTTTATGGCAGTAGACAAATTAGGTTCCAACTGGACTTTGGCCCTTCTAATTTTCTCTCTCCATATCCTCATGGATTCTTTATGGGCCTCTTGATTTGCCTGCCTCTCTTCCAGAGGTTATAAATCCCTATTTTTTTCCTGAGTTCAGCCAGGCTGGTCTTCTTTCCCACAAGTCCATCTTTTAGCTCATATTGTTTTGTATTTGACTGCTGAAAATCATCAGAAGATGCAGATAGTGCACTTGTGCACAGGCTTACTAGGTGACCTGAGAGACATACAGTTCCTTTTTTTTAGCATTGTCCAATGGGAAAGGGATCCTGTATCCTGTGGAAGGGCAGATACCGCATAGTATTATCTAAGTCATTTTACTGTAACAGGAACACTTAGACATGGGTGGGAGAACAGAAAACACCAAAGAGAAAGCTGTAGGCAGAAGTGTGCATCCTTGGTGCCTTCTGTGCACAGTGAACTCTTGTGATGGCAGCTCAGTGTTGACATGAGCACACACTGGCATCACTCCAGGCTACCTCCTCATTTCTTCACTTCAGGTTGGGTTTTTTCCTTAAGTGAGCCAAATGTATATGTTGATAACACCTAGAAAACTCGAGCAAAATCACTGCACCTACTGAGTAAGACACCATGCAATCCTTGTCCTGAAGAGGTGATAACTACCAAGATGCTTTACTATGAGGATTATATTGTTTTATTTAATGTTTATGTTAATGTTAATTTATGTTTAATTTTTTTACTGAAAGTTTTAGGGCTGAACTTAGTTACATCAGAATCCAGCTTTTGTTTAAGGAAAGTCCTGAATTTCCCAGAAGCAGCAACAATCCTCTAAAAATGCAACTTGTATACGTTCTGATATCTCAAAGCACAGGCAATAAATGAAAAGGTGATGTTTATTACTTTCAAAGTAGTATGAACCTGGGTGGCAACTGTCAGCACCTTCTTAGCTCAACTACAGGCATTGCCATTGCTACTGTCTAGTTTTCAACAAATGTGTGTTTTTTTCCAATCTCCTGGTATGTGGTAGTGTTTTGGGAACTAAAGAGAGAGGCTTAAAAAAAGGGTAAATACCTACTAGTTAAAATGAATGGCAAGCAGTATTTTACAGCTCCACAACCACACACTCTAAGAAAGACTTGCCCTGTCTGGAGATATGTTTGCCATTATATTACAAAGTCAGTGATGAAATAGTGGAATTCATTGGTCTTGGGGATGAACCTGAAAGTTTTGTAAAGTTTTGCTGCATGTTTAAATTGCTCACTTCATTATTGTAGACACTGAGAATGTGGAAAGCAATGTAGGGAATGACCCTTCATATTATTAATTCACAATTTTTACAATTTTTTTTTTATGTTAGGTCACATCCTGTCAGGTCAACATTAATAAATAGGATGCAGAATCTCCAAGCATTACAGCAGCTCTTAACATGGTGATCGGATGAAGAGATACCTGGGCTGAAATCCCCTTTACCCATTGATCTTAGATCTTCACTGTCCTCAAGGCAGTGGACAAAAAAGGGAATCGTTCCTCTTCTTTCTCTTTCTCTGTAGATTTTCTACTGGGGAAAAGGTTGAGAGTAAGGAGGCACTTTGTTTTGCCACATCCAGTGGCAACGCAGAAACGGGATCTTCTGGATTAGACACCTGATGTCTCTTAGGTATGGAGCAGGCTGCACCTCCACCCTCAGCAGCGTTTGCCTGAGCCCTTAGAAACCGAGGGCCCTAGTTCAGTGCCTGCAGGAATCACACTCCAAAGCATACTCCTGCTGTTTTGGGTTTTGTTTGTGTTTTTTTTAGTTTTTCTTTTAAATCTGTGCTATCAGGGTGTTTACTTTACTGCCAGGCTCTTACAGAGCACAGACAGCAGGACATGTTCTTCCCCAGCTCCACTCATATGAATCCTCTTGACCTCTCTTCCACAAGAGGATACTTTTACCTCCCAGTAAGGCCAAAGGAAGTTGGTTTGCTCCAGCAGGGACAGCCTGTGCCTGCAGTTCATCCAGAGGTTCCAGCTCAGTGGGACAGCCTCCTGCTGCTCTGCCTAGCTTGGGAGGCTGGCAGAAACAAGGCTCCTTTCTTAGCAGGGAGTCAGAAGCCAGACAGCAAGATCTCATTGGAATAGATCTTTACCTGAACCACCTAATTATTTTTCATAAATCTTCAGATCTTCATACAGTACTTCTCTGTGTACTCCTATGGCCAGTACCAAGTATTTAATTACATATTTTAAATGTAATTTATCTCTATAAGTAGATGTAATTTAATAAGATTTCAATTATTTTCATGTGTAGACCACAATATGCATGCTGAAAAAAAAAAAAGTGATCTTTCACCAGCTCAGGAAAGGTAATACAGGAATGACTCCATCCTAGAAAAACCAGATCAACCAGCTTTTCCACTAAAGCCTAAACAAGCCTAAACACACTGGGAAGAATAAAATCCAAAATTTTCTTTGTTTTCAATCCGTGGAACCACAGTTTGGCAGAGAGCTAGAACAGCGTCATGCTTCATTTTGCAGAAAATGCACAGTAATAAGGCTTATGTTGAAGCTGTCACCATCAAGTGACATGTTGTTTTAAACATGGGGAATTAACCTTTGCAGCCCTAGGAATACACCTCTCACTGAGCAAACACTTGTGAAACATTTAGACTTAATTCTTATGCCCACGCTCCTTTTTAATTTGCAATCAAACCCAGCAATGATAGCTAATACACTGAGTAGCTGTAGCAACCACACAGAATTTTTAAGGAACTCAAATGCAAGTACTGCTGCTCTTGCACTTCAACATTTTTTACTGTTTTGCAAAAAGACATTTCTTAATTGTTATAAGACTATACAGAGCTAAGATCATATTGTTTCAATAAAATTAATAATTGTAATGGAAAAATGTTTACTTGGATTTAGCAAAGGAATCTGGTGGGTGTGAGTTCATGACCAAGCCTGAAGGAACTTCCCCCAGCTGTGGGGAAAATTGGCAGATGTCCAACCTCATCCTGCTGCAGCAGTATTCAGCTGGGAGAGAGGAATAAAAAGTGGGAAACAGCTTCTCACTCAGTGAGAGCCAGAATCTTGACTTTAGTTGCCTTAAGTGCAGCAGAAATAGTGCCGAGCAAAAGGACAAGAGGCAATGGGCAGAAACTGGTGCACAGGAAGTTCCACCTGAATGTGAGAAGGAACTTCACTGTGCGGGGGACCATGCACTGGAACAGATTGTCCAGAGGGGGTATGGAGTCTCCCTTACTGGAGCTATTCAGGAACCATCTGGATGCAATCATGTGCAATGTGGATGACTCTGGTTGAGCAAGAAGATTGGGCCAGATGACTGTGGTCCCTCCCAACCTTACCCATTCTGTGATAAAGAGGGTCCCAAGAGGAACTGTAGCTACAGAAGCCAAGCCCAGGAGTGCAGTGGGCACTGAACGAGGACCTCAGCACGAGCAGGGATATAAAGCCTCTATAAGAGACACTGGCTTGTGCCAAGTACACCACCACCTGGGAACTGGAAACAACTGGACATCAAAAAAAGTGGATTGGTAAAGGACAGGCTCTCACTGAATATTGTTACATGTGTGTCTTGGGATGAAGCATCTCACTTCAAAGAGCAGTCATCTAGCCACGAAAGAAGTGCAAATTGCCTGGAACTGGTGGAATCCAACATAAGTGCAGTAAGCCATACTGTCAGAAGAAACTACTTCACGAATTAACTGCTTGCTCCTTGCATTAGGGGCTGATTAACAATCCAAGATCTGCTACCACCCTGTGCATACTCCAAAAAGACACTGAATGGTTTTAGCCAGAAAGAGAGGGGGAAAGAAAAGATTTCCTGATTCTGTGCCTTGCAGCAACAGCCCCACATTTGCAGTGGGCTCAGGTACTGCTGTGCTGTGCTCAGGAGATCAGGATAGGATTGTTGGGCTACAGTATTGTGTGGAATCACTTTCCCTTCCCAAAGGAAGTCTGGGCAAGAACAGGAACAATGTTGTATCCAGAGGCTGCAGTGATGTTCCTACGTGGCACTGCTGCAAGCCAGACAGAAGCACCATTTTCTGTCCTTCCCATCTTCTAACATTCATTTTCACCTCTTCAAGTGGCTGCTGTGCACATGCACCAAATAACTTGCAGATCCTAACAGCTCTATTCATTTTGCTTCTAAATGCATATGGACTAAGCATTTTCACAATTGGCATCTAGATCATGACACTGCTACTTACCTGCAGTTTAAGTGAGTTTTTCTAAATGTGAATAATAATAATAATTACTATGTTGATCATTAAACTTAAAAAGAAATGAATCAATTCAACTGGAAATTAAACAATTCAATCACAAATGGTTACTTTACAAAAAATGATCTCTCTCCTCAGAACGTAATGATGGAATAATACAATTATTTTTGGGCATAACACCAGTGGTTTTTAATATGACGGTAGTCTTCAATTTAGGGGCAATTAACAGTATTGAATATGATAAAGTGTTTGTGGTTTTCCCCTGATCATGCAGAGGTGGGTTGAGACACTGGGAGGGGACAAGGGTGTATCCTGCCACATTGAATAAACACTGTGAGAACAGACAGGATGGCTGTGTGGAAAGTCTGTGACTCAACACAGCTGTGTGGACCTCCTCCTCACATCCTTATTAGTATGGGGAGTTTCCACGTAATTTTCTGGAGTCCCGGCCAACTGACATGCTTTTTCCATTAAACTCATGTCTTTGTGGGCACTGGGCTCTGCTTCTAGACAGACTCCAATCCCACAGATAAAATAATTACAGAAATAGATTTTGAATAAATAATCCCTAAGTAGTACAAAAGCAGTTCCCTTCCACCTCAATGATAATGGTGGCAAGAATTCCTCAAAAAACGATCTGAAAATCACTTGAATTAGGGTGAAACAGCATTTATTAGAGCTAGAGCGGGGTTAGACTGAAACTATGAAATGACCACATATGCTCAAAACCAGAAAGACACATCCCTTGTGCATCAGAGAGTTGGAGATACCCAGTTTCTAACACAGACTTCTGTGCTACTTCAGCCCTTCTAATATGCCCATCCTCAAGCCATGACTAATAGTAAGGTGTCACAAGGTAGCAAAGTCCTGCCCTACGCTTCCACAGATAGCTTCTGATGCAGGGTGCTCTGCAGAGGCACTTTAAGAGGTGCCAGCACCTCTCTCAAATTGTGAGCTTTACTGCTCACAAAGTCCACTTTGTGGGTGCTCACCCAGCTGAACCCACATATCCTGCCAAGACATAACACTGTTGTTCTCCCTGGAGTGGCTGCAGGAGTCCTCTCCTCCAGCAAACTGTGTCTTTGCCAGGCATACAGAAGGAAACACAGAGAAGCACTGGAGAATATCAGAGTGGAACCTAAATGATATCTATAATGCCACATGGTCATATTCGACCTATACCTCAGAAGAGCCTGAGAACTAGGGCAAATGACCACACCCTTCAAAGGAAGACCCACTTGCCTGGATACCAGCCACCACAGTCACCACAAGCAGTAAGCAGATGCACAGTAAGTAAAAGAGGAGGACAAACATAAATGGTATTTTCACAATTACTCACTCAATCAAACACTACATTCTGCTCAGGGAAATTCCTAAGTCAGTTTTGGTTTGTCTGTTTAGCAATCCTCAATGGTTCTCCCTTTCAAGTATTGCACAGTCTTCCCAGGAACTTACAGAAACCTCTTGCATGCCCAGCATCCTTTGTCAAGAAGCTCCACAGGTGTCCTACCTCCTGTGTGTCTTTTGTGCAATGTTTTTTTATATTTGAACCTGGTTCTGAGTATTTGAACCTGGTTCTGAGTATTTGAGTGGACAACCCCAGCCCTTAGCTGTGTAGTACAGGATGTGAACAGACTGAAGTGTTCTCAGCTGCCTAGTCAGGTCTTTTACAAAGTTATTCAATGCTTTCTATGTTTATGTGCTATAAACATTGTTGGATTGTCTATCCTAAATTGTTAATGTGGCAGGATCATCATACTGTATGTTATGCCCGGCTGTAGGGATTAATGTAATCCAGTATTAAGAGCCATTCATATATCTTTTGCTTAACTTCCTTCATGTTAATTTATTGGCATAAAACTACAACAGCCAAGCTATTAGTCCCTTGCAAATCAGACAATGCGAAAACAGTAATTCCTTCTACTTGCCATGTTGCCTTTTCAACTTTTTTAAAGGCAGGACTGCTGCTGCATGAAATGCCTGACCCACTCAGTGCCCTTGGAGTTTTTATGCACATACCTGAAACACTCCCTCTTTTACATCAAAACAAGCATGCCATCAACTAGACTGGAAAACTGATCCTGTTAAAATTCTGCCTCTTTTTGGATGAGCATCCCATGTTTATAATGTAGCTGTCGCAACCCATGGGCCAGCTCACAGGGGTGGTATGGGGTAGTGAAAGTCCACACACATTGTGAGAAAAAAAAACCAACTATGGCCTTTCAAGAAATTTTCTTTTCCTCCATCCTTCTTCCAGATAGATAGCAGTTGCCATATTTCACTATCATGTTGACCAGAAAAGTTATAATTTTTCATATCTTATTTAGATGACTGATAAACTAATAACATATGCATATAACGTGGATACGCTGACGTATCAGGTGAACAGTCAGGTTAAATGCTCAGAGTGGTCAGAAGTTAATAAATGCATGATTCTGTTAAAATTTCCACAATTACTTAGGAAATGTGGTCAAAATGCCATATTTCATGCCTGCAACTCACAGAGCAGTTCAGTCTAGCAGCACATCATAAACTTTCAAAGGCTGCAGACTTAAAAAGAGGAGATAAACTGATACTCTACGAACATTAGATTCAGTTTATCTTTCATTTTGGAAAATAGTATTGTGATCAACAAAACATATTTTCCTATCTATTAAAGCAGTTATAACTTTTAATTATTCAACCTCTTATCATGGTTGGACTCAGTTATCTCAGAGGTCTTTTCCAACCTAGTTGATTCTGTGATTCTTTTATTACAAGTATCAATTTTCAAGGATGAGTAAGAGACACATCCTAAAAATAGGAAGTTGATTATGCAACCACAAAGAAAAACTATTTAGAGCAGTAGGGTTTTTAGATGTATAAATTTTCTTCTCAAATCCTCCTTTACTTTACAATATTGGAATTTGTCATATAATTGTTACATCAGTCAGCACTGTTGTGAATGAATGTCATGTCGATCTGTTCAAATGAACTAAATTCTTGATACAGAGACTTTCTGTGAAGCTCTCACTATTAGTTTGTATTTTTTCTTTGCAAATACCATTTGGAATCTAGAAAGATACTCTGATTAGACAGATCCCAGCATTAGCAAGTGCTTAATTGGTGCACACAGGATCCCATTGTTGCCATAAAACGGGTGCATTCATTCACAACTGAGAATGGCATTACTGCTTGGGCAAATTCTAAGTTCCTCTGAAGCCATCAACAAGTTCCAGTGTGCATCAATCCCTGCAGCTGTCCAAAGCCTTACCTATACTACAATATTTATGTTGTGTCAATAAAACTGAGGTAATTGAAACCAACGCCTTCTAAAATTGAGATGTGCAGAATGCACTGGCCAAATCACAGCTCACATTCTACTGCCTGCTCACTTCAGCAGTAAAGCACCATCTTCCTGACTATGGTTTAAGGTAAATCAACCCTACAGCTTTAACTTGGTGTGTGTTTCCTGAGACTGTTCGGAGGAAGACTGTTCTTCTTTTCATACAACTCTTCCTCAGCCTATCCCTATATCTCCACTTAGAGTTTTCTCTTCTGTACATTTGCTGTAGATTTACTTGAATGTTGCACAGTATGTTGTAGTTCTCACCAGACTTCAAGACAAAGGGATCCTGAGGGGGAAAAAAGGTACTATTTCCAGGTCACCACCACTCATAAATCATTGGTTTTCCTCTTGATTTGTGGATTTATTTACCACAGACACCTAAAGGTGAGCTAGAAGGTGGAGGAAAAAGTCCTCTTCTGAGTTCTGGGAACTGTGGTGTGAGCCTGCCAGACTTCAAGAAGTGTTTGGACAATACTGTCAGGCACATGGTGTGACTCCTAGGGATAGTCCTGTACAAGGCTAAGAGTTGGATTTGATGATCCTTGTGGGTCCCTTTCCAACCCAGCATATTCTGTGATTCTGTGAGGAGTAGTAACTGTGTCATAGCAGAACAGCACTCAAAAAATACATGCTTCTAGTAAACTGACAGTAAAACTGAAGGGTTGGTGGAAGCAGATACATGAGGTTGGCAATCCCATCCTGTAGATGGTAGGAGCAGGAGAAATAACAGAAGTGAACAAGGGCAGTAGGAAAGCCAATGGGCTAACAACTGCATTAACATGTCTGTAGGTTATTTCTACAGTGAGTTACTCTTACTACAGATTGCTAATAATATGCCCACAAGGCAGAGAAGGAATCAGGTCAAAAAGGTCATGATAAAGCCAGGAAACTCTTTTGTTTGTGTAGTGTTCTCCCAACCTGGAGTAGGTCAACACAGGCAAAAGGACAAATCCTTAGAGATGGTTTTGGAATTGCACTGTTTAATTGCAGAATTATTTATGCATTTAATCTTGCTGCCCAGAAAGAGAACTGAGAGCTTATAATACCCATAATAACCACCTTTCTTTTTCTGACATTTTTGTTTTAAATAGAGAAGCAGTACTACAAACAAAAACTGGGACAAAAAAAATATTCAGACCACAGACACAATATACTGCCTATCCCTCTGGGAAAAAAAATATAAGTCACACATGTCTATGATCATGTGTTTTGTACACAGGATTCATTTCTTATAAAGCTTTTTCTAGTCAGAGGGCTACTGAAACATCTGGCAGCACTGACCACCTATGGGCCCCTACACAGATTTTGTTTTGTGATTCCCCACTTTCCAAAATTTGGCTATGATTTAATCAGCTCCCTAATCCCTGAGACCACATTTTGATACTCCTCTTTGAAGGTGACCCACTGTATGGTTCATTGTCACTCTTTTCATGTTCTTTATGCCAGGCTCAAAAAGCACAATTATTCCCAGAGTTCACCAAACTTTGCAGTTTGTGATTGGCATTTTTCCACACCTGTTGTCTAGCTCTCCAATATAGGTACAAATCCCATGGGGTTTCTCAGAGTGTACTGGCACTCTGAAACCTAGTTGGTGGTTTCAGTGCCCCTCAGTGCCCCACCTGGTGCTTCTCCTTCTGGGCTGCTGGTCCTGGTTGGAGAAACTGCTGTCATCTGTGTGGTGGGGAAGCAAGAATGCAGAGGGGCTTGAACAAGCTTCTCTCCCAAAAGGTAAAAACATGATGGGTGTCACCATGATACCTTGTGGTATCCTGAGTCATGATTGCTCAGTAATGAGGAGCATGACCTAAGGATCTGAAGTCTTCCTAGCCAGAATCAGATTAGACAGGTCCTAGAAAGCACTTCAGTAGCTTTTTTTCATTATTTTTTAACAGAGGTACACCATTGTAAAAGCACTGAGGGTGACTTACAAGGTAGAATACATGTCAAATCTTACTGTGTTCAGATTCCAAACAAGAGTAAGACCACTGAGGTCAGTGCAATAAAAGACTGCATTTTTATTTGGCTAGAAACATTGTAGAGTCACTAATAGCTGCATTGATCTCAAGGCATCACCTGCTTCTCCTGACAGGATGAACTACACACACCTACATTGTTCCTGTAGGTGCTTTAAAAGTGCCAGTGATGGAGGTCCTACAGATCCTCTAGAAAGTGACTACTCAGTAAAACTGGTACCAATTGTTAAAATATTTTTCTTAATATCTAGCTTTGCTAACATTTCAGCCTACTCAGCCGTCAGCCTTCAGCCTAGACGCTGCAGCCTTAGACACACTATAAGTATATCATCAGGTCTCCCCATGAGCTTTTGACCAAAGAAAATTGCTACAAACATTCTTCAGATTGTTTCAATTGTTGACATTCTTCCCCAGAGGGATAGGCAGGATAAAAACTCAGTACTAGCTATGTAATGCTATCTTCGGCATATCTATACATGTAAGTAGAGGTGCAAGTACAAGATCACCTGGATCTTCAGGAGCACACTCCGTACAGTGCATGAAAAGACTGATATGATGTCCTAACTAAATCCCTTTCAAAATGCATATGCACAAGCATGCTGAATTAGGTTTGAACATAAGCCCAAATCAGAGCATCTCCTAAGTTTCAACTGCTTGATTTTGACACCTTACCATGCTTTTTCTATGTAGCTATAGGCACACATGAAGACACACATACACACCATAGTTTAAATGTATCATGGATTCTTATAACGGAAAATTCTGAGTAGGAAGGGTCCCACAGGGATCGAGTCCAACTCTTTAGTGAATGGCCCATATAGGAATCAAACCTGCAACCCTGGTGTTTTTAGCACCATGGTCTAACCAGCTAAGCTAATCTTAGGGTCAAACAACTGTCAACTTCAGTGCAGAAGCCCTACTTTACATTCTTATTAGACCAAGCTATTTTATTGAATACACAAGTCCCCTGTGACTACAAGGTGGTGAACAAGAGCTGTACTTCTATGTCAGTGAAGCCCAATTTGTTTCTGTTTCTACCCCTCAGGCACTGGACATTAGTAATATCTTGTTCTAGACCCTTAACCACTTTTCTTTGTCAGGCCTTCAGCCCCAACCCTTGCTTTTGAGAAGAGTTTAAGCCAAACGTAGGAACAAACACAGCACATTGCTGGCAAAGGGTCAGGAAAATCAGGATGATGCCCAATAACCATTAAGAGATCACCTAGAACAACCCATATGATTTAACCTTTCTGCCAATACAGTGACCCCAAAATGTCATGAATTAATATGCTACCCATGCTGGCACTCCAAATAGTAACAACACAAGAGCACATCAGCACAACCGAAAAAACCCTGCAAGAATCTTGTAATATATGGGGTAAGAGAGGGAATGGAAGGAACTTCTTAAAACCAGAGTGAAATAAAGTGAATCTTTGCTCCCAGAGAAAGAAAAATATCCAGCTGCTGCCCATAATCTCTCTTGCTTCCCAAGCTCCTTGCTAGACATACAGGAGCATCAAGGACACTTGTGACAACTGTTTTGTAGTACCCAATAACCCTGTTGCAAGGTCAACAAGAACTGAGCAGGAAATAGAGATCTGTTCAAAGACTCAGGAAAGCAAGTAAGAGAGACTACTTTAAACAGCACAGGGGCTTTTATGAATGAGAAACAGAAGGAGGAAGTATAGAGGGCCTGATCAAATTAAAATGAGTTATCCAAACATGTATTATACCCACAGCCCTGATCTTGCACAACTAAAGGAGAGCCTTGCTATAACTTAGTACTCAGGCACTCTCCTAGTTTCTAAGATGCCAGGTGGCTACCCTGAGGACAGGCTAAAGCACTAAGAGTTGATGCATCAGCTCTTCTGAATCAAAAATTAAATTAAGTTTTAAAATTAAACTCCTCACATTGTTTCATTTGACCCAAACTTCACCCTCCTTCCTTGAACCCTTACACTGGCTGCCTTCTTTGAAGGATATTTTAAGTGCTTGTGCCAGTCCTACAAGACATGTAGATTTTTAAAGCCAACTTTAAAAAGCTATTTTCTAACTTTAAAAAGTATTTTCCTCTTCTTTCCAAACCCAAGTTCTTCTGGCTCCATAAAAGAAATCCTTATATTTGTGTCAGATATATGGTACAAACAGCCATCCCTTACCCTCTCCCCCAACAGATATGTAGTATGATTACAATAAGCTACACACTAAAAGCACATTTGCTCTCTGAATTCAGAAATTCGGAGGGAGACACTAAACAAGCTCTATATAATATGAAAATGCTCCAACCTATTTATTTTAGCAAAAACTTCATGAATACTGGCAAAGTACCTTGCAATGAAACCACATTCATTTCTCGTTTAATAAAGGGGTACCAAGTGAACAAGAACACAACTGTTTTGTGTTTATTTAAAATTGTTAAATTTTCTTTTCTAATTGTTTTATAAATAACTCACTAGAACTGCAAATAGGTTTGAGAAATCAGTTGTCTTCAATAAAGGCATCTAAAATCAGCAAGGTTTGATATTCTGTACAGAGGTCTTAAAGACGTGAATAGGAGCAGGTGAGATCGTTTCTATTAAATGTTTTCTAAGGGATAAGGATTAACTCATTTGTAGACTATAAATGGGGACACTTCTTAACAAATATTTTCTCTGCTGAAGGTGTCAGCTAGGAACACTACCTTCTCAATAAATTAAAGAGAACAAAACCAGTACAAAAGCCTGGCTAGCACTTCACAGATGAAGCGTCAGGAACTGCTTACAAGTACAAAAGACAATTAGTTTGTTATAGAATAATAGAATTATTTGTGTTGGAAAAGACCTTTAAAGATCATCTAGTCCAAACACATTCCCTGGGCAGGGACATCTTTTACTAGGTCAGGTTGCTCAAAGCCCCACCCAAACTGGCCTTGAACTTCCAGGGATGTTCCATCCACGTCCCTTGACAACCTGTTCTGGCGTCTCACCACCCTCACAAGTAAAGAATGTCTTTGTTATATCTTATATAAACCTACCCTCTTTTTATCTCAAAATATTAGCTCCTGTCCTATCACTGACAGGCCCTGCTAAAATGTCTCTCCCCATCCTTCTCATAAGCCCCTGTTTAAGTACTGAAAGACAGCAAGTCTTCCCCTCCTAAGGTAGATAATACAGTTCTGTATTAAAGCTTCCTGACACTCCTTCTTATAAGCTCCATTTTTAATTGATTGGGAATCTAATCTAATCGAATTGTTTGGATTTTGAAGGGAGATTATCTTCACATCAATTACATATTTCTGACACTTCTGTGAGAAACTAGACAAATTACAAATCTCACTTGGCATGGTTTCCTTACACTCAATAGAAGCAAAGTCCAGAGCTGCATCCACAGTGACTTCTACATACAGCCACAGGGCTTCTCCAGCTGCAACTCTGGCCTGTCATGGGACAGCCCAGAGTAGATTTTGTTTAGCAACTGTAATTAATCCTTTTCCCTTGTTTTCAGACCCTTCTACTGTTGCTGGATGCAAGCAAAAGAGGGAAGGCACTGTCTGCTTTGCATGTAAAGGGGACAAAAAGATGGAGTGGATTGAGTAAGTCAAAAGAAAACAGAGTGCAAATTGTGACTGGACACTGGCAGAAGAGCACTGACTACAGCAGAACTGGATGAGAGAATGAGTGACCACTCCTTAGTATTAGAGATCTCAGAAGAAAAACTCTGGAGACCAGTAAAGGGAGATTAGATAAAAAGCCACATGAGAGGACTACAACTCCCTGGACAAGGTGATAAAAAGCAGACTACTAAATACCCACGAAATGGTTTATAATAGCAAAGTAAACAAAATAGCACTGAAAGTGAGACAGAAAGAGACAGGGAGGAAGTCTGGTGAGATGGGCTATGATTTTCCTGGTGCTTAGGAGAGAGGCTGAGACTTGGATGAGAAATCTGTAGACAGTCTTGGCTGGGTGGATGACAAATAGGAACTGTGCTTTGAATATACTGTAACTTATAACAAAGATTCAAAACAAGAGGCCCTTGATGTTGACTCAGACACTCAAAACTTCTAAGTGCATTTACCTTCAACTCTCCGTACTCCATTTTTCTTCTGTAAAATGGGAACAATGCAGACATCAACTCCCAGCAGCATTCCATAGCTATCACTTAAAGCCCTCAAAAAGAACAAGTTTACTCTTCAGAGGGACATAGAACAGAGTATATTCATAACATACTCATTCAAGAAAGGAAAAAAAAGTCAAGCAATTTTATCACTTGGAGCGAGTAAGTGGGGTGCATTAGGAAGAACATTACCAGAGGCTGAGGGAGCTGATCCTGCCTCTCTGCTCAGCCCCAGTAAGGCCTCAGCTGGAGTGCTGTGTCCGGTTCAGGGCTCCTGAGGATAAGAGAGACATGAAACTTCTGGAGTGGGTCCAACAGAGAGCAACAAAGATGATGAGAGGACTGGAGCATCTCTCTTATGAGGAAAGGCTGACAGAGCCAGGCCCCTTCAGTATCAAGAAGAGATGACTGAGAAGGGACCTCATCAAGGATCCAAAGGGATGGTGTCAATGGAATGGAGCCAGGCTTTTCTCAGTGGTGCTGAGCATGAGGCAACAGGCAGAAACTGGAACGCAAAGTTCCACTTGAACACAAAGAACTTCTTTACTATGAAGGTGAGTGAGCACTGGAACACATTTCCCAGAGAGGGTGAAGAGTATCCTATAAATGTACTCAAAAGCTCACTGGAGAAGACACAACACTGTGCAATATGTGCCAGGGGACCCTGCTTGAGCTAGGAGGCTGGACCAGATGGCTTTCTATGGCCCCTTCCAAGCTTACCCATTCTAAGACTCCATGTGAGTTCTAAGACTTCTGCGACGTAGCACAAAAAAGTGAGGAACCTGGAATGCTCCACACAGTATGCTATGAGCCAGCTGGAGTAACTCGCTCCCACAAAACGCTCCTCGCTCCAGCTGCCGGTGACCCAGAACAATCCTGCCCTGCTTCACCTGCAGTGGAAGCTGCATAGCCAGTAGCCCTCGGCTCTCCTGGGCAACAAGCAGGCAACAGCGCACCTGGGGCGGTGCCGGTTCCTGCCCCGCCCGGCCGAGCCCCGCGCCCGCACAACGTCCCGCTCGCGAGTGCTGCGGCCACCGCCGTTCTGCGGGGCGGCGACAGGACCCGCCGGCCGGACAGACCGACCCCCCCGCCGGCCGGACAGACCCCCCCGCGGGTCTGGGGACAGCCCCGCCCCGCCCTGCCCGCCTCCTGGCTGGTCCCAGCCCCATCCGCGCTGTCCGCCCCTCCCCGCTCAGGTATCAGGTGAAACTGGTCGGGAGTGCGAGCGCAGCCGGAGCGCGGCGAGAGGATGGCTGTGCGGTACGGGCTGTGCCTTGTGCTGCTCTGTGTGCTGCTGGGGGCCGCCAGCGCTGCAGGTGAGGGGAGCAGCGGCCGGGGGGGATGGCTGCCCCTGGGGGGGATGGCTGCCNATCTAATCTAAACCTACTCTTTTGATGTTTAAAGTCATTCCCCCAGGTCCTGTCACCACATGGCCTTGTATAAAGCACCTTCTCCAGCCTTCTTGTAGCCCCCCCTTTAGGGAAACACAAAAAAACTGCTAAAGACCATGTTCTTGCATTTTTCTCGGCTTTAAAAAGCTAGAATTTTTTTTCTTTGTTAATCCATATTGAGCATAAGTGCTGCTTGGGGAAAAAAACGAAGCAGTCCTTCATATTAATATTTCACTGCCATAAAGTTAATTTTTCATTACCTCTTATAATAGTATGCCATATATACACATGCCCTTTGCACTGTGTCCTTCTCCATTTCATCCATATGCGTAAAGGTTGTGTAAATATTGAAGCCAAGCATATGATAGTCCTATTTACTCCAGGGATAGATGCTAGGTAGCTGCAGAATGTGTTGTTCCGAGCGGGGTTCTTGAAATTAAACTGCCTCATAGTAGCCTAATTCTCTGACCTGGACGGGATGAGGAATTTGGAATTTTTGGAGAAGGGGGGAGAGGGAAAAATAGTATGCTTAAAAGTTTTAGCTGGATGGGTGCTTGATTTTGCAGAGACGGGACGTAAAGTGAGCTGAAGTGTGATCCAACAAATGCACTTAGATGCACTAAGCCAGGGGGTTACTGCGGCAGTTTTCAAACAGGCTGATGCCATTACGGCGCTGTGGCGAATCGGGCTTGCAGATCCAAAACCCAGGGTGATCTTAACCTTAGTTCTGTGTGAGTATTGCTACCATGACCTAAACTAGTCAATTTTTGGATGATCAGTGCTGCTGTCGCTTTTGTGTCTGCAGGGTAGGCATAATACTGCGTTTGGTATGTAGTGGGTTATATCTTCTGGACAAATGGCAAAGGGTGTTGAAACAGTCTTTTGTGGGCGGAGATCAAGCTTTTCCTGTGGGCAGAATTAGCAAGTCAACTGCATTCTCTGTGTGTGAGTCAAGCAGGGTGAAACTCGGCTTGGAAAAGAGGTCGATTGTTATGGAAAACGGCAAGCGGTGAAAGAGTAAGGAAAGGATGTAGAAAATGCACATGCCTAACAAAGGCTGCAAAGAAACAGGATACTGTCTCCCTATATGGGTGCTAGTCGGGCTGACAAAAGCAGACCAGTATCTGTTGTCAGAACTTTTTAGGCTCGAACTACGGTTAGTATAAAATCAAGTCTTGGTTTCTGAAATCATCCATTTAGCTTGACTACGTCTTAAAAAAATAGAATAATACAAGCTTTTGTCTCTATTCTGCCACTTTTGCTTTGAGGGGTTTTTTTTTGCGTGTGTTTTTTTTTTTTTTTTTTTTTTTTGGGTTTTTTTTTTTTTTTTTTTCTTTTTTCATATTTA
>WBMV01006286.1:184558-232995 GCA_013396655.1 Campylorhamphus procurvoides | reverse complement strand
TCTTTTGCTTTGGGGTGTTTTTTTTTGTGTGTGTTTTTTTTTTTTTTTTTTGTTTGGGTTTTTTTTTTTTTTACTTAGCCTTTGACCAATTGCAAAGCATTGTGTTATATCTGATCACAAAACACTAATAAGAACAAAGTGGTAGTATTTGCTTTTCTAGTTTTCTACAATAATTCAAGTCTTTGGAATGGAATGCAAATACTATGACTGCAATTTGATAATATCAACCACTTTGTGATGGACAGGTGCCTAACATAGTGCTGCACGCTGCATTTTATTACGGTGTCCTGAGAACTACTGTCAGGTTTGAATAGGGTCTGTTTCCAAGCATCTCCAGGATCTTTCTCAGCTAAGCTGTAAGCCTGTGAAAAGAGGCATTGCTTAGCTAATTGTCATTTCAGTATCTGACATCTGTGGAAGCTATGTCCTTCAGGCTGGTTTTATGGCTTCTCCTGTTCACAGCTCAGGTTAGGGACCTGGGATTGCTGCATTATACAGTTTAACTTTGCACTCTTTAACAGTGTTGCTGATATAATCAAGGGGCTTGAAGATCTGAGAGCAGGATTTGTATAATTCTCCCTTGTTTGAATTACACCATGTATAGACCAAAATAATTGTTTGGCATTTGAATTAATTTTCTTAGGACAGTTCTTGTGTTAGTGTGATTTAACCTTCAGTCTTCATGCAGTATCCTGCAAAGACTTGTCCATGTCATTGTACTGTCTCACCCACATGGTTTTGAAGTTCCCACGGCACTCAAAGAGGCAGAGCAAAACTTGTAGTACAGCGGTCTGAAGTACGAAGCAACCATAGCTGTCACCTCTGCCACCTGGCACTTTCAGTGAGGAACCGCAGAGATCGTGTGACCACCTTGCCTGTGAATTGGAAAGAGATCCCAGATGACTGGCCCTGTTGCATCTTCATGCACAGAATTAGTATGTTCACACTTCAATTCAGATACACTAAAATATGCATCTTTGCCCAGAGATCACTCGAGCATAGCTTTGGATACTTTATTCTGAATTTCAGTTCTAGCTTGTCTGAACATAACACACTCCCTTTTTACTGCATACTTAGTTTTTAAGGCCATCTAAACTGGGGAAGCTTCTGATGCAATTACATTACCCTGCTGCAAAATTTTATAAGTCCCAGCACTGGGTGATGTAGCACTGCTATGTGGAAAGTTAATGGTGACCTGGGGTGTACTTCAAGCACTTTTTACTGTAACTGTTCAGGTGGTAGGAGCACCTGATGGCCCATGTTAACAAGGCATTTTTAATATCACTGGTGACATGAAAAAGCATTTCAGTTGCTGGTAGAAACCTTGAATAGAGATACAGGGTGTCTTTTGGACAATAAAAGAAAGGGAAGAGAAATTGTTGTGTGTTTAAAAATCAGTCTTAGTTTTTCTGTTGATAAGGTTGTCTTTAAATGTTCAGCGTAAATCATT
The DNA here is from genome assembly GCA_013396655.1 of Campylorhamphus procurvoides. NCBI lineage: Eukaryota > Metazoa > Chordata > Aves > Passeriformes > Dendrocolaptidae > Campylorhamphus > Campylorhamphus procurvoides. The sequence continues at coordinate 231,545 of WBMV01006286.1, read as the reverse complement.
ATGTCTAGTTGACTTCTTGAAAAAGCAAAAAGTCGACTTCTGTAACAGCAACTTTTTTTTTTTTTTTAACTTTTAGAATCTAAGAGAGCCAGGGGTCCAATAGGAAGAAGTTTTGCTGGCCAGAAAGTTACAAATGCAAATAATTCTGAAGAGCTATACCAAGTGGATGAATTTGCAGCAAAAGTCCTCACAGGAAAGCTGACTACAGTTTTTCTTCCCTTTGTCTATATCTTTGTCTTTATAATTGGTTTGCCAAGCAATGCTTTGGCCCTCTGGGTCTTTTTTTTCCGAACAAAGAAGAAACATCCAGCTGTGATTTATATGGTTAACTTGGCATTGGCAGACCTTCTTTTTGTTGTCTGGTTCCCACTGAAGATTGCATACCATCTAAATGGCAATAACTGGCTGTTTGGTGAAGGTCTCTGCAAAGTACTTGTTGTATTTTTCTATGGAAATATGTACTGTTCCATTCTCTTTATTACATGTCTCAGTGTACAACGGTATTGTGTTGTAGTGAACCCCATGGCGCATTCAAGAAAGAGATCAGAAATTGCCTTGGGCGTCTCCATTGCTATCTGGATACTGATTTTGTTGGGTACCATTCCACTGTATCTTGTTAATCAAACGGTATATATTTCAAATCTTAGCATCACTACCTGCCATGATGTGTTACCTGAAAATGTTTTGGTTCATGATATGTTCACTTATTTCCTCTCACTTGCAATTGGACTCTTCTTAATCCCTGCTATCGTCACTACTGTCGTATACATACTAATGATTAAGACTCTGAGTGCCTCCGTCATAGAAGATGGGAAGAAACGAAAAAGAGCAATCAAACTCATTATTGTTGTCCTGTCCATGTATCTCATCTGTTTTACACCTAGCAATGTGCTGATTATTGTGCACTATTTGCTCATCAAAACCTATGGCCAGAGCTATATGTATGCATGGTACATAACTGCACTGTGTCTTTCCACTTTGAACAGTTGTATTGATCCATTCATCTATTATTATATTTCAAAAGACTTCAGGGACAACCTTAAACACGCTCTTCGTTGCCGAAGTGTGCGGTCAACACAGAGGATGCAAGTGTCGCTCTCATCAGGCAGATACCCCAAGAAATCAGATTCTTACTCTTCAAACCTAAATAGGACCAATAAATCAACCTACTGAGTTTAATGTTAGAAAAGTGAACTTTTAGTCTTACTTATGAAAGGATGTAAGTCACAGTAGAGTTCTTTTCTTCAAGAGAGTCTGAAGAAACATCTCTGCATTTTAATTACAGTGAAGCCTAGAATTTAGAACTGACAGCTGCCTATTCTGTGTGGAAATCAAGCCAATAAATCTTCCTGCCAGACTGGAAAAAAACCCACCAAACATTTCAGATGCTCTGCAAAAATGCTGTGGACCTAGAAGTGAGTTGTGGCTGAAGATGTTCTTGTTCAATATAAAAGTTTTTAAAAAGCAAAATACCTGGAATGTTATGTAGTGTTGTTAGTATATTTAATTAACAGATAAATCTGTTTTGTTTAATTGTAATGTATTAAGCAGCTGAACAGACTATGTGTTTAGGATCTCTGATGTTCTTACACTGAACATCATTTGAAGCTGTAGAGAGAAGAAAGAAGAGGAGAATCCATTTCACCATCTTGGTGTAGACTGCTTGTTACCTTTAGTATAGTGTAATTTTTGTATTGTTTTCCAAGTTGCAGTGCTGTAAATACTAACATGACACAAGCTTATAATGTTACCCTATTGAGTTGATAAACTGAACTTGTTATCAGCTTGCACTGGGATAAAATGTTAGTTGAGATTATCCACTGTTACTTAACACTTGCCAGTACATGTTCTTAAATGGGGATATATAACAAAGTTTTGATAAATAGCTATTTGATTTTATATAATATGCCTTGTATTTTTTAAGACACTTAAATAGGATTTTTTTAAAATAATACATTTGAGTTGGATGCTTTCTTTTATTCTTTTACATGCACTTCAAAATGTTGAGTAGTTCAACTTGCCTGGCTTCATGTAACAAAGATATTATTCCTAACAGTGAATTATAATCATGACAACCATAGCTGTAATATCTAAATAGGTAAAGTAAAATTTACCTAATGACACATTTCTTTAGAGAACAATAAAAACAAGATGTTTTGTGATGGTATTTCAGAGGACCAAGCTCAACTAGCAATGTATATTAACATGTCTCATTGAGGAGCAGAGAGTTTACAGCTCTTTAGGTGACGTGATACACAAATGCTTCTTGGGGATAAGCAGTCTTCTCTTCCTATTTCCTGACAAATGTAGGGAAATAACAGTCAATTTATTATTGACTGGAAGGTATTATTCAGCATCCTCACTGAAAAATAACTATACATAAGAGGCCATAGTTCACTGGAAGGATTTGCTATTAAGAGAGTTGCACCATCTTCAAAAAAACTGTCTGTACTCTTCCCTTGCTCTATGTGTAATAAACAAAATATGAGAAGGACCCTTATCTTGCTAAACAGCCCAGTGTGCTTCCTGCTCCATATATGGTAGCCACTAATGGGAAGGAAGGGCATTCAGTTCATGTGATTACTGCCCTACCTGTGCTCTGTCAGAAGTCCAAGTGTTGCAGGTTGTATGTTGTAAAGAAGATAAATTGTCTATGCCTGTCTATGTAATACCACAAAGATATTGCTCATGATTCATGGATCACTGTTAAATGGCAAAAACATAATACACTTAATATAGATGCTTGGGGGGGGGGTACAAGATTTATTTCCTGTTGTTATTTAATCAGAAATGCAGCAAGCACTGTTTATATACCTATATGCTTACTCTATTGTTTCTTTCCTGTCATTGCTCTCAAACAATCAGACAACTCCATTGCAGCTCATGTGAAGGAGAGTGGTGATCCTCTTGAGCATTTCTCCTTCTAGCCTTCAACTGCAGATCAGGAAAGCAGGTTGCAAGAAAGGATCTTTCTTACCTGCAGCAACAGTGGAAGTCTGCCAATGACATGAGTGAGAGTTAGATGGTATTGCAGTATGTTGGAAGCTTTTTGAGAAAAAAGTTTTAGTAAATACAATGATTTATTTTACAATGAGGTTGTACAAGATGTGACAAATTTTGAAGAATACTATTCAAGGAGCCCACAGTCATTTAATTGAAGGCTTCCCCCTATTAGGTACATTGTTCATCCCTATCCTGAATTTAGCCCAAATTATTTTGCTCCAATTAACAGAGCAGGTAGACCAGGTTGGTTGTTCAATCAATTTGAATCAGTTCCTTCAATTAACAATTGTGTGCTTGTGCAGCCCAATAGCAGTAGGGTAAAACCATGTAGCCTATCAGGGTGGAGCTGGTTGATTAACCTTTTTTTGGGGGTGTTGTACCCTTGGACAGGGTTAGCTGATATAAAAATGATTGTCTTCAGCTTACAAGAAATATATTCCTGAACAGTGCCAACTTTGCAATTCAAACACCAAGAAGTAGAAAAAACCCTCCCTACCTATGGCTGACTAAAGGTTTGGATGATAAAAAACATAATCAGTGCAACATCCATTAAAGCCTCTGGGGAGCATCTATCAGAGTAATCCACGTGCATGGTGTCAAGGTTTCACAAGCAGCTCAAGTAGATGCTGCAGCTAAGAGAAGTAGATTACTCTTCACCCTAACCCAGCTGTGTGATCACATGTTGTGTTATCCTGTCACAAACACGTGTGACCTTGGGGTGGATTGGATCAGTTCTGGGTTAAAGTTAAACCAGGAAAAGGGAGGAAAGTGTACTTACTTGGAACAGTTAGGCTGGTTTCCTTGATGAGCTCTTGTCTCAGCAAAAGGGAGCGGCTCAGACTACGTCACCACCAACACAGTCTTGCACTGTGCAAGTGCAAGGCAAGTTGAAGTACAGTTGGTGCAAAGTCTCTCCCTAACCTTCTAAGCAGCAGGGAGCAAGCTCCCACCTGTGACCTTAAGAACGGCTCTGCTCATTCACACTGAAGGTGCATCCAGCTCAGCCACAGTAATCTTCACACCTATGCCTCTGAAGGTCAGCAGGACAGCAAAGTGTCAAGGGACATGTCAAATAAATGGTACATCTGCTGCACAAGGCACCTGGCCAACATAACAGCTGCACAGAAGCACCATGTGAGTGCTGTGCTACAGAACAGTTGAAATGTGCTCTGAAGTTCAGAAAAGCAGGAGCTGAAGGCTGGGTGAGCTGAGCTCATTGTCATCTGTAATAAAAGCTTCTGCTGAGGACTGATCTGTGACAAAGAACATGAGTAACAGCAAAGAAGCTGGAGGCAGGCACCCAGGGAGGAGTAAAAACAGCACAACCAAGTATCATATTCCCCATGATAATCTACCAACATCCAGGTATTTTCAGCATAAGAATTTCCTTAAGTGTAGTTTGGCTGATCTAATTAGTAGTGCCTGTGTGTGTCATCTTGTCAGCTTCACTTTACTCACTTTGAATCAGGATCCACAGTCTGATGACCCCTCATTCCTAAAGCAGAAGAGAACATGAATGAGTCTTGTCCATTCACTTGAAATTTTGTAAGCCAGTATCACATTCCCTCTCAGGTACTTTCCACATTAAGGTGTCCTAGCCAATTCCACTCAGGATAGTCCTGTTTCCTTTCTGAGACCTTCCCATTTCCATACACATACATTCACTAATATTCTGTGTTTGCTTTGGGGTTTTTTCTCCTGCTCCTTAGAATTTAGTTGATATCTTCATGCTTGTAACTACATCTCTCTCTTGATTGGTTGCAGTAATTTTGCAAGCCATAATTCTATATGCAAAATTAGGATGTTATCAGCAAACTTGTGTTCCTCAGTGCTCAATCCTCTTCAGACCATTTATGAATGCACAGAACAGTACAGGTCTAGCACCACACAGGTAACTGGCATTGTGAAGGCTGACCATTTTTCTGCCACCCTGTGTTTCTTCCCTTGTAATAACTTACTCTTACACAAGAGGACCTTCCCTCTTGTTTCATGGCTGCCTAGTTTTCTTTGAAAGCCTTTGGTCAGGAATTTTGTCAAAAACCTTTTGGAAATCCAAGTAGACTGGGTATGTTGGATTGCCCTTATTTCTGCTTCTGTTTGAAGAACAGAACCTCTTCCAAGAACTTCACAGAGTTGTGATGTCCAGACTTCTCTATACAGAAGCAGTGGTGGCTTTTCCCAGAAAGGTCCAGAAGTTCCTTAGTAATGTCTCTTAGATTCTTCACTAACTGCTCAATACAGACTTTGAGCTCATGGAACTATATTTCCCTGACACCTCAGAACCTCCTTTTAATTGCTGATTACAGCATTGGCTCCCAGTATTCAAGTATAATTTTGACAAGAGGTGACACACTTCTGTTACTAATTCAGCTATTTTGTCCCAGTTTTCTCAGAAGTCCTTGATAAAAGCACCTGGGCTCACCACATTTAGCATTCATGTTGTGTGATTGAGGTGTGATGACTGAAGACATTTAGTACATTGTGTTGATGTGTAGCTGTCCTGGGAATAAAGCAGCATAATGCCTGCGTACCATAACAGCCATTTGGGACCCAAATTTCATCACAGTTGCATTTGATCTGTCATAGGCCCTTTGAACATCGTTACTAAACAGCATCACTGTTAAATACAGCATGAACACAGTAGTCATGGTAATTTTGATTCAAAAGCCAGGAGAGTATGTATTACCTGTGTATTTTTTCTTGGGAGTGATACCGTACTTCAGGCTTGCAGGTAAACATTCTCTAGGCACTGTTTGCTAGCAGGACCAGTACAACAGGCTGACTACATAGTCAGCTCTCTGTCATCTAGGCCAAAGGAGGTAGAGATGCTTCAGATAATGGAGCAAACCAGTGCAATCTCTGATCACCAAACCCATATCAGAAAGAGATGCAGTGTAGCTGTAACCCAGAGACTGCATCTTTGCTGGTAAAACTTGCTACATCTGGTCTCCATGGGATTATTGTGGTCCTGCTGCTAAAGTTATATCTGCATTTGAAGCGCGTCTCCAATACAGTTGCTGATAGCACGCATGGACTAAGCCTTGTTCCTTTGCTCTGAAGGTGTTAATAATATTCAGTAAGGAGCATTAATGAGTACTTGTACAATGAAGCAAGACAACAAAGTGTAAAGAGGAGAAAAAAAGCCTAAATTTCACAAGTCTGTATGTGAAAGTTAAGAGAAATGTCCCAGTAACAACTCTCAGCAATATCAGTAGGTTACCTTCAGGTCTTACAGCTCCCATGATGTGTCAGTTAATGTAGACAGCTTTGTGGAAACAGTGGACAAAATACACGTTTTCTATATTTTATGGCAGTTGTAAAATCAATATATAGTAATTCTTAAGGCTGGCAGGACTTTAATTGCCAAACCTCCCATGCATCAAATGACTGGTGCTCTGGTTGAGAACAAGCATGAGTGAATATTTCTCTCTTGCAGTTAAGAGCTACATTTGGTTAAGCCACTGCACCCCAACTTTGTGCCTCATCTTCAAGAAGCAAACTGCTGGGAACTGAGAGTTCATCATGCTTGAGACTGAATTGTAGTTTATTTGATAACACTCTCCCCACCCCCACCGTTACAGACAGCCCTTGCCAGCTCTCAGCTGCTGGAAGGAAGTAATGCATGGCTGTGTAGCAGTGCGGAACATCACCAGCATTCATGTATTCTCCACACTGAGTCTGAACTCAGGACAGTATGTACTCGTGGTGTTGTGGTTTAGCAGCTGGGTCCATGCTTCCCCCGGCTAAGTGACTTTGATGGGGACTGTACTGTCACGTAATCCCATAATCCTGTGGACTGCAGGAAGTGGAGACTTAGAGCCCATTTGCATGGAGCCTGTCTGTGTATCAACACTTGGAGAAAAGGAGTAATTTAAGATGGGCAAACAAAGAATATGCTTCTTTGGAGAGGCTAACTCACTGTATAAGAGGAAATTAATTAAATAATTAACTTGAAGAACATAAATGAAAAGATGTGATGAGCAGAGGAAATTTCCTTAATGTGCTGAAGAGTGTCCTGTGTCATGCATTTACAAAAGCCATGGGAATATGGAGAAAACACAAGAAGCAGTCAGTGAGTCACAATGGCAGTGTCTGTTCGGGAGGGAATACCACATCATAGTGTTCCCTGGATTTAACTGGCAATGACTCAGGACTAGTGCATTCTTGCAGTTTGACACATCATGACCCCTTGACATTTTGTCTTCAAATCACAGTCTGGCAAACCTGTCTGGCTTTCTGTGAGTGGATGAACTGAACAACATGGTTCACAGTGTAAGAATATCTAGGACAAGCCCTTAGCACTAATTCAGGACATGTTGGAGGCAAGTTGTATCATGACCAAATAAAGTTGCCTGCTTTTGGTGAGAATCATGTATGTCTCTCCATTAATTTCAGGGCTACAACTGGTAATGCTGGGGGTGGCTGTATTGTCATGATGTATTTGTGAGCTGGGCTGGAGGATGCCGTTGTAGTGGAGAGTGATTTGATGGTGAAACAAAGTGCTGAAGGGAAGGTACAGAAGTGCTCTGTCACAATTTATGAGGACTGCATTGTGTGTGTCAGGCTGGTTGCCTGGAAGACCCTCTGTGACTACCTGTGGTTAAACAGGTAGAGTCATGAACAGAGTCAACAATAGCTGGTAATATAATCCTCAGTAAATATCTGAGTGGCTGCTAGACCCTGTGTGAGTAGACAAGACCAAGAAGCCTTGCTGAACTCCCAGAGTCCATAGCATTTTGGTTAGCAGCATCAGCATGGAGATAACAAAGAACTCTCTAAAGGTGGTAGCTTGGTGCAGTGCTTGTCAGGGCTCTGTATGGTCTGATGTCTCTGAAGAGTGCAGGTGGCCTTGTTCAGGCTTACTACTAAAGGATATAGAGCTGGCTCCAGCATAAGCAAAACAGTCCACAGTGAGCTCTGCATAATCAAATTCTGCAGCAGAAACTGAGAAGGTTCTGAAGAAGAAGAGATGTTAGGAGAGAGGGGAGATAAAGAGAGTCCTCCCCAAGTTACCTTCACTTTGGTAGCTGTGCTATGGCAGGGCATGGGCAGGTGGATAGAGAAGGTCCTGCCTCTAGGACATGGGACAACACAGAGTGGAGATACCTCTGCCAGATATGGGGAAATGGCAATGCCTGACTCTTCAGGTCATGGCTTCCACTGACAACACCTCAAATGAAGATAGCAGGGCTTTAGAAAAGAGATGTCAGCAGTCCTGTTGTTCCAAGATCCTGTTGTCTTCCATATGTGGTTTCAATTTAAACAGTGTTTGGATGAACACAAACCCTAGAGTCATTGCTGATTGCAGCACCCAAAGATACTGAACCAGACCTGCCAGATGTGATTGGGAAGAACAAAGGCTCTGCAGAGCACTATGGCCTGAGAACCATCTGGGTTCTTTTTCATTTAGTGGGATCACTGTAGTGTGCATGTGACACATATCCTTTGCCAACTGATGCACAGTTTTCCTTCGCATGAACTCATGGTACCTTTTGCTGGATAGTTCATTCCCTCTTCAAAGAGAGGGCTTCTCACAGAGTTTGCACTTGAGAGCGAGCTCAAGACACGCATCTATGTTTTGGTATCTAAGCATCCTATATATGGCTAGGTAGGCACTAGCCATAAGTGTCTACCAAAGTCGGCACATTGAAGTCCGAGATGCAAGGGTCTCCTTGGTTCTTGGTGTTTCTGGGAGCAGGCCACCCACCCTGAATTCACATCTTCACTGTTGCACAGTAACCTCTGAGCTTCAGGAGACTTGCAGTATAGTGGGGAAATGGTGCTGTGTTGGTAGACAAAAGGCACAGAGCATGGCTGTTCAGCTAGGTGGAAGAGGTTCATGTCACATGCCAACCAAGCTGTCAGATCAAGCCCAGGGAGATTGGTTGTTTTTTGGAAGCTAGCTGAGGTCTCTGTTCATCAGCTGGGGAATTTTACATGTAGGACCACGTTTTGTTTAACATTTTGGAAATCTGGAAAAAGAGCTGTGATTAAAGGTTCTCCCTTCTGTTTCTAGTTGCTGTTGCACATTTTCTTTAATATGCACAAATGTGAAAGACTCAATGCTTGTTTTATTGTGCTGTGCTTTGTTTTGTAATTTCCCATTTCAAAACACACATATGTATCTGGTGTTAGAGGAGGAGAAGGACTTAACAGATGATATTATAAATCCCTACTAGGGTTGAGATCAGGTAGATTGCTAAGGAGGGATACAGGGTTCCCAGAGAGTGGCTTTTGAAGCAGGATATTTTTACAATATCTTCCAGTCTCCTTTGGGTTTTTTCCCCTTGTATTTAAACCACTGTCAAACCCAAATCTTCAAAGCATAATCTTATCTCAGCAAGAAGAAGTGTTGTTGTTTCTCTTGTAATCCCCAGGTTTCTGAAAAAGTATGGCATACAGAAGTTTATTGTCAGCAATAGCTGACCTTTTTTTTCCTTTATTTCCATAGTATCTGAACCCATATAGTTTTCCCTTGTCAAAATGTTGCTTCAGCTGCAATTGCCTGACTATAACTTAATGCATGTTTACCATGGTCACTGTAGCTACAAATAACTTTGAGCTGGTGAGGGTGGTGACTGAAACTGCTTCACAGGAGTGGACTCAGGGAAGAAATAAATGTATTTCTTAGATAAGGAATTAATCTTTGAGCAAAAAAAAAGTCCCTTTTAAACTGGTGTTTTTACCAGCCCTTCTTCTTCTTCTTCAGTGAGGAGTTGTAATACTCTTGCAAGTGCTCTTCTCTTTGGTAGGGAAGGCAGGGATACATTTCTTGAACTGCAACCCATCAGGGGAGTCAGGTGAGTCAGGAACAGCTGAGATGCATCTGCCCCATTATGGGGGCTGCAGCATTAGAGGAGATGGTGAGAACATGTGCCTTTCATTTGACCACAGTGAACTGAAGAATGAAGAATAAGGAATGACTGGACTCAGTCTCCTGACAAAAGAATCTACACACTTTGTGATGTCATTTAGGAGGTTTCCATGGGTCAGCATCTGTAATTTCGGTTGTTGGAAAGTTCTGTGAGTGGCATGATTTTACTTAGATAAGCCCTAGAATAAAAGACATCAGTGCCTATTACACTTGTTATTTCAATGACCACTGCAAGACACAGCATGTGTGTGTAGCTATTAAAGATACCATAATCAGAGGACTGTACTGTTAAGGCAACAGTCCCTACTGACATGATACTAGTTTCTGCCATTCTGCTACCCCAGTATGACTTCAATGAGTCTTAACAGCCTCAGTTGTTTGAGATTGCTTTTTCTGTCTGAAAACAAGGATACTTTAACTTTTGTATCAAAGTGAACATATTTAAACATCCAACTCAACACAAAGGAAACAAGACAGTAGCACATACTTGCTCCTGTGAACTTGCCACGTTTTTGTATCTGCCAATTACCCCAAGAAACAGAAATTCCCTAGAAAAAGAGAGCAAGTAACACGATGATATCATCAAGATTTTTAGTTCAGGGATGGTAGTGCTTTGTATTATCTAAAGGAGATCTAAAATCTCATTTAGTACCAGTCTCAGCATTTGTGTCCATGTATTGTTCTGCTCTTGCTGGAAATAACAGTGACAATGAATTTTTAAACAACTGTTAAACAATGGTAAAAGAGCTAGTTGTGAAGAATTTTCATAAAGTTAAAATCTGATTTCACTCTAAAATCACTGCAAAAATAGCCAAAAAAATACTTGCAAAGGAAATAAAAGCATAAATTAAAAAATGTTGCATATTATATCAGTAACTGACATTCTCCTTTTCATAGCCCAGGGGCTTTGGTCAAATACCTGAAAAGCAAATAACAGAAATTTATATGGTTTTGATTATCAAGGAATTTCTTTCCACAGTGATCTCTGCCTCTTAGAAGGTACAATACAAATGTTATTAAACTCTTAGGGATAACGGTTGTGAAAAGCTCACTGGAATCACAGAGTTTGAATGCAACCTGTACAATGTTCTGTAGCTGAGAAAGAACATAAACAGTGTTAGGTGGCTCTTTGAAGTAAAGAGAAGAACACTAATAGAAGTTAGAATATTGTTCAGCATGGCAGAGAGGAGATGTGAAGGAAGCTCTGTGAAGGCTTTGTTATAGGGCTACTTAGGAAACGGAGTAAGAGCAATAAAACATTACTCATCCTTTCAGAAGACAACAGAACAGTAAATTGCTAAGTGGATTTGTTCACAATTGCTCTGTTTTGTACAACAGACATAATGAGTATTTTTAGTGGCACATAGACAATGTAGATAATTGCTTTGTGGGCTTTCTATCCTTCAAAACTTTTATTCACCCATTTTAACTAATTTTGATGATTTTATTCCAGTTTATTTCCAAATTTTGATGACATACTCTAACCATTATGGGTATTGGTTGATTAATAGTTCTGTAGTCACTTGTGTCTACTCTGTCTCTTTCAGCATCTGGTGTCTTTGTTTTTTTGCACTGGAAGTGTTTACTGAAACTGGTTCCATTCCCACAAATTCTGTGTCTCTAGTATAGCAACTGAGTTAGCTGACCAGCGGCAAATACAAGCTTCCTGTAACAGGATGATGGGATATGATGCACAACCTTGTAAGAGGAACTCATGCTGCAGAGTGAGATGGGATGAAATCTGCTAGACCTAAGAGAATCCACTCCGAAAAATGCAGGGGCTGAAAGGCTTCAAGAGTGTTATGCATGGAATGCACAAAAGCAAGAATAAAAGCAGCAAGAATTGAAATGGAGGGATCAGAACAACATTACACGGCAAGTGCTGGCAAAGGCTGGAGAACAGGTTTAAGCTGTATTCAGTGTCACACTAGTGTAAGTATATTCTCTGCCACCATGCTGGGCTTATATCTACCTTCTCAGCATTAGACATGCTGGGTGACGTAGGACTGTGATATGAGACAGGGGAATGTGCAACTGGGGTGTGAGCCAGGAGACCAACATGAAACCCATGGGACAACGACATTGTTTGACATGAAGGAATCTCCCCACTGGCCAGTGAGATATGGGTTGCACAAGGTACCTGCCAGGGCTGGTCGAATGGAGGCCAGGTGCTCCTGCTACTGCCCTGCAAAAGGGAGGGTTGGAGGCACAACATCAGGGGGAGCATTTTGCTGATACACGTGAGGGTATCTGCACAACACAGTGTATTCTCCATTTCTCCTCCAAAAGAAGAGGAAACATGCAGCTCCACATTCTAAGTAAACTCTAATGTGTGAAGAGGAAATTATGCCTGCTGGCTTTCTCTGTTCCCTCCACCATCTCAGCTGTTCCTGGTTTGCAATGCATGCAACATATGTCTGGGCCATTTATGGTATTCATTAAACTGGGAACAACCACCTAATTTCCATGCCTTTTAAAGACAATTAAATCAATTGTACCTTAAAAACATCTGCTTCTGACTCCTAATTGACATCAGCTTCTAACACTCAGGCTGGCTCCTGCTGAGACACACATTGCTCCTGTACTGTTGGTCCAGCTCCTTTTATAGTACCATCAAAAATTCGCTTTTTTAGAGCAGATCCCCCAGAGCAACTGCAGCTGTAATAGCTGTGAGAATATCCTGGGAGTCCTATAAGCACTTCCTGCTTTCAGAGTTTTTCCTATAACCTTGTGCCAGAAATTGTTTTGTCTACCTCAGATTTTTAGTGAATTTTCTCTCTATTCCAGTATTTTTGGGATATCTGTTTAAACCACACAGTTCTCTTGGAAAGCAGAGACTGTTTGTCAGAACTAGTGATTATCCCACATTGTTGTTGGGACACTTTTTTTTAAGACAACATAATAATATAACTCTCTTTTCATGTCAAGAACAAGCAAGTTCTTACCTGGTAATCTGCCAGGAACAGTGGCTGACACAGGTCCACAGGAAAGAGGCAAGGCTGGTACTTATCCAGAATACTAACCCAGTTTTCTGTGATTTATGTTTTACAGAACTCTTTATGATACAAGCTTTTGTATTTAGTAGCTCTCAATAAGTATATCCCAGAAAATTCTCAAGCAAGCAAAAAATGTTCTTCTGCTTGCTTTGAATTATGTTGCCATGTTTTTTTCCTCCTCCATACTTTTGTTTTGGAAAAGACCATGAATAATTACTTCTTGGCTTCTCCATGCCACTCTCAAATATAAATAATTCTTTGACATTCCCAGATACATCTCTTTGCAGACCAACATGCCTTGTGTATTTAGCTGTTTCTAACACAGAAGCTGTCTCCTTGCCACTCTTCTCCTCCTTGTCTCTTCTAATCCTGCTGTACTGAGTGTAAGATTAAGGTAGGAGGACCACCATGATGTTGAATAGGCGGGCTTCCCTTTAACTTACTTAAAGGCATAAAAACACTTCTGTTTTTTTGTATTCCATTTCTTTCCTAATCCTTTTATTTTCAGATTCTTACTGGACCAACATTTTCACTTGCTGTAACCTCGAGATCTCTTTTATGAATATTCATAGTCAACTCGGAGCTCACAGGTATGTACAAAAGAATTGATTTTCCTCACACCACTCTGTGTTTATTCTATACTGAATTTATCTGACAGTATATCACTTAGTTTCATGAGATCCTTCTGAATTTTTCACAACTGGACCTTAACTTCCTGTCTCTATGTAACTGTTGTGTCAACAAAAAACCAACCAACCAAATTCATTCTCCTTCCGTTTCCCAGATCATCAGTGAATATATTAAATAGCGTTGGCTCCACAACAGGTGCCTGTGGGGCCCTATTTGATGGTTCTGTTCTCTGGTAAAACCCAGTAACTTGTTCTTTATTTCCTGTCTTTCAGTTAGCCATTTTGTGTGTGACTCTTTTCATGGTATCCTATGGCAGCCTAGTTTCTTTAAGAGTGAGGAATACTTTCTGGGCAGTAAGCAGGGAGATCACTCATCATGTACTCCTTCAGGGAGTGCCAGTAGATTTGCATTATGACTCCTCTTTACTTTTCCCCTGTGTACTGTGTTTAGTCATGTTCCTACCCTTCTGGTTTTCAGTGTGGTCTCTATCTCTTTACCCAATATGACAGCAGACCTAATGTTCCTTGGCTCTCTGGAGGGTACTTGGCATTGTACCTGCCGGCTTTCTGTGCTGTAGTCCTGAGCCAGATTTCAAACAGTAGTTCCCATTGTTCAACCACCTCAAGTTCCTCTAGAGCCCCGGGGTGGATACCATCCAGTCCTGGCTTGTTGTATCTTGTTTTGAGGATCTGTCCTGCAACGTCTTCTACCTACACTTCAGTCTGAGCCATATCTTTCACGTCCTGTGGGAGCCTCTCCAAGCTCCACCGTAGTGAAAACACATGTAAAATACTTATATATGCTTTCTGATAAGGCCTTTTCTTTTTAAGCATTCCTGCTATACCCCGACCATCTACTGGCTCTTGATGCCCTCTTGAGGCTTCTTTATCCCATTACACTTTGACAAGAGTTCATGGCGATTTGCAGAATGCTCTTGTAACAGCTCTGGAGAAAACATTACTGCAATCTTTTCTTACATTTACTCCAAACAGCGGCACTGGCCTTAAAGTGCTTCTGAATTCCCCCCCGCCCTGCAGGTGGTAAGTTCAGGATGAGTTTTTAAGGGCCATCAGTAGAATATGCAGCCTGAATTCAGTAGAGCTTGTGCCTAAATTATGATATTTTAACACTGACCTGTCTCTACTCCTAAATTCTCTGCAATGTTTATACCTCCAGCTAACAAGCTGTGGGCAATGGGTATGTCTTTTCTCTGTAGTTTTTAATGATATTACTTCTCGTTTCGCTTGGTGTTGATAATGCTGACCCTTGGACAGAGTTTACTGTAGTAATGCAGTTGTGAAACATCTAATTGTGTCTTGGAGCAGACAGGTGCGAATCTCTCTCCTTTGGGCCCCTCAGCTTTGCTAGTTGTTGCTAGCCTGAGATCTGGAAGCAGCAGTTCTTCAGCAGGACACTAAGGGGCAGCCCCAAACCAGAAGAATATTCCTCGGGTTTTATATACATACAAACTAAGAGAAAATTGGTTTTACCTCATTTTTCTGTATTGACTTAACATCAACAGTGACCAGGAATATTGAATCAAGNTTGTTGCATCTTTTGGTAAGAATTTATTTTGGCACTGATGATAAAGAAGGTGTGAGTTTATTTGCCAGTCATCTGCAAATAGCTCTACCTGAGCTCACAGGCAGAGCAGACAGCACAGAAAAGATGTGCTCAGCTCTGTGTCTGGAGCCTTGGTGTCCACCCCACACATCATAGCATGGCCAAGCACATGTACAAGCATGTAATTGTACAGGCCAGGGGCCTTCACGGTTCAGAGGTGTTCCTTGCCAGCAGAGAGGTAGTCACACAAGCCTCAGGAGTCCCGTTCCCAAAGTAAGAGCTGCTGCATGAATAGGTGGAGATCAGAAAGGAGGAACTGAAAGAGACATAATTCAAGAGCCTGCCTAGGACCTCAGGAAATCTTTGTAAGCTTTTCTTACCGCTACAACCTGGCAGGTGACTTGACCACCATCCTGTGACACCCTGCAAGGAGATGTCCCAATAATTATGAAACATAACCTAAACCTAGCTGCAAAATCCTTGTGGAAGGAAGTGTTCATTGGAGTGAATTAGAACAGAGGCTACTGCATATTGATATGCGTCTGAATTAAGAAAAACATGAGTCAATCAGAACTAGCATGACTCCAAGGGATGGAATTGCCTTACTGATCAGTGGATCTAATGCAAAGGGAATTACTGTCTGGGTTTGTTCTGATGGTGATGTATTGTCAAATATTACTAATGTGAACTATCAAAACCAGCTGTCACTGGGTGAGTGGTCTCCTGTTAGTGGGTGGGAGAGTTGCTCTGTAACAGGACCCCCTGCCACTGCCTGAGGCAGAACTGGCTTGGACTCTATGTCTACACCAGGATATTTTACTTTATTTTGGCATCCTTCCTGGGTGTAGATAGACTGCATTAAAGTAATAAATTGCTTGGTTGAAACACAGCTGGATGGATAAATCTGCTTCAGAGGCTTATGAAGAAGAAAGAACTGTAGCCAGAAATACTTCAATACTCCAGTTTAGGGTTAATGAAAACTTCCCATGCTATTTTACAGATAACAGTACATTCATATACAATTTGATATTGCCTTCACAGGCTAGTAAAGGATAGTTGCTCATAGAGGGAGGAAATGGTGTCCAATTTTCTATGAGGAGGAGAAGAAAGTAGTAGGTGGTAACTGAAGTCAGTACCTCAAGTATTGACAACGTTCCAGTTTCTGTCCTAAGTGGTTATCACAAGAGAAATGACCACTAGGGGAACAAGTAGAGTTCAATGATCCAGATAATTCAGTGAAAAAGTAATTTATGTATTTAGAAAAGAGGTGTATAAACTTGTCCAAAACACAACTCAGCAGAGAATATCAGGATACACTTTGGTTGGGCAGCCCTTGAAGTGTAACCCATTAAAAAAGATGTCTACAGAGTAAGCCATCAAATTTATGTGGTAAAAGCTATTAGCAGGAGGTTTAACAATTCTTTGCTATTTTGCTGCCTGTGGGATAACAGCAGTTAAAACAGTCTTGAAGATGTGAGCTAGAACCTGTAGAGGTGGGAGACATGCCTGATGTAAATTAATAAATCAATCAACCGCTCAGATATGGAAACAAAACACTAACGAAAATTATAACAATCCTAAAAATATGAAAATGCTCATTATAATATAACAAGAAATGCTGGTTCAAGCGTAAGTCTCTTATAAACTCCTTAATCTATTTAATACATTCTTTAGTCTAACTCAGGCTCTGATCTAACATAAACTTTTTAGTGTGTAGTATAAATGTCCTTCTGAGCCTTGCAGTGTTCCCTGTTGCTTCCCATCTCACCTTTTTCCAGTTTGGGAGTACAATATTAATTCAAAATATGTGCATACCAAGGACAGTGTGAATTTGTGAAAAATAAATAATGACAGGATGTAGGTGGGAGGATGACTTGCCTTCCCCAGCACAATAATTACTTGTGAGAAAACATTCCCCACATACATTTTGGCAAATGTTGAAAGCCAGATGCCCCAAGTACAAGATTCTTGCACTTAAGCTGAGTAGTATTATACTTTGGCTTAGAGTGGCACTTTATAAGCTGCTCTGGCTTAAGGGCAGCTTATGTCATGTTGTCTCAAGAAGATAGCAAGTTAAAATCCTGGTGAACAAGTCAAAGCTTCTCCTTCCCAGCTGTGGATGAAGACTGCTGACTTATATCAAGGACTGACTGATTTCACACAAGGCAGAACTCTAGTCCATTTTTGCAGAGCAGAGATCAGCAATAAGGTTTACTGCCTGTGGACTGACTGCCCTGTCTCCAAGTAGGAAGGGAGAAGCAGTCCCATAGAGCCTCTCAGATGGGTGCACCTTTACATTACCCCAAATAAAATTAAAGTCATTGCTGGGTCCTTTCTCAGATTTACAGGACAAGGAACAACCTCCACTTCTCTCAGCAACCTCCAGTGAAGTCACAGAATCATAATGATGCCTTAGGATTTTTATATATTTGTAGATTTTAATATTTTATATATTTGTAGATTTTTCTATAGCTGTATAGTTTCTTACACTCAAGGTAGCAGCTAACAGTTTTTAACAGGTTCTCATCGTTTGTGCCACAGTCCTGAATTTCTGTTTAACTGTCTTTTCAATGGACCAGATAGCAGCAAGGACATCGTGTTTGGGACACATGCACCTGGACAGGAATAACAAGACATATTGCAGTCAAAACAAGATAGAAGACCCAGAACCCTTGGAGGTGCTCCAACAGGGCAGTTCTGAGGGTGGTACCAAGGTGGTACCAGGGGTGAAAGGTTCTCAGGTTGGATAAACTCACTAGATACGATAATTAAGTAGTGTTATTAAGCTTTCATTAAAGAACTGCTCTCTACCTATACTAATACTGTTATGAAAGTTTTTTCCTCTATTTTAGGCAACAACAGAAAGGTTTGGTTTCGAAAGGACCTTAAAGATCATCTAGTTCTAACACCCATGCCATGGCCAGGAACACTTTCCACTAGATTAAGTTGCTCAAAGATTCATCCAACCTCACCTTGTACAGTTCCAGGGATAGGGCATCTGCACCTTCTCTGGGCAGCTTGTTCCAGTGTCTCATCACCCTCATAGTAAAAAATTTCTTCCTTATATCTAATCTAAACCTACACTGTCTCTTCGAAGCCATTACCCCTTGTCCTGTGACTACATTCTCTTATAAAATTCCCTCTCCATATTTCTTGTAGGCTCCCTTAGGTACTTGAAAGCACTATAAGGTCTCCCTGGAGTCTCCTCTTCTCCAGGCTGAACATCCAGAAGTCTCTCAGCCTGTCCTCATAGATGAGAAGCTCCAGCCCTCCCATCATCTTCCCGGCACTCCTCTGGAAATCATGGTGACTGATTCATCCTGTAGGCCTAGCATCTATCACTTGCTTGAGCAAAGATGCCAGAATTCTGCCTTCTAGAGTATTTGTGCCATGCCAGGTGAAAACTCTGCCCTCCTCCTTCTGGCAGCCATTGGTTTCACAGTGCACACTTTAATGTTGAAGGACTCATTAGAAGAGAATGGTTGAAGCAGTATCAAGGGTCAAGTACATACTATGAAAGTGACACTAACACATTTAACTAGACTGGATGAGTCAGGGAACAGGCTCCTTTAAGTTCATTTTTGTATTTGAGTGAGGAATCAAGACTATTTGAAAGGAATCTGTGAAGTCAACAGAGTCAAACTATTTGTGGTAATTGTAGGTGCTGCAAAAAAGTCCAGTGGCCACAACTGCAGTGCAGGATGCTCAGACTAGATTTTAGCGCAGTCATCTTCCACAGGGAGGTAGTGAAGCACTCAAGTGGGTTACCCAAAACCTTGTGAAATCTCCAATCTTTAAGATTTCCAGGACTTTACTAAACAAAACTGTGGCTACCTAGTCCAGCATTGGAGATTGTCCAGGTTTGAGCAGACAGTGGGTCTAGGCATGTCCAA
This sequence comes from Campylorhamphus procurvoides, assembly GCA_013396655.1. Taxonomy (NCBI): domain Eukaryota; kingdom Metazoa; phylum Chordata; class Aves; order Passeriformes; family Dendrocolaptidae; genus Campylorhamphus; species Campylorhamphus procurvoides. Next base: position 212,586 of record WBMV01006286.1, on the reverse strand, counting down.
AGATACTTTCCCACCAACACTGCTGTGATTTGGCAGCCTGTGATGGACAAAGTTTTATCATGAAAGAGGAAGGCACCAATCTTCACCATGTCTCCAGTTACACAGCAGTCCTACTGTCTCTCTCAGCCACATACCTGATCCTGCTCCTGTGCTTAGCCTGGTGGAGACCAGAGGGCAGGGTGAGAATTGATTTGGGAATGGTGGTTGCTAACATGTAGCTGGGTCTTAGCCTGACTGCTTCACAGTCTGTGTTGACTTCAGTTATCTCCAGTGCCCATTAGATATCACACCAAACCAGATTGTGCTGTAGCATTGGATGATGGATTTAAAACAGTTGACTGATGATGTCATGAATTTTGAGTAGACACTGGGGCCTGCCTTCACAGAAGTTGTGAGACCTCTTCTGTCACTGGAGCCACTGGCAAGATCTTGCCAGCCAGGGAGGAAAGAACTGGACACAGCAAATTGCATGGGACTCTTAAGGAATGAGCTCAGTGCAGCTGTACCCTGTGTACATGTCATCCACTAGTGTGGAAAACAAAGTTGCTTACACAATTAGCTCGAGCAAAAGTAGCTATTGAAAGAGACTGTGCACATTATATCACTGTATAAATTATTGAGCTGATGTCCTGAAGATGATAGAGGAAACCCTTCTTTCTTCTATCCTGAGAATGGCAGCCCTGAAAGTTTACACCTGCTTCCTGGAAGTTGTACCTCCTGTAGACTCTGCTTAGGTAATTAATTTGCAATATTCATTAGCCAGAGGATCAGTGTAATAATATATAGACAAGTAGAAGGATTCCATACTGACTCAGCTGTGGTTTTTTTCTGGTTGTGGCTGAAACTGTTGTTGAATAAATGAAAAAAAAAAAAACACAAAAAATCAAAAACCCACAAACAAGCAAACAACATCCCCCAAAAACAAAAAAAAAACCAACTCCAGAACCAAGTATTTTTATGTTTATCTGGTTAATATCTCTGAGTAATAGTTACAAGCATTAGTGAATCACAGATAAGACAGAACTTTGTGGCTGTAGGTAGGTAAGGGGTTCCATGCTTTTTGTTAGCATCTGCAGACACAAATAATTCCCAGAATTGAGTGAGAGAGATGTGCTGTGCTTGCATCACCTGTGTTCTTCTCCCACGTGCTGCATATGGTCCAGCTAGATCTCAGTGCTTACTGGAGCAATGGAACTTCCCCGATGCAAAACCAGGCACCCATGACCTATCCCCAAACACAGAAGAGGTATGGAGAGCACCTCTCCTCCCTGGCTCTCCTCTGACTCCAGGAGAAATTAGGTTCCTCTTGCTCCTCTGGTTTTCACCTGGACCTTTTCTAAAGTGTCCCTGGACACTGGCTCTTCCCTTCCCTGGCGAGCATTCATGACCACAGCAGTGGGGGTTGAAGGTCTATGTCCTGCATGTAGCATGTGTGTCCACAGAGACCTCTAGCCAGAACAGCTCATCTGTTTCAGAAACAACACTTTACCCATGGTCATTTTCCCCACCCCCTCCTTTTCTCCCTCTTTTCCCAGAGGCCCAGACAAGAGCCCTCAGATGCTTAAGACTCATCAGGACTCATCAGTTGCAAGAAGTAACTTCATGTCTGATTGCAAGGGAGGCCTGCGGGGGTGTGGGCTGACATCTGTTGAGGCACTCAGAGGTGCTCAGACTCTTTCAGAGCTAAAAACAATGCCGTGGGAATGAAATACAGAAAGAGCTGCAGCTCTGCACCCTATTGGTCTGGACAGCTGTGCTTGCTGGACACGTGCATGCCATAGGTAGAAGGCTTTACTGAAGGAAAGCAAACCCGATGCAGGCAGTTTTCCATTACATGTGTCTGCCTTGAAAACTGTGATTATTTTGGGTGGTAATAGGCCCTACAGTGCTGAAGCTGCTGTTTCCAACAACCCCCAGCCACCACTGCCGAGGTCAACAAGATCCTGGCATTGGGACAGAGGAAGCTCTCCTGCAGCAAGGTCATTTTTTCAGAGAGAGATGCTTAATTGCAGTTGCTGTGCAGGACTATTAAAGTCAAGCCTGTTGATCAGTGCACACTGTAATTCTAGGCACACCTTCCTCTGAAGTCTGTTCCCTCATTTCCTCCTGAGAATACATGTACTACAGCAAGAATTTAATTCAGAAAGAGAAAATGTTTTAGGCTTATGGAGATATCTGACAATTAGGGTAGATGTCTCAAGGNGACAATTAGGGCAGATGTCTCAAGGGATATGTGGCACTTACACTGTAGAAATGCTGAAAGACAGATTAGAAAGAGTTCTTTTGAAAATAGTTGAAAGGTATTTTATACTGACTTGGTGACTGTTAACATTTTCTAATTTTGACTTTCAGGCCCCTGAATGGGCATATTTGTAAAAGGTCAAATGATGAAAAGTATTTCATATGCTCCAAACACAGCCCTCTGATCTGCCTAGTGAATATTTTAGTGACCCAGCTACAGCAAGAGGCTTTTATTGAACAGAGTAGGCAAATGCAGAGGGAAACAGAAGACCCGTCATCCTTGTGACAATTATACGTCTGTGTCTGTTTGTGTAATCCACCCTCTCAGCCTGATAAATAAGAGCCTGTGCATGGGTTTTGAAAGGAAGGTGACCATCACCTTCTGTGATATGAGTACTTTCTTATATACACCTCTGCCCACCTGTAAAGCAGGTAAGTCTTAGGCTTTGCATGGTGATATTGTTCAGGACTCCAGTCTTACCTTGAAGTGCATGCTGGCTTTTTAATCTTTCTCCCAGGGCCTGATCCACATATATACCTGATTTCTACTTTTAGTTATTTTTTGAGTCAGGTACTCTGAAAGTAATTGCATTTCCATCTTTTTTCTTGATGTTGCTTCTAAATGTACCTTCTTACTGTATGATCAATTAAGCAAACCTTAAGATGCCCAGCTCACATTTGTTTAAATTGTAGGTAATTTACATGAAAAAGAACCACTGAAAGCAAACACAACAGATTAAATTGAAAGCTGCTATTTGCCTCCTTATTACTAGTGCTCTTCCTCTAACCACCTCTAAACTGCAGATGCGGAGCTTTCTGTATTAATGTACATCCACTTTGGCTCGTAGTATTTGCTGGACTCTTTTTCTTGAGAAAACTTAAATGAGCAGGTGTGGTGATATGCCTTCATTTTCCTTGTGTTTTCAGCTGTGGGGACAAAAGAATTCCCTTTAGAGTAGGTTTGCAAAATGGATGCACAGTAGATCACTTTCTTAAATAAAAGTCTTCTTTTCCATTTACTTTTTGAAGTAATTTCTTATGCGTTTAGGACAATATTTTGTTTTATTACAGTCTGTCCTTGCTCATACACAGCTAAGAGAATGAATTAACTGGAAGCCCAGCTTTTCAGTATGGGTAACAATTTCTCTCTTCAGATGACACTCCATCCCTTCCCAGAGACTGGCATTTGGTTTGGTTCCTCCACAATGTCACTCTGTATCTTTGCCCTACAGCACTCCCACTCACTGCTATGACCACAGCACTGGAGGATGCAATGGATACCTTGATCAGGATTTTCTATCACTACTCAGGCAAAGAAGGAGACAGATTCAAGCTCAGTAAAGGAGAACTCAAGGAACTTCTCACCAGTGAGCTCACTGACTTCCTTTCAGTAAGATGTAACTTCTGAACCTCTCGAATTACTGTTTCGTGGGTGGGATAAGGACGTATCCAAGTACTTGGATAGGGATAGCATCTCCTTTTGCAAGGCCCATCCTGCCATGGCCTCTTGGATGACAGTTCCTTGTGAAGCTGTACAAAAGGATATGAGGTCAAATGTCCTATTTAAGTGCATTTTCAGAGGGTAGTTGAGCCCCAGTGCCCTGCCATGCATCAAAAGCAGCAGAGATGGGTATTTGTGCTCTGCATGTTCCTCAGTACTTTTGAGCAGGACGGCAAGGCCAGCCCAGAAGGAGCAACAAAATCAATTTTCAATAAGGCTTTAATTAGTTTTTTTGTTTGTTTATTTTTCAATAAGAGGACATAGATAAATTCTTTGAAGAATTAAATATAGCAGCCAGTTCTTATGAGACAGGAAAGTAGCTTGTGCACACTGGCTACAGAGTACAGTTGCTTGTGTGTCCTGCAGAGGGATGCTAAGAAAAGCCTTTCAGTGATAAGCTGCTGATCTGAATATCTCCTTGCACATTTGTTATATTCTAAATTACACAGCATGAAAGCATGAAAGCTTTTATGGAATCATAAGCATTAATAATAATTTTTTCGTTTATCTTCTTAATTGTAAAAACTATTGTGGACCCTATGACCACGAGCAGGATTTTTCTTTACATTGTACCCATTGTCTTGAATTGTATTTTCTTTTGATCTTGGCTATTTATTTATTATTCTGAGATTCAATGTTCTTACTCCCACTGAATAGGATGTGAGGTTTTTGCCAAGAGGAGATCTTCTGAATGGATGCATAATATGACCACTTACAAACAACTTGTTGAAAATCTAAATATTCTTTTTTCAAGGATGATATTGAGAAATCCATCTTGTCAAAAGGACTCAGCATCTCCTAAAACCTGTTTGATTAATTTCAGTGCCTATTTAGTACCTGTCTTCCTTCTAAGAGTTGCACTGTCTTCAGTTTCTGATGCTGTGACTAGTGCTGTGTTACTGTTCAGGTGCATTTTGTTGATGCTGCATTTTATTTAATAGCACCAGTCTTGTAACATAGCAGTGGGTGGGTAACATACAGGTGGATACTGCTGGGTGTGTCCCAGACTTACACATTCAATACCTGCACAGCTAAGTCAATTTTCTTTCTCTTTAGGGCCAAAAGGATCCCCTCCTGGTCGATAAGATTATGAAAGATCTGGACTCCAATAAAGACAATGAAGTGGATTTTAATGAATTTGTCATTCTGGTTGCTGCTTTGACTGTGGCATGTAATGATTTCTTTGAAGAACAGCTAAAGGAAGAGGGATTTTAAAAATCCTCTGTATAATCAATCTCCTGGTCACAAATGCAAGGAAAGCATGCGTAGTTAGGTAGCCCTCATTGGTGTTCAATGCATGCAAGCCATCATTTCTCCAACTATTACTGCTGTAAACTTTATGGAGCTGATCAGCAGCTGGTGTAAGCTGGACCACAGCCAGCTTACACTACTTGAGATCTGGCTTTTAATATTTTCAGTCTTTGCACTCCATGCCTTCATCTGTTGCCCAGGTCAAAGGCTTGGGGTGACAGATCATTTGGCAGGAGTTGAGATTTCTATTTCTTAAATGTCAGTGGAAAGTAAAAGGCACAGGAATGTTACTTAAACAGTTTCTGGATGGAAAAATTTGGAATGAGACATAAAACTTGCAATTTTGTTTTCAGTCATTTTATAATAACCTCATTTTTGCAGCTTAAACCCAGCAGCTTCTTTTTTGCTCAGCTCTGCTTATTCTAAACCCCTTTTTAGATACTGCTGTGTATCTCCCCACACTTGCATTTCAGACGTGGTCACAGCTGTCTTTTGCTGCCTGAGCAGATGATACCGCTTGCCATTGTTACAGGTTCATTTCCTCCATCTCCCCAGCTTCAATTTTGTTGTGTTGGCACTACTGCATCCCAGCAGTCAACCTCCTCCCCTGGCATAAATGAATTTATTCATATGATAAATTATTTAAATACATAGAAGATTTAGTCAGCAAAGTGCTCTGAGAGTTGATGGAAGAACTGGGTGTTTGGGGGAAATGTGTAAATGCCTCCTTTCTGACATGGTTTAAAAGAGCAGGGTTTTTAGGGGACCACTTGTGGGGGTATTAATGACGGAATACTAGGGTATGGCTTTGTAATGTGAGTGATCTTAAGGAGTAATTATTTCATCTCATGCCAATCCAACCCACTGCACGGAAACAGTGCAAGATGGGCAGTGAGACCCCATGACCAGGCAAGGAGAGAGTAAGACAATCCCTTTCAGTGTCAACTTGCTCCTGGTTGAATTAAGAGTACTTCAACACTCCTGTTTGAATTAAGGGTATTTCCAAAGCCCTGCAAATCCTCAGGGCAGGGTGTCGTGGCTTTTTTCTTGCATGGAAAACTCTCTTATTTCCTTGTTATTTTGTTGGTCACTTCAAACTGTAATAAAAGGCATCTGAATTAAATGAAGATTTTTCGCTTGTTTAAGGCGTTAATAAAATAAACATTCCCCAGTGAAGACGTGCCCTGCTAGGCAATATTTGAGGAATGCAGTTCACTTGTCTCACCTTCCCAGATCCTCAAGCATTATTCAGTAAAGGCTATATTTGTATGAAATTATGTATTAGTAAGAATATGTGATTTATTGTAAGCAGGGGATTCTATAGAGTGTAATAAATATAACAAGAGGTAGACATCACTCTAAAAAAAGGGCCACCACCAGATGATGTTATCCCAGAATAAAAGCAGAATTTGTAGTGATGTCAGAACCACAGTATGCTGCCTCTTTAACCCTTCAGTGACAAAGTTATACAGCATTCATAGATCTTCTATACCAACACAGCAGAAAGTATCGAAATAAAACTGGTAACACCTGAACAACTTTTTGTACCCTTTAATGTCATACACCTCAATATCACTGGAAGTGTTGGACCACAATGGCAGATATATCAGCCAGAAAACACAAGACTGCTTTTATGATTCCCTATAGGTCCTGCAGACTGTTGCTAATCTACAAGCCTTTTCCCTTCCTCCAAGAGGAAGTGAAAGAAGAGCAGCCTAAAGCTTCAGTGCCAAGCTAAAAGTTTGTCCCAGTAAGGACCAGTTACTTCTTTACAACTTCTGAGCAAGAGGGTCTTTGGAAATAAGCTCCCAACAGTTCATAAGCACTCTGTTCATCCCTGATGAGCTGCTGAATGCTTAGCAGTCCATGTGCAGAGCAGAATTATGCAAGGTCACAGTTGGTGGCAGCAATGTGCCCTGGGGTCAGCCAGTAAGAGTTGCTGCCATGATGGAGAGGCTCAGTGGAGCCATCTCATCAACTGAATTTACTAGGGATTGTGTGCATCCTTGATTCCTCTGTGAAAGCAGCTTGCTTGCACATGAGCTGTGGGTGAATCAGAGGAGAATGACTCAAATGATCTTCGTTCCAACAAAGTTTTAAAAAACCTCATAAATCACCCTTTTTGGCTTGGCTGGTTAGGTTTTTCTTGTTGCTGTTTTAACTGCAAGGACAAATGTTAAGCTCCATCAGTTCCAAAGAGGAAACATTTCTGTACAAAGACTGGAAACCAAATAGAAAAAGAAGCAAATGCAGAAAACACATTCAAATGCTCAAAAACACAAAGCCTTGGCACAATCTGGAGTCATGGAGTAGCCATCCTGTTCTTTGGCTAACTATGGGCTGACTCACTGCACCTGTGGTCCTTTCTCATTCCTCTCCCACTGGAGCCAATTAATGTTGCCTTAGTCTACTTCTGAGAAAGATACCTGAAGATCATCTGAAAGTTTTGAAATTCCTCTGAACCAGAAAAGAAATGCAAGCAATCCTCTATTCTGTAAGCATTCCTCAGGAAAGAGGACTGCATTGAAGCCACTTCCACTGGTTGTGCAAGATGGTGGTTGCAAGGCCAACCTTGCTATGGCCACTTTGTCCTGCAGATATGAATATTTCAGGTTTAGCTTGTCTCAGAAGGGAAAAATATCTCCTTCAAACATGAAGGCATGTATTTTTTCTCATTGTTTACTGGCACCTTTCCTGATGACTTGAAGTCTTCCCGTAGTTCATAGATCTAGAATGCACTTTGAAGTTGTACATGCAAAAGAAACTTGCTGTGGGATTTCTACAGAGTCCCTCAACTTTAGGAACTATGTCTAATTGCAGACATTTTTTTCTATTTGTCTTACCAGTCTGTCGGAAAAATCTATAGAAAATTGAACACCAAAATATGGTCTAATATTTTCAAGTTACATCAAAGACCCATAAAAATACTAGACAAGATCTTGTGAAATTGTTTTGCTTGACGTCTAAAAAGCAGGTTTTCAGAAGATAAATTATATTATCTTGAAAGCCTCAGCCTCTGCCATTTGCTTTTATTTCAGTTCAAGTAAATTTCAAGTGCCAGTGCAACTGGATACACAAAGCTTGATGCATTATCTGTTAATAAATTTATAACTTCTTCAGGTTTGATAGCCAACTAGCAATCCCAAAGAATCACATCTGACACCACCATTAAGACAAGTGGTTTGTTATGAAGCTGTGCCTCCAAGCTGTGACTTACCAGCTATGTCCAGTAGGAAGGCACTACCTTTCCCACTCTTCAGCAGTGTAGAGGGTATCAAACACAATAGGATAATCACTTTCCTGCAACACCATTTCCTCCTTGTAAATATGAGAGACAAATTTGTCTGGGTTGTGGGAAGGAAAGAGAAGTGACTTTAGGAGACCCCAACAGGACAGGTGAGGTTCCCAGTAGCCAACAATGTCATTAAGTGCTTTCCATCAATAGTAGCAATGCAGATCCAGCACAGGTCACTCAGCCACCCAAGGCAGCCTCACTTTCCAGGCTCCGTGCTAGAGTATAAAGCAGAGCATGGCTAGGAGGGAAATTATCAGGGTTAGCTCAGAGTCCATCGTTTCAGCTGAGTAACACAGAAAAAAAAGTCTAACTATTCTCTGATCACAGCCTTTCAAAGGTTGGGTAAAAGGTCAAACACAAAACTTGTATCTGAAATCAGATTAATCTATATAAAGATTTTTGACTGGCAGGAAGATTTGTTAGACTGTAGTGTGACATCATGTGCATGTCTAATAAGGGGTTTGATTGACAGGCCAACAATTATTAGATGTGTCTTTAGGGATAATTAAGTCTGTTGAATGGCACTGTATTATTTGAAGAAAAAAGGGGTCACATTTTCAATTTTATCTTTCTTCTTTCACATGTTATGGCATGAGAAAGAATGTTTTATTTATTATCTGGTAATGTGTTTTCCAAACTAAGTCCATCCACATCCTTTTCTCTGACTTTGGGTATGGTGGTTTACAGGCCCTAGGCAGCTATCAAAGAGAGCACATGAATGAACTTCACCAGAAATACTGAAAAAAAAAAAGGCAAAAAACTTGTCCTTTTTAAATACCAACTCTCAGCCACCTGCAATCAGTTGTGTATGAGGGGCAACTCCCAAGGAAGAGAACTGCAGCTGCATCCACTTATTTTGCCCTTGCAAGTAGATTCTCAGCTGATGTAAAATGACAGAGCCTATTGCACTTAGTGGCATAATTTTGTAACAGCTGAGGACATGTGCTTGAGACTTTAAATTAGGTTTCAATAGAAAGCTGTGTTGCCGTAAGCTGGTTGGCTAAATAAGGGCATGTCTGTAAAACTGCTAATGTTGCAACAAGACAGCTAAGAGGAAGACAGAAGAAGCAGTTGTTCAGAGCACAGGTATTTGGGGGAAAATTAGTGGAAAGTGTTCCTGTTATACATTTGCTTTAAATTCTGAGCTTTCCTCCAAGGTTGTTGTTGAATTCCTGGGATGCAAAGCAAGTTGTCAATAGCATAGCTTTCAAATATCTATCAGTGGACTCTGCCTTAAAACTCCATGTATTGCTTTGACTCTACATTCCTAGCAGTTGCATGAATCCAGAAAAGTGCTACAGAATAAAGCTATGGCAGGAAAAATCCTGTGGGTAAAAAGCATTGCAAAGAGCAGAAAAGCAACCAAACCATGTAGAGCTTTAGTTAAGATTGTGTTTTGGGAGCTGAAATATGACAAGCTTAGAATGCCCCAGAAAAATGTAAAGTTGTCAGATCTACCTGGGCACATCAAGTGGCAGCAGTAGATAGATCCCCATGGCTGAGCAAAGCGACTGGACAAGATGCAGGGCTGGCTAACTCCATTCCATTAAACTATTGATACCTGGGATATGTGAAAGCAAAACTGTCTTCCCTCTTACATTAATGAGTTAATTCTGCATTGGGGAATGTTTTTTTCTTTTTTTTTTTAATTTGGGGTGCCACAGAAGTGGTGTTACAAGAGGGACCACTATTACCCTCAGCAAGTCAAGTGCCATTTATGTTTGAAATGAAAAAGCCCATTAGCGCATCTAAGGTAAAGATGGTCTGTGACATTGCTATCAAAGGTGAAGCTGCCTTAAGACTTCAGGAAGTTGAAAAAAGCTTACCAGGTGATCTCAAGTTCCTTACAGGTATATGATTTTTACACTGACACAAAATATTTCTGTGCTTTCACATAAATGCATTTGGAGCTTAACCAATCAAACTGATACTGCAGCCTCTACAGTACTGAGGGTAACGGGTGAGAAATCACAAACATGTGAAAAATCAAGGACTAAGTGAAAGGAGCAGTTGACAGTATAAATATATCATTATGCTGGGTATGCTGACATTTCTTTCTGACTCATATTGACTCGTTGAATTGTGTAACATTCCATAGTGTTTCTGAAGTGGGTCCATTACTGTGATGTCTAACACTACCAGAGTCAATTGTCTTGAATTACAGTTTTTTCTTGAATGAGAAAGACTCAGTCAAAAAGAATCACTTCAGCTGAGAAATACTTGTCCTTCTTTGATAAGAAAAACATTTCAAATATCACTTATGAAAGTGATGTTTCATCAAAGATAAAGTTTGTGCTTTGCAGATTAAACGAATTTTGGAATGTGACTGAGATTTCTCTATATGTCTGAAATTATATTCTGTATAATAAGCTCCCCTCTACATGGATGAAAGTGACAGATGTTCTAGTAACACTGAGTTGAGCTGGAAATTTGGGAGAGGAAAAACAGAAGCTGTTATTTGGGGAGGGTGACTAGGAGAGTGTTACAGCTATGGGAGAGGCTGCAGAATGGTGTCCTCTGCAGATCTGGCATGAGACCTAACCTGGCCACAAGGATTACACCTCCAAGCAAAGCCCAGTCACAATAACTGCGCAGTGTTTTGGATAGGAGAGTGTTCTTCTGCAAGGACACTGGGACTGATCAGAGAAGCTGCTTCAGCTGGGAATGGTAAATGCCTTGGGCCATAGATGTGGATCAAAGAGGCTGCCTGGGAGCCATGCTGACACTTGCATGTGTCTCTGGTGTTGAGGTCTTCTTGCACCAATCCTCAAGAGCAGAGTCACTATGTGAAGGATCCACAGAGAACACGGGTCCAGGCTAAAATTCAAACAGCTCAGCTAATGTCCAGCACCTCTCATAATACCAGAGTGATGGCACATACCTTCACTGGTTGCCCCTCCCATATCCCTTCTCTCCTTTCTTGGAAAAAACTTTTCTCCCACTTCTTGGCCATGACTGCTTTGTGTAGCTGCTGGGTTGAGTCACAGGCAGAGCTGGTAGCGATAACTGCCCTCAGGGTAATCTCGGTGTCTGAATATAATGTTTGCTTGATTATTTGTAACCTGCTAAACTGTGAGTTTCACAATCTTTGCTCTTAGTCAATGCCGTAAGTAGAGTTAATGCAACACTTATCATCAAGCCTGCACGATGCTGATAGGCTTTCAGTTCATAAATCACATGCATTTGTCATCCTTCTAAACCACTCAACATGACAAATCACACATCTCTTGTGTCAAACTGCCCAGAGTGAAGAAGCTATGCTTACTTTACCTTATGGAAAGTTCAGCTCTATTTAAAGCCAATTTATGCACACAGAGAGAAGTAATATAAGTGGTGTTATAGAGAGATGTATGGTGAGGCTTGTCATACCTAGCACAGAGCTCAGGCAGACAGGCAGCAGCGATGGAGATGCCCACAAATGGACATGACCGCAGAGGGATGAGTCCTGGGCCCGGGTTGAATCACGGACTGTCGGGACACTTGCCTGACACTGAAAGCAACACAAGAATAACGGAATGAAGTACAAATTGTGATCTCAGACTTGATGTTTCTGCTGCTGAGAATGCTCTCCTTCAGCGATCATTGCAGCTCTGACTAGGTTCTTGCAAAAAAGACATATCAAATCACTGACAGGGCCAATTTACTTACTTTATTCATGTTGAATTCTACCTTCTGTATTTTATGTCCATAGTCCAAGTACTTAAATGGTGTTTCCAATAGTTTGCTAATGCATTTAGCAGAATAGGTGATAACCCATTGATAGCTGCCATGGCAACAAACTCGTTTGTCATACAGCCTCAAAAACAGTCCTCACATGTAGTCATGACCACAGCCACAGTTACCATCCTGAGTGATTTGGCAGCCACGTTTTAGGCCCTGTAGGCAACGAGAGATTTGGAGCTGTTAATATGTTCCACATGTTTTTTTTCTGGGGATCCACTCTGGGTTGTCTGCTGGTCTGGTCCTGGGCAGAGCAGTGACCATTGCAATGAGATATGATGGTGAGTGGATATACTGGGTATATTGATAATTTGCCCTTAACAAGAGTGATAACATGAAGCATGGTGTAACCTCTTAGTGGAGACAACACCTGATGAATACTACAGAATGTGGCTGCTAAGTTCCTCAGGACTGACATGAAGTATTCACTAATGGTTTGCTAGTACTGAGTATGAATTTAGTTACCCCAATGTTTTCTCACCCAGTGGTGACTTTTGGTATGAAGAACATGGACCAGAAGCAGAAGCTTCTTACATGTTTGTCTTTGGCACAGACAGTTTTTGAAGGGAAATCCTGTGCAGGTCTGTATCAAGGACATGGCTTCCTGATGGCCTCCAGGGCTGTGATTTGCTGTACAGATTTTCCTTGACTTTCTTTTCTGTGGTGTTATTTCAAAACAGACTGTTCACATGCAACATAGCAAAGATGGAACCAAAAATTTAGCCCTTGCCGTAGTATTTGTGACACTTCAGAGCCACTAGGTTTCTTTCTCACCTTAGTCTGGGCTAACTGATCCCACTGTTCAGAAATAATATACTGAAGGATTTATAACCAGATGCATATGTATAATAAACGACAAGTGATGTGTAGCAATCCCCTGCTCTTCAAAGGAATGAACATTGGTGTGAGACCAGCAGCTGCATGAGAAAAAGCAGGCCTGACCAGTACTACATCTCTGAAACACCATGAGGGAAATCTGTGAATGAATTCTGGGGTACAGTAGGAAAGAGCATAAGGGAAAGAAAGGTAGCTCAGCACAGTGTTTAGCAGCTGACATGATACAAAGTATAAAGTTCAGTCAGATGTCTCACATTGTGCATCACCCCACACAGTATCTCAGCCTGCAATGAGCTGCAGTGAGAAATCATAATGAATAGCAAGGATGGAGTGCCCAAGGCAGGAGAAATCCTCTTTGCTATAGCACTTGCACAGCCGTGTTGCAGCTGCCCCTCTCAGTTCAACAAACCATGAGTCCCAGAGAAGCAGAGGGGCCCCCATGGGACAGGCAGCAGGATCCTTGTGGAGCAGAGCCAGAGCTTGCTTGGGGTTGTGTCTGAACAGTAAATAATAACTCATGTTTAAGATCCCAGTGCTAGAGAGAGGTTTGGTCTGCTCCAGCTGCTATACCAGCAGTCAGGCTGCAGCTGAGGAGGGAGGAGTGCTGTGTTAGTCAGCTGGGGACCCAAGGGACCCTTTTGGAGAGCAAAAAGAGGGGCCATAACACCTGGCCCCTGTTTCCTTCAGTGGGGAATGCCTAAGGAGTGTCTGTAGCTCAAGCACTTCTTACCAACAAATCTCAGTGTTAACTGTATCATCCGAATTCTTCCTGTAACTGTTAGTCCACCTTTTAGGAGAAGAAACTGCATTTACCATCTGTATTATAGCACAGAGCATGATTCAATCACCATGAGAGAGGCTGAAATGGAGTTTATTTCACTACTGTCTTTATTCAGCTTTATTTCCTCCACCTCTTATTGCATCTGGGATCTCTTCTTTGCTAGAATAGCTCACAAGACACCTACAAGCTTTGAGCTTGAGGGGAGGATATCCACTGTGGTGCAGGATGGTCATCCAAAGCTTGTAGCTGAATGGCATAAAAAACTCACCCATAAGCACTGCTTTAACAATCTGAGGCTCTGCAAAGGCTGGGGTGCCCCAGCAACACCATGCTGAGCTGCAGCAGAACTGGCTGAGTGATACCCTGCACTCAGGGCGTCTCATCACTTCTTCCAGGGAAAGTTGCTACTTCCAGAGTAAGTTCCAGCTGTTAGCAGATGAAGATGCCAGAGCATGAGGGCAACTGGATTATCTAGCCTGCAGCAGGTGTGGCTGGGAATGCATTTTACTGTGTTAAATAGTGTGTTAAAAAAAAAAAATTGCCCCACAGAGTGTTAAAATGACTCAACCCCATGAAAGAAAAATGACACTTTCCTCATTTGCTCAAGGGCTTGTATCACATTGAAGGTGCTTTTCCCTTCAGAAATGCTGCAGGGATGTTTTGAACCCTATTTAAAATGATTTTTCTTCACTTTTTTAGTCACATTCTTGTCTCTTGAAGAGCTCAGTTTCTGCCACTGGCTTTTAACAAAAGCAGTGCTTCATCAGTCAAAGGGAGGGTAGAGGGAAAGGGGGCCTGTAATACCCGTGAGAAGATAGAAAATTAAGTGAGAGGGTGGCCTTCCATCCTCTCTCATCATCTGTCTGCTGGAATGTAGGGCTGGGAGATGAATCCTGTCATTCCGCTTGGACTGGTCCCTTTTGGGATCTATTTGCCTGAGTCAGGTGTGGAGACACTGCAGGGCAGAGGTCCTGCCAGCAGCAGCAGCTGCACCTCTGTGCAAGTGATTCCCCTATCCCTGTCCCAAATGCCTTCCCAGGCATTAGAGTTGCACAAAGGGAAGCATGTGAGTTTGGAGGCTGAGGACAGCCCTGTGTTTGAGGACAAAGGGAGTTACCCCAGGCACTAGGAGGCTTTGCAACATGGCTGGGCAGGATGTAATTGTGCTTTGCTGGCTCCTGCTGAGCAGAGGTGAAAAATGAAGTGGAAAAACACCTTAGCATCTCTGTTAAAACCAAGCTCTACACTGAAAGCAAGGTTTGTTTGGGTTTATCTTTTGCACTAATGGTATACAGAATATTTGTACACTCAAAACAAACTCCCATAGATGTTGCACAGAAATTTCAAAGTCACCATAGCTCCTGTGTGAGTAAAATTACAACAGACATGGAGGTGGCTCCTATCTTGCCTTCCACCACTTTGTTCATTGGAGAAGGACAGCCCCTCACCTCATGTTGTTTCCTGCTTGTCTGGGCACCTCCATCACTGAATGTCGTGCTAAGCCCAGGCCTCAGCTATTTATAGGTAAGAGTTTAAAATACACTGACATCATTGTTGGTATGTTTCATTCTGAGTAGATCACCTCATTTGGTTTAATAGACAGGCATATTGATTTAGCTGCAGTGCCATGTATCCTTCACTCATTTTTGGAGCTGAATATAGCCAAACCTTGAGTAACTGGTCAAATTCACACAAATCAAACTCTCTCTGCTTTACTGAAGATATTCAAGGACTCACATTAAGAAAACTTTCATGTATGACCATTCTGGATGCATTCGGGAAATCACACTCGCACCACCAGAGACTTTCACTGGTGGGACCAAAGCCCCTTCACAGCAGATGGCTCCAGTGAGCTGATGAGTCCCCACTTCCCTCCCTACACACCCCATACTCACACTATCAGACCAGCTTTCCTTACTGAATTGACCCCAGATTTCCCCATAGTAGAATCTCAGACCTTTGGTTCCTTTAAGTAATTTTATCATGTTGCAGCAACTGAATAAAAAGCTCGAGAGGGTGCCTCTGAGGAGGGACCCTGAACAAAGGAACCCCTGGGCTTTTATACTCTCACAGTCTATACACCTGAAAGTCTGGGATCTCTCAGCTGAGTCCTTGGATCCTGCTGTGTCTCTTGGGTGTCTGGTCACCTGGCTGACACCACAGGTTCCTGGGTCATTTGGAATTCAAAGAGCTGGCAATTCCCAGCCTCTTGCCTCAGATTCAGGCTCCTGCCACCCAGAGCTCAACCTGCAGCTCGAGCAACCTGCACTTAATGTATTCCTCAACACTCAACATCTGAGGTCTAGGTTAGGGGTTGGCAGGGCAAACCAGGACACCCCAGCCAGAACTGGGACTGGATGCTGCAAAATGCCTCGAAGATAGGGACTGGAGGGGTCAAGCTGTAATTCTAACCTTATTCGTCTCTTCAGATAGTGAACACAAACAAAGAAAGTAAGGCTGGGCTCCCCTGCAGCCCCTTCTGGTCCCACAGGATCCTGTTGGTCTCCAGAGCACCTCACACCTCCCTGATTAACCTCCTAGCCATCCTCTAATGCAAACTGGGGCTAAACCCTTCCGTTTCTCAACAAAACTCATCATTCCCAAGGAATTTGAATTGATTTCAGATTCCAAACTCCCTTGGATAATCTGATAATCCTTGCATAAAATTACAGCATTTAAACAATTCCAAGTAAGTGCATGAAAATAAATCAATTCAGTCTTGGTTCATGAGGTAATTAGCTTCTCAGTTCTCTAAAGCAGTTTAAGCAACCTTTGAATGAAACCTGATACCCAAGTTCAAAAATAATGTTTTCCATTTCCTTAGTATTTTTTTTTACTTTTTAAACCCACACAGATATGTCAATGTCACAGAAGTTCCATGCAGATATGGAATAGTATTATAGTTTACATTAAAGTAATGAATAAGATAGGAATTACAGAATACGGTCAGAGCCACAAGTGTGTAGACAGAATAATTATTTGTTTTTCAACCAGCAAATTGGGTGAAACAGCAAGCAAATGTTAATGTCTGTAGGTCTTCACAATGAAATCAGAAGCAACAAACTTTAAACTTTGCAAGTCCAGCTCATGTTATTTCTAAGTTTTATTGAACCAAAGGGACCACTTGACATGGAATCACAGAGCAGAAAGAGACACTAGCCAGAAGCTTAAGGCAGGGAAAGGGTAGTTACCTTCTGCAGAGTCTGGATGGTTCATCCTGGGGAGAGGAAAACAAGAATATACCCTACATGTACTGCTGAGTTTCTGGTTTTTAGTCCACTGCAGAGTTATGAATTTTCACTCCAAGATTCATCTTTTAAAGGTCTTTCTCAGGTTTCCCTTGAGGATCTGGACTGAAGCAGTATCAGGTGATCTATGGAGAATACACCTTTGGGAGCCCCAAGTTTTCCTGATTTCTACATGAAAGCTGTTTCTGGCAGGGAGAGCTGTCTGGTTTTGCCTCTGTATTTACTGCAAGCCCTGGAGGAATGCTGGCCCACGGTACAAACCTGCCTGGGACACAGGGGTGCCCACCCAGGCCTGGCCAGTGGGAAGCCCCTGGCATGGAGGCTGCAGAGAGCTGCATGTCACAGAGCAGCAGAAGGGAGGCAGGGAGCCCTGAGGATCCGAAATGCCCCAAAGCTGGGAAGCAGGAGAATAAGAGGAGGGAGGGATGCTCCTTGTCCATCAATTTGGAGTAACTGGAAACAAACTCACTGCATGAGTACCCCATATGCATGGACTCTCCTCCCCAGAGCTTTTCAGCTCCACTGGACAGAAAAGGAGAAAAGACATCTGACAGTGAGGGGAATTCGACCGACTTGAAAATTTGTGGCTGCATTTGGACCCTCGTCATGCCCACGTACTGTGTCACTGCGAGAGGAATTCAGTTACCATGGGTTACCCTATCAGTACAGGGACCAAGTGCCTCCCCTCCCAACAGCTCTATAAAAAGAGTCGCTCCAAGACACCCCAGCGGCTCCTGCCTACCGGCACAGATCGGGAGAAACTTGGCCAGGGAGAGAGGGAGGGCCGCCAGAGGAGGTGTCAGCATGCCATCTGCTTTCCAGTTTCAGTGCCACTTCGTTCTCATCTTCCTGGCAGCCTCCAAGGGGGAAACCAGATACCTAGAGGTGAGCAATACAGTTGAGAACTAAAACACCTCGCTGTGCTTTTAGCTGCTTTCTTCTAACTTGTATTCTCAGAAGAATAATTTCAAGAATTATGGGTTTTTTTCTCTCTCCCCTCCTATTTCTACTTCTCCGGCATTAAACCTACACCTGGGTAACATTAATGCAACAGTTCCATGTGTCCTGCACTCCCCCTCTGTTTGTTTATCCTCAGCATTTTTGCAGAGACTCACTGTACACTTAGCTGCTGGGCTCACCTCTTAGGTGCCAGGTTTATTTCCCTTCTACTGCAAGTTGGCAGCTTTCTGACTGAGCTTTTCAACTGCTGCACTGGAGGAGGGATTTAATGTGCTGTGCCGGTTCTTGAAAAGTGCAGGGAGGGGACTGCATTTGACTTTGCCCCATACTCTTTTTCCCCTCTGTCTTTCACCAGGTGAGGGATGCTGGTGAGGATGAGCCCTTCCTGCTCCTCAGTGAAGATCTGAAGCGAGAGCTGTCTGCAGGACAGATCTACCGGCGGTCACTCCGTGAGTTTCTTTGGTGCTCTGGTAGGGACCATTGGTAGGTGGGAGAGTCCTGGAGGGACCTCAGGGCTCAGGGAGTGGAAAGGGGCTAACTGGGAGTGACAGAGCGGCAGGAGCTTTTTGCCATGCCGGGGAGGAGAAAGACAAAATGTTAAAACCTCAAAAAACCTGTGGTTGAGGCAGAGGGTTGGGGCTCACAGCCGATGCTCCCAGTTACTGGGAGTAGGATGAGGATTATACACCCATGTCCCTGGGCAGGGTCACGTTGCCAAGAGATGGAGCAGGTGTAACAGCTGTGATTAGAGAGAAATCTAAAAGATAGAGTGTTTGTGCACTTGTGCACATAGATACACAGAGTTTTCTGCTCAGAGTTGCTTTGACATGACATTCCCCTGCATCCCCCTGTCATATGCTTGTGCTCATGCGAGTTACTATTTATCCTCTGATGCTCGGCAGTCTCATAATTACTTCAGCTGGCTCTCCCTGTCCTCACTGCAAGCCAGGTCTCAGTGCGGGAGGGTCTCTCCTATCCCTCTCCTTCCCTGCACTGTGGGAACCGGGACTGGGTGTCCCCCTGGAGCAGGCAGAGGCAGCAGCCCCGTGTCCCTGCTTCCCCAGGGTGCATTGACATGCTGAGTATAGAGGGGCAGTTCACCTTCACCGCAGACCAACCACAGCTGCACTGCGCAACCTTCTTCATCGGGGAGCCCGAGGAGCTGATCACAATAGAGTACAACTTTGTGAACATCGACTGCCAAGGAGGTGACTTCCTGAAGGTAAGAATCTGCAAGTCTCTCTGTGCGTCCCCTTCCCTGCTCTCGTCTGACTTGTAGGATATTTGCTGCGTGCAAGGGGTAGGTGAACGTGTGTGTGTGTGTGTGTGTTTGTGTGTGCAGAACAGGCTTTCATAAAGCAACTATCCCTGGGATGCCACTTTCTCCTCCCTGAGGCAGTCTGAGTGTGTGTCTGCTCACCACCACCCGGCTAAAGCAAAGTCGGATGCAGGATGAGGATCCCTCTCCAAACTGCAGCACAGGCTCGTCTGAACTTTTCCATAAACACCTCTACTGAGTGTGTTCAGGACAAGCCAAGCCTGCCAGCCCTGTTAGAAGGGCTTTCTCATTGGACTGTGAATGACACAAGCCCTGCAGATAATGATACAGCCTCTGAACAGCCCTTACTGCTCTGGGACCTCTGCTTGTAGGTCACTTAGCATCAGATTATTAGTGAACGGATCATTGCAGGCTTTCTTTACAATTTCCCTGATAGAGCTTTTCAGGACTTTGTCTCTGAACAGAAAGAAGCTCATGAGTCACAGGATCAAAAAACTCTACCAGTGCATTTTTCTCACATGCAGGAGAGTTGACCGAGATCTGAACTCAGTCTGGGAGAGAAGGGGAGGCTTGACAGTCCCTGGCTGCTCCCCTCGTCTTGCACTTTGTCCTTTGTGCTGTTGTGGCCAGACACAGCTTAGGCCCCATCCCACACAGTGGCAAGCTAAGCTGCAGGGAGGGGGAGGAGGAGTAGGAAAGTTGCCCTTTAGCCCTTTACTTGTCTTCTGCTCTTGGAGTGGTACTGTCCCCCTGCTCACTTTATCCTGGGGAATCCTGTCCCTCTCCCCAGATGGCTCCAACAAGGCTGATTTCAGCCTCTTGGGGGTCCGAAGCTTTTGTACCTGGACTTATGGTCACCCATGGAGGCAAGAAAAGTGCTGAGAAATTTTTAGCACTTTGTTGAGGTTTCCTTTCTTTGGTCATGGTGTCCTAAGTTTCTATGTTGTACTACTGTATTTATACAGGCAGCTTTTCCCTGGTGTGATTTGAGCCCCTGCATCTCCTTACTTCAGAAATTTACAGTGCTGGCAAGTCTAGAGACGAATCCCCATACTTTTTGATCAGGAAATTTGACACACTCACATTAGGATTACTAACTGAAGCAATGGCAGAATCCAGTTCTTGAATTTTGGAACTATTGACTAGAACATAAAAGGAATTACTGGAGGGAATTGAAACAGCAAGGCAGGCAGCTGCGTAACTTTGCTAGAACTGAGACATATTTGTACTTCTAACACATTTCTCTGAAGATGGTGAAGGGAAATCTCTACTATTTTGTCATGAAGAAAAGATTTGTAGAGGTCAATGCTTAAGGTCCAGCCAAATATGCCACATTTGTTCTTCTTTCTAGTGGTTAGGATGAGGTGAAATAGCAGATGCAGGCAAGAACAATACCTCTGCCAATAACTCCTCCCCAAAGTTTTATTGTGTTCTCTGGGACAATTAATGACAAGCTGTAAAACATGGATGGTGGAAAGTTACAGGCCAGATCCATAGAAACATGCCTAGAGTTTGAGCGGGTGACTTGTATTTCTTGTGGCTTCCAAATCAAGCTGGTCAAAAAAATTTCATAGTAACAATGAAATTGCAATAGTAAGAAATAAAAAATCATGATGATACTGAAGTAAAAAGAGA
Source organism: Campylorhamphus procurvoides (assembly GCA_013396655.1). Taxonomy (NCBI): domain Eukaryota; kingdom Metazoa; phylum Chordata; class Aves; order Passeriformes; family Dendrocolaptidae; genus Campylorhamphus; species Campylorhamphus procurvoides. The sequence goes on along the minus strand of WBMV01006286.1, from coordinate 191,838 downwards.
TACTTCCCTCAGAAAAAAATCACTGAAATTGTCATCTGAAGGAAATAAAGACAACATTTAAAGTTATATGTATGCTCTTCATAAATACCAATTGAAACATGAATAATTAGTCAAATGCTAGAAAATCAATAAGTACAAAGAATTTTTGTTTTCAAATGGTGGCTTTGAAGAGGCCATCTGGTGTCAAAATAAAAGTGTCTGTCATAATTCATGTTCCTGTTCTCTGCTAACAGAGCAATAAGCAAAAGCCTTGGTTTCAATTATTGACCTCTGTAGGTATTTGATGGCTGGATACTCAAAGGAGAGAAATTTCCAAGTTCCTTGGACCATCCCCTCACCACTTCTCAAAGATATGTAGACTTTTGTGAAAGTGGGAACATTCAGAGGAGTATCAGGTCATCACAGAACGTGGCGATGATCTTCTTCAGGATTCATCAGCCAGGGAATGGATTTTCTGTCACAATCAAGAAAAACACAAATCTTTTTCGTAAGTCTGCATTTTACATCATCAAAGAAGCTTACATTTTGGGTTGGAAGCAAAATGAATGTATTGGTTTGTACCAAATTCTCTCACTGTCATTATCTGCACTGACTCTATTTCATTAAGGACACCAGAGCCATGCATGTGTGCATGCCTGCAAGTTTGACCCAGGCTCAGTGTGTATCCCAAGAGGACCACAAGGCTCTTTCTTTCTAATAAGGTCTCTCCCAATCTAATATTGACATTTTCCAACACATTTGGCTAGAACAAAGAGTATTAATTTAGAGAGTTTAATCTCAGCAATTTCTAGATATGGGTGAACAACAAGGTAAAAATATTTGAAAAATTTCAACAGTAAAACCAGCATATCGAATAGTTGTGTGATAGTTATGAGTAATATATGATCTCAAGGATTTATTTGCAAGTTCCCCAAGCCTGTAAGCTGGCAAGGCACAAATAACTGTAGAATAATAGAACTGCTTGGGTTGAAAGAGACCTTTAAAACCATCTCGTTCCAACAACCCCTGCCCATGGCCAGGGGTGCCACCCACTAGACCAGGCTGTCCAGGGTGCCATTCAGCCTCGCCTTTAACTCTTCCAGCAGTGGGACACCAATAGCTTGCCTGGGCAACCTGTTCCAGTGCCTCACTTGCACTGTTTTTGAAGGAGGGACAGGACAGTTCGCCGTTATTGTTCAGGGCAGTCTGATTTATTTGCTTCACTATGCAAAGTGAAGAAAAAAAGACAAAAGGTGACAGCATCTCTGCCCTGTCCTTAATCCAGGTTACTCATACATGAGCCTACAAGCCGGGTCCCCACTCCAGTGTGGCTTCGTGCTGGTGAATTTGATTATTGTGATGCGGTGTCCTTGACTGTCCTGTTGAAGTAGCTGCAGACCCCCAGGACTGTGCCAAGAATCCCTTGGGCTGCCTACATAGATGTTAAGTTACTCCCTTACCTCAACTCTTTAAGTTTGAACATAAAATAAAATTCTGCTTTCATTTCAATGAAATATTTTGCAGGGCAAAAAACTCCAGTCAAGACTAGCAGAATTGGAGTTAGGGGATTGCCGGCAATATCAGGCAACCAAATGTCAAAGCTAAATAAAAGCCCTCCACCCATGTTTAGTCTCCTTCAAACTGGAAAACTGTATGAGGTCTTGACAGCATGAACCCCTGATGTATGGAGTGGGGGTGTGAGCTTTCCCTTTGACTGCTTCACCCTCAAGTTCTGCCAGACCTCATGCTACACAGTAAAAAATGGGGAGGGAATTTTTAAGGAATGAATGCTATGCAAGAACCCCAGAAAACACCATATGCATACGTTTCAGCATTTGGTTGTAATTCTCAGTAATTAAATAATCTCTGCTTTTTTTGGTGCTGGAAGTACATCATTTTGCTACATGCAGTGATGACTGCACAAATAACTCTTGTACCTTCTCCTGTGTCCCAGCTTGCAATGTCATCTCTCAGACTCCCTCAGGGAGGTTTACCATGGTCATTCCTCACCAGCACAGAAACTGCAGCTTCTCCATAATCTACCCAGTGGTGATAAAAATATCTGATCTTATCCTGGGACATTTAAATGGCCTCTTTTTAAAGGTGAGTTCTTTATTTCCTAATAAGCTACTACTAAGTGCAGGTTTTCTGGGCACAGGAGAGAGAAGGGGTGAACCAGAGATAGCCTGTGGCCCTGGCTGCTAAGGGATGTGTGCTCCGGACCACTTGCATGCATGCTGAGAGCTCTGGTTTCCCCCAGAGATGAGAGCTGGGTCTGTCTCTGTCGCTATTGTCTCTAATGTTGCAGTGGCAATCAAATTATGCAAAGTATCATTAATGCATGTGACTATTGCTTGCCTAACAAAGGGTAAGAATTTCATTATAAAGAAAAGAGTGTGTCTGTATTTAAACTAATAAAAGCAGCAACCACTCTAAAGAGAGAAAGCAGAAAAATTAAATAGTAATGTATTAGCATGGAGAAAATACAGACATGCTCAGAACTGATTGTCTGCTCAGCACACTGAGCATCCTCTGCTCCATCTGTTCTGATTTGGGGTTTGGCCACAGTAGTTGGTTCTTGGGGAACAACAGACAGGAGAAAACAAGAGATGTTGGTGACACCCTCTGCCTGAGAGGTCTAAGAAGGTACCAATTCCAAAATATCAGGAAGAAAAGAGCAAGAAATTTTGTTTTCTCCTACCAGTGAGTCTGGCAGCCTAGGTCCTTCATGGGGACTGCTCCCCAGATGGGCCAGTGAGTTAGTTGACTTATTCAGGAGTCAGCAGAAATGGGACAACAGCAAACGAAGGTAAAGAAATCAGGCACCTAAACAGCAGCATAGGGATGACGGCCCAAAGGTGCTCAAGTTGACCATACAAGATGTTTTTGACAAACAGTATTAGTTTCAGGAAAAGAGTACTTGTGGGTCCAGTATACAGTAAGCCCCTCTTTTCATATAAAACTACACTTTTGATTAATTCCAATTTTAGTTAAACTTTGCCATAATGGTGCGTTTTAGCAACATTTATTGCTTAGGTGTAAGTGTGGTATAGTGGAACTGAAGTTCCTGTCTGCCAGCTGAGTGTAAGTACACATGCAGCCCATACCTGCATTAATTTCATTACATCCAGAATCAGATTGCTTGTCCACACTAAAAGCAGTTGAATTAACACCTAAACTACTTGTCAGTAATTTTGAGAGCCTACTTAGGTCTTTCTTTGAAATCCATTAAGGAAATGAACTTACTAATACAAATCAAAATAATATTGCTCAGGATGAGAAACTGATTCCACACAGGTTTGAGCAAAGGGGATTTCTAAAACCTATTGTTGGCTGCAATGATGTCTAGAGAACTGCTACATTTTGAAGATAAATTATAAATAACTTTTGGCCTCTGCCCTTTTAGAAACCATCAGCAGGCTGTGCCGGAGTGGGAGATTTTGTAGAGCTTCTAGGAGGAGCTGGCTTAGACCCATCCAAGATGTTTCCACTAGCTGATCTCTGTCACTCTTTTCATGGATCTGGTAAGAACTCCTTCTTCCAGTTACCTCCACATGATAAAATAAGTAATCAGAAAAAGATATGTAGATGCACCCTGCTCCCCACACTCTACCCTGAATTTCCTTCTAAACTGTGAACTCCTCTTCTAGCAGAACATGAGAGGTAAAGCTCTCATTCGAGTCCATGGTTTGGCTGTTTGTTATCATGGTTGCCTTGCCCCTGTAGTAATCATTATAAGAAGGTTAAATTATATACATTTTTAAAATCCTTGCCTATGACAAATATGAGCATTAGAACGTTGGCACATAAATGAGTCTGAAGATTCACAACAAAAAAGGGCAAAGTGTTTACATTCTCATTTAAGGAGCTTTTCTCCTGCTAACTCAGTGTTTGCAAAGCCTCCCTTTCTGCTGCATGTATAACACATACCCCAAAAGCCTCAGAGCTCCCATTCTCTGCTTTGAGCCCTGGGTAGGGCTCTGAACCTCTTTCACTATCATGACAGGTTAGTGACTTCTTTCTCCTCATAAAAACAAGAATTCCCTGTTTCCCTAATATTCAGTAGCAGACTACAAAGTGTGGCAGTCATGTGACAGACTACCTGTGGCAAACGCATCGTACTTCAGGAGTATCAACAGGGGCATCAGACAAGTGGCATTTCCACAGACTTGGAGAGCAGGAACATGCCTGCTACTTGGCCCCTGTGGTCTCCCTTGCCTTTCATCACACTACAATTAACAGTCCAGGCACTATTCAAAGATTTAACTGGCAAGTGTTGGTGCCAAGCACATCCTGAGCACTGGGATGAGATTAAAATGTGTTTTCCCAGTGGTGTGAAGGAAGTGAAATTCCATCTCAGCAGCCCCTGTTCTTCCAATGACACATTAGATATTTCCTCAGTGAGGAAGGTGCCCCAAGTTCCCCGGATGAAACAGGCCAAACCCCCACACAAATGGCTCATCTAAAGCAGTAGTGAGTGATACATTTGATTTCCTTCAGAGTCCATATACTGAGCACGGTAATTTGAGTTTGTCTTGTTGGGACACTCACATGCCTTTGTTATTGTGGAGAACATCTTTACGCACAAACCCGCTCATCCCTCTAGCAGGAAACATTTCAATGCTGTTAATTTTGGTTACCTCTGGGATACAGTGCCATCATCCTTTCCCAACACTCATGGTATCTAACAGCAGCACATAGATGTGGAGGGGTATTTGCATGAGTGAAGGTTACAATGCTTGTTTAAATATTCAAGCATTGTAAAGCAAAACTGACAAATACAAAAATTAATCTGCAGTATCATGACTGGCAGGTCATTACTACAAACAAATTTACTGTATTTCCAAAATTACATGTATCGGTGCTTTATAATTTCCAACTTATATTTCTCTTTTCCCTCTCTCTCTCTCTCATATAAGTGTATCTTTATATCTCCCTTCCCTAATTAGCCCAAATGAAGATTGGCTGTGACAACACTGTGCTGCGAATGGTCTCCAGTGGCAAACACATCAACCGTGTGACATTTGAGTACCATCAACTGGATCTGCAGGAAACAGAAATGAGAAAGGAGAACAGCATTGAGGAATTCTGCTTTCCTAGTATCTGAGAAACCAGGCCACTCATTTTCACATAGCTAATTAAAATAAGGTTATGGGGATTAAAATAATGTATTTTTTCCTTTAACCAGCTGGTATTACTGAGCCTTTCTATAAGCATATTTCTTTTTTCATACCCATCAGTCATTCCCATGAGCAAGCAGGAAAAAAGCAACAAATATATTAATCTTTGTTATTATCATGTTGTTTCTGCAGTATTTAAGCTCATTTACCGCATCCAAAATCAAGAGCAAGAATAGAAACATGTTTCCTATATAAATATTATTAGGAAAATAGGTAAGAACCCTAGTCTGAGGACATATGAAACCCACAATAAGTATAAACTTCATGCAGCAAATTTATCCTTTTATATCAGATATAAACAAAAAAAAAATTAGATGGTGAAATATACGTCCAGTTTTGTAAGAGGAAGCCCAGCATTAGTGTGTGTAAAAACTACTGGTTTATTTATGACTATAAATGTACTATTTATTTCTAATTACATGTTTTTAATAAAAATTTATAGCATGAGACTTCCTTACACAAATCCAAACATAAATAAATACATTCAAAGAGTTGGCAAAGAATTATTATGTTGTACTTTTTCTGAAGACATGTTTTAACCTTCTGGTTAAACTTCCCGAATCTTGTGCAGTTTTCTGGAAATTAAAATTTTGAACACATGTTACTGTAAAACTATGGACTATTACAGGCAGAAATTTGGGGGTTCAAGGTTGCTTACACCTCCACATGGAGTAAGTTCCAGCAGTACACTTACTGGCACCTTGCTTGTTGTAGATTTTTTGGTCAGGTGTCCTGTTGGCCCATGGAGAAAAAGATACACAAATATAGATTAATTTTCTCTAGGCCTTTGGTGAACCAGAAGAGGAACATTAGCCTGATGAGCTCTAGGAAGCACAAGCATAGCAGAGGACCAAATCTGTGCCCTAGCTCAGAGAGGCACAAGGACTAAAAAAGGTGTGTTTTCTGGGAGTGATACCTGGCATTAATAGGAGCAAATTGTTCCTCCTCTGGTGCTCAGTTAGTGTTCAAACCTAATTAATCCAGCTGCATTCCTGAAATCTCCCACTCTTGATGGCTCTTAATCTCACAGTCATTCACCCAAAATCAAGTGCCTTGATTATTCAGCAGCTCTGAAGTTAATCCCCCTGACTGAAGTGTGTGAAGACTACAGAATGCTTCAGACTCTCCTCTCCCTCTTTTGGGTTTTGGAAGCCAATTTTTGTGACTGACTCATGAACACAGGGATATGTTTGGTCAGACTCAGGTGAGCTTATCCACCCTGTAGGTGGATATGCATATTTTTTTATGGAAAAAGCAGGAAACATGGGAATGTTTCACTTTGTTACAAAGAAAGCAGACAAAACTGCTGCTGGCTACCCTGAGACAGGGAGCAGCCCTGACTCAGGTCTTGAGTGGGGGTGTCCTTGGCCACTACGTCCCAGCTTCCTCCCTGTGCAATTCACTGTGGGTTTTCTGGGCTCTGCTGACAGTGCTGATGTGGCCACCTAGCACCAGAGACATTGAATCCTAGAATCCTAGAATGGCCTGAATTGGAAGGGACCTTAAAGGTCATCTAGTTCCAAACCCCCTGCCAGGCAGAGGACAGCTTTCACTAGACTAGGTTTCTCAGAGCTCCATCCAGCCTGGCCTTGAACACTTCCAGGGACAGGGCATCCCCAGCTTCTCTGAACAACCCTACTTCCAGTGCCTCACCATCCTCACAGTAAAGAATTTTTCCTAGCATCTAATCTAAACCTGACCTCTTACAGTTTGAAGCCATTCCCCCTTGTCCTGTCACTACATGCTTTTGTAAAAAGTTTCTTCATCTTTCTTGTAGGTTCCCTTCAGGTGCTGGAAGGCCACAATTAGGTCACCACAAAGCCCTCTCTTCTCCAGGCTGAACAAACCCAATTCTTTCAGCCTTTCCTCATAGGAGAGGTGTCCCATCCTTCTAATAATCTTGATGTCCTTCCTTTGGACTTGCTGCAGTATGTCGATGTCTTTTCCATGTAGAGATAGATGCAGCACTCCGGTGGGGTCTCACAAGAGCAGAGCAAAGGGGCAGAATCCCGTCCCTCACCCTACTGGCCACGCTGCTTTTGATGCAGCCCAGGACACAGTTGGCTTTCTGGCCTGGGAGTGCACATTGCTGGGTCATGCCCAGCCTCTCATCCACCAGCA
>WBMV01006286.1:155665-184453 GCA_013396655.1 Campylorhamphus procurvoides | reverse complement strand
CTCTGTCCCAGGTTCAGCACCTTGCATTTGGTGTTACTAAATGTTGTTAGATTGCCATGGGCCCTCTCCCCAGAGCCTGTGGATGGCATCTCATCCTTCAGGTGTGTCAGCTGCTCCACTCAGCTTGGTGCCACCTGCAAATTTGCTGAGGGTGCACTCGATCCCTCAATGTCATTAATGAAGATAATAAATAACACTTGCCTCAATACAGATCCCTGAGGGGTACTACTTGTCACTGATGCCATCAGGACTCTGAGCCACTGACCCCTATTCTGTGGATATGACCATCCAACCAATTCCTTATCCACCTAACAGTCCCCCCCACCCAATGCAATTTAGAGAGAAGGGGGTTGTAGGGGACAATGTCAAAGGCTTTACAGAAGTTCAGATAAATGACATCTGTAATCCTTGTCTTGTCCTCTGATGTCGTCACTCCATCATAGAAGGCCACTAGGTTGGTCAATGAGGGAAAGAAAAGTCAGGGCTCAATGAAATATCTTTTTTCCTGAGTAAACTTGCAATGAGAGAGCATCTCTGTCCACAAATATCTCACTCAACTCATCCTTTCTGGTGCCCGTCACTGTCAGGGTGGTCCTAACTGCAACCAACCTCATCGCCCTTTCCTGTGCGCCCTTCAGTGAACCAGGGCAGGTTTCTGGGTTGCACCATTTGGAAACAAGCTCCCGTGTTAGACTGTTCCAATTCACTTGCCTACCCTTAAACTGGGGAGATGTAGAGGTATTTAAAATGCTACTCCTTTGTCACTAAGAAATGCAGAGAAGTTGAAACATCGGCAACAGATCTCAGGTTCAACAGCTCAGGATTAAGTCACCAGTGAAGATAAACTCCCAGTCTTTTGCTTCATGCAGTTTAGTAATAGGATTTTCCACCTTTCAGCTTTATGTGGTACTTTTTTTCAATACTAACATGACTTAAATACTCCAAAACACCAAGGCCTCATAAAAAAGACTCCTAATGCTCAGACATTTGAAATTTCACATTCCACAGTATACAGAAGTGGATTTTGTTACTAAGAAAATTTACCATTATAGATGGAGGAGAATGAGAAACAACACTGCATAGGGCAGCACCATCTATTGATACTGTTCCATGCAAGTACATGGTGGTTTTTTGAGAACTGGTTGTCACTTGTTTTAATCAACATAAGTTTAGGCAGCACGATCAATGATATCACATCTCTCTGATGGCTGTCTTGGAAAAACTTGGCATTGGTCTGTGCTTTTAGTTCTACCTCATACAGAAAAAAGTCACTTAAAGCTGTGTACCTGTGTTTTTGGAGGCCCTCATCATTTCAGGAATTGCAGAACTTCAGTCACAAGGAGTCAGCTCTTTGATGTCAAGTGTCGTAAATCGTCCAGGGTTTAGTATTGAAGAAGTAAATGAAAAAGTATGCTGTTGAGTGGGGGAAAAAGAAAAAAAAAAAAAGGAAAGCAAAGCAAAAAAAGAAAAAAGCTCTGCAAGGAGAAAAACTAAAAAGGTAACTGAAAGTTTGTAAAAGGAGAAAAAAAACAGGATGAGAAATACGTGATTAACATGAATGTCTGTTGAGAAAAGCGAGAAAAGAATTTATCAATTAGCAAGATTGTAGCCTGAGGGCTGACAAGCTGGAAAGCTCTCTAAGAATTTTAAAATAAATCAAGCCCCTAAAAATAAAAATGTAATAAAGGCCTTTGAAGAGGTGATGTTTGGAAATTTTGACTTTGAGAAGAAATTGTATGTCCAGGATTCAGACACCCTGCCCTCTGGCACTGTAGGCAAAGCTATCAAAATTCACAGTTTGTGTTAAAACCCACAAAATTATCAGGATAAGGTGTGAGTGACAGACTTAGGGTAGACTCTGATATCTGAGAATAAACCACCTTTCTTCATCTTTTTATTTGGCATAAGTACTGACTTTCCCTTAGAGAAGTGACATAAAAGGTGTCATGACACCACAACAGCACTACATGACACAAGAACACTGTGCTAGATTTAGAAAGAAAACCACAGAACTGAAGAGTTAGCCAACATTCAAGTAACAACTCTTCAGCACCACAAAATCTAAAGGGATCCTATGGATAAAAATTGTTTGCAGTGAAAGAGAGAAGTCAACACTTCTTGCAGCAAAAAAACCCTGTGGAAAACAAAGGGATATAGGACATTAATCAACTCCTGCATTGCTGTATTAACATGAAATCCAAGGGTGGCTGTACAGAAAAAAATAATGTAGATAGTTGCCAGGAGGGAAGCTGCGTTTGCCACTTCAATTAAGCTTTCACAATGGAAAGTCTTCTCCTACAAACTATGCAATAAATCTTAAACTTAAATGTTGGGTTTTTTTTTCCATCTATACCAGGTATAAATGAAATAAAATAATAAAAACTGCAGAAATTTATTAGAGAGTGCTATCTAGGACTTTGTTGCCAAAATTGTCCAGAAGAGAAGATAGAAATACTCTGGAAGTAATAGGAAAAAAGAAATCTAGCTTATCTGTCCCTACAGAAGTAACCCCAGACATTTGAAACAATCAGTCATCTGAAAAAAAGTTTGTCAAGAGTTTTCTCGCAATGGAAAGGAGAACATTGTTATGGGACCCACCAAAATAGGGCACATGCCAAGAGCCTTGTAAAATAGGACTTGATACAGGAACAGATAAAGACTTGATCAAGTTCTTTGGGATTTTTAAGAGGAAAAAAACTGTTCAGAAATGAAGGGGCACTTTCAATAAGTAAAGGTGCATTAGATATCTTTTATCAAAGTTGGACCTGTGAGGCTGAATTAGAAGGAGCTGTTCAGTCTGCTGAGGGCAGAGAGCCCTGCAGAGAGACCTCAGTGAGTGAGAGAGATGGGCAATCACTAACTGTGTGAAGTTTAACAAAGACAAGTGCTGGATTCTGCATCTGGTACAGGACAACCTTGGATGTTCTTACAGACTGGGCAATGAGAGGCTGGAGAGCAGCCCCTCGGAAAGAGCCCTGGGGGTCCTGGTCGATGGCAAGTTGAATATGAGTCAGCAGTGCCGTGGCAGCCGGGAGAGCCAACCCTGTCCTGGGGGGCATCAGGCAAAGCATGGCCAGCCAGTTGAGGGAGGGGATTGTCCCGTTCTGCTCTACACTGGGGTGGCCTCACCTTGGATATTGTGTGCAGTTTTGGGAAAGTTATTGAAGAAAGTTATTAGGCTGCTAGAGAATGTCCAAAGGAGGGCAATGAAAATGGTGAAGGGCCTCGAGGAGAAGCCGTATGAGGAGTGGCTGGGGACATTTTATTCGTTCAGCCTGGAGAAGGGGAGACCTCATTGCAGTTTACAGGTTCCCCATGAGGGAAAGTGGAGGGGCAGACACTGATCTCTTCTCTCTGGCGACCAGTGATAGGATTTGAGGTAACAGCATGAAGCTGTGTCAGGGGTGTTTCAGATTGGACCTTAGGAAAAGGTTCATCAACCATAGGGTGGTTGTGCACTGGAATAGGCTCCCCCAGGGGAGTGGTCACTGCACCAAGCCTGGTAGAGTTCAAGAAGTGTTTGAATGACACACTCAGGCGCATGGTGTGCCTCTTGGAGATGGTCCTGTGCAGGGCCAGGACATGGGCTTTGATCCTTCTGGGTCCCTCCCAACTCAGAATATGATATAATTCTTTGATTCTATTTATTTCTGTCTTTGGAAGTAAAAATGCGGCAGAACAATTGTAACTTAGAATGGCACGTGGTAGTGAGATGTTACAATGATTTCTTGCTCTGTGAAGTAACCATCCATTCCCAAAATTAGATTCTTTCTTCGTAAAGCAGTGACAGAAAAATCTTAGACTTATTGGTACTAATGTAAAACTCCATGTTATAATACACAATAATTTTTTGAAGTTATAGTTTTTCTGCTAAAGTTATGTCGATTTTTATCTTTCACCTCTGACAATGAAAAATAAGCACTCAGAGCAATACAAGTCTGGTCTTTCTGAATGGCAGTCCAAACAATTTATAAAACGCCTTCCAAACATCTGCTCTGCTAGCACTGAGTCTACGAAATCATGCCCTCTTTTCTCTGTGTCACGTTTTGATCATTATTTAGGAAGGGGTTGCCTGGAACAGAATAGTAAGGAAAATAGATTTGCAGAACAGATCAGGTGCTTGATTGTATAACCTGCTTCCCACTTAATGTCTACTCCTGCCAATTCAAAGTACATCTTCAGTGCCATCACACTGCACTGGCTTCACATGCCAAGTAGATTTTATGCTATCTGCAGGGACTACATGATTTTTTCCACGTAGGGTAGGCACAAAAGGCACTGAACTCCATTATCCAGCACCAGAATATGTGTAGCACCAATCAAGTTACAGAGACCAAACTAATTTTAATGGCTCTAAGAAGTTTGACTTGCCTTCATGAAATGCACACTTCTTAGGACCTCAAAGCTGTACTTACTCAGTTATAAACACAGCTAAATTATACTTCAAGGAAGTGATTCATTATAGTCATTTTTATTCAGAGACTCATTACTTCTGGTATCTGAGTAACTTTCTTGTTGATAAATTGACACAGTTTTCACTTTTTTCCCTCACTTTGCTTCTTATCTTTAAAGATCAGCAACAACTAATCATAGCAACTATGGATTTTGTACGCACATCATTTCCTATTAAAGGAAATGCAGTGTATTACACGTGAGTCACTACAAAATGAAAAGTTTTCATTATCTGTTCTTTTGAATAAAATTGATATTCATGGTACCGTGCTGCTGCAAATTACCATCAAACCATCAATTACAGTGTTGACTAATAGTTGGGTTTTTTATAACTTTGCCCCTCAACAGGAAAGCAAGCAGATTTATAACCAAAATTTGCTTTTTATCCATACACTGGTACTCTGTGTCCCTCATCAGGACTCACACAGCATTTTGTAGACCCTAAGTATGTCCTTCAGGTCAAACACATGATGCTTCATAATGGGCACATTGCTCACTAATGTCCCACCACTGTGGCACCCACTGTGCCCTGGCAGCCAGGAGGACCAACCCTGTCCTGGGGGGCATCAGGCAAAGCATCGTCAGTCAGGTGAGGGAGGGGATTGTCCCGCCCTGCTCTGCACTGGGGTGGCCTCACCTTGGATATTGTGGGCAGTTTGGGGCACTGCAAAACAAGACATGAAGCTGTTAGAGAGTGGCCAAAGGAGGGCAAATAGGATGGTGAAGGGCCTACAGGGGAAGGCATATGAGAAATGGCTGATTGCTGACACCTCCTCCAAAGCTGGAAGAGAAACATCTTCTGAATTTTAAGCTCATGGCACCAGCACCCCAGCTTCCTCCGTCCTTGAGGTCCCATTCCTGGCTCTGACTTGCTTGGACTCCTGGAGCCTCATGGAGGAAGACCACAGCATTACAGACTTCTGCTCCCCACTGCTCCCAGGACTCTGAGCAGACTGTTGTCAGGTGAAGATGGACTTGGCTCTTCTCCTTCATGAGATGTCCAGATTGAGCCTTCTGCCCTTCTGCCCTGGTATGCTTTCCATTTCTAGGGGAGGGCTCTTCTTTGTGGAGGAGAGCAGCAGAAGCTGCTCTGTCATTCAGTTAGGCCACCAGAGTCCACTGGCCACTGCACATACCTTGGGCACAGGCAGGCACTGGCATGTATTTAAATAAAACATTATCTAAAGCTCAGTTATTAAAAAAATCTGAGGCAATAGTGGAGGGGATGACTGAGTACTTATCACACAATAAAAACAAAAATTACAGAATCATCACAATGGCAGATGGTAAAAAATCATAATAATTTGCCTGAAGAACAATTACTCTGCCTTTGCAAAACTCCTCTTTAATTAACTGACAGGTACTGGCAAATACCTACAGCACAGTGGAACTGGATGAACTCAGATACAAAAGCTGGGTGGTGATGACTCCTTTTGGCAGCTTGTTCAGATGTCAGAGCTGATCAGAGTCTCAGCTGATCCTACCTGGCTGCCCTCAGTCCAAAACTCCTTCTAGGGGTGTGAGGCCACATGAGGTGCCTGGCCCAGCAGCAGGTAGAGAATTGCACCTCCCCAGTGTGCAGCTGCCACCTACTGCAAACCAAACCAGGCACCTCCTGATATCAGAAGTAGCTGCAGGTGGATTCCATAGATCCCAAAAAGCCTTTTGGTATGGAGCTGAGTTTGCAGGGGATACAATTTAAACCTAGGCTGATCGGAAAGGTTTCAGAAGCTTTTGAATTAGGAGGTCTGTATTTACAAGATATTCTGCAGATGAGTTTTGTGGGCCCAAGCAGATAGCACAAGTGGATTGAAAGCACTTTGTCGTAGTTTCTGTGAGAATACTACAAGACATGACAAAATTAGGAACATCTCTAAGTAGCTCTTGGTTTCTATTTCCCTCAGCTTTAGGTGCTTGTAGTAAACTAAGAATTAAAGTGATCACCTTTTGGAGGTGGTCCAAACACAGAGCCAAGTTTCTGGTTTCTCTCAAAAATATTTTGGTTTGGAAATCTGGCTTTTTTGCAAGGCAAAAGAGGGTGATAACATATGCTTCTTACTCTGCCATAATTTAATTTGAGTTACAGTAAACACTCCTTCAAGTCTTGCTAGATATAACAGTTAATTGGAAACCAAAATGAAATGTCCTAAATGAAGTGATAACCACATGGTGTCTCTGACTGTTTAATCAGTCAACCTCCAGCCTCACCTTTGGGAATGTGTAGGCAGTTTCTTATTGTACAAAAGATCCTTTATCTTCATGCTGCTGCAAGCTCCCAAGTTGATCTGAAGCTTTAGGAAGAAGCAGTGTTCCTAGTATTACTGGTGAGAAAAAGACTCCTGTTTAAGTACATTAGGTTCCTTTAAGTAGAGGGGATGACGAAACATAGAAAAGACCTGCTTAGAGGCAGGAAGAGTTGGGTCCTCAAAATAAGAAGCAGGAAAGAAGTAAATCTGGAAAGCTTTACAAAGCCATTCCTGCATAATAAGGTCCATTCTTAATGCAGCTGACACCCACATTTATCATCTCATTACATCAAAATGTAGCTATTTTTGGAAGGAGATTACTTTTGGCTGATCCATTTGTCACTACAGCAGTATCAGCCCTACCTGTCCAAATATGATATTTTTCATGTTAGAAATAGATTCTTCACAAAATATGTAAATTGCTCTGTGTGAGCTATCATAATTTGGTTGGATCAAACACAGATAATGGAGATTACAAAAATAAGAAAGCTGCTCACTCTCAGCCCATCTGAGCTGTCAGTCTCTAAAGGCAGCGAATGGTACAATTTTCTGGGGAACTGAGGATTCAGTGGGAATGTTGTTTAGATCATCTAATCTAAAATGAAGAATGACCTAGACTGAATCCTGAGGCATTTGTCCCAGCAGTTGTGACTTTTCCTTAAGCAAAACCAACTTAATTGAGGAACAGGATCCATCAGAGTTTGTTCCCATATCTTGGCTGTTTTGGACAATTTTTCTTAATGTCTTAGTAAGGAAAACTGGAGTGAGAGGGGAAAGTTCTGACAAGTGTGTATTTGCATATTTTACAGGGGACACATCAAAGTCAAGTAGATTTTGGAGACTGAATTGCATGAAATGCAAAAGGGAAATCAATTGGAAAAGACCAAGCTGGCTCATCTTAACTCAGGGATAGAATTATATTTCTACATAGAGAGAGGGGACCCCAATCACTGAAAAGCCATCAGTCTGCCAGTGACTTTTAAACAACTGTCACAAACACTGGAGCACAACGTAACTCTGAGTAATAGGATCACATAAATAGATCCCACATACATTCATGTTTCTTGCAGAATTGATTAATTGCCATGCATAATTAGTTATTGATTACTAGTGGGTTAACTACTAATTCCTATACAACTTACTGTTACTACTAATTACTGCTATTTTTCTTATTGGGATATGGTTTATTTGATGTTTTCTAATTTACAGGGGTATAGTATTGCATGGTGTAAGTTTGCAAAACTCAGAACTGGAGTAAAACTAAATGGCTTCAAATGCCAGTGAGCTGTGTGCTCACTGCTGTCCCCAGCTCCTCAGAAATGTTTTGTCTAGAGAGGACCTCAGCAGATCATCTGGGTGCTTGCTCCATAGTTGCCCCATGTTGCTCAGGGCCTTAGCCAGTGAAAAGTGAAGTTCCCAATGGACAGAAAGGCCATAACCTGGCTACTCAGCATTATATGGTCCCTTCAATTGTTTCCTAAGTCTGAAACACCCTCTCCATCACAAGGGAATTGGAGGACCAGTGAATAATGTAGGCACCCTGTCCAACACTACGAGTCCCACTAGGCAGCTGCCATTCTGTCATCAGTGTAACATCATAGAGTCTGAAGGGAGGTGCACAGAGGTGCACAGTGGTGTCCTTGGGAGTGGCATTTTGTGCAGCTTCACTGCAAAGGGAGAGGCAACCTGCCAGAGGAGTTGGAGAGGGTTCTGCTGCAAACCACAAACCATTTCAGTGGTATCTCAACACTGACTCTTGGACGCGGGATGGGAACTGAATGCAAACAGTGACACCATCACACCGTGTGCTCAGCAGAGGATGTGGCAAGGGGTTTCCCATCTGTCGTGACCTCTGGAAAAATAATGGGACTGGGAGGTCTGCTCCAAGCCAAGACCTTCTAAAGATCAGTCTCATTACAAGATCTACATAACTGAAGTCATCTGCTGTGTCAGGGCCCTCTCACCAGTCAGCAGAAACAATGTTTGAGAACTGCAGTTCAAGCCTACCCTGAAACAGGGAGCCAAAATGGACCAGATGACTGGCACTAAAGACCTGTTTGTTTGGCTCTGGTGACTAGGGGACTCAGGACTGTCACCTGAGTTGCAGTCATCCCAATTTCTCCATGTGCTCTGGACATAATACATGGTTAAGCCATGGAAACATTTCAAGTTCAGGCAGCAGTTGACAAGCACATTTCTGCACAGCTATAATAGATAAAAGGATTTATATGTAATATATACTGTACAAACAAACAGTCACTTTCCCCATTTCAGGGAAAAAGATTCCAGATTGAGATTTTCTGGAAAATACTGTCTGGGTCAAACCCTACAAGTAAGTATTGAAATCTTTGGAAAAGGGGAGAGGAAGTGCTGCCCAACCTATGACTGGTATATCATTTACAGGGATAGAGGGTTAATACAGTTTTCTGAGAAGAGAAACTTAAAGAAAGGGCATTGCTCATATGTAGAACAAGAGAACTTACGCAAATTCAAAACGATGTTCTATTTTTGCCACTGTTAATTAAATGTTATCTTGCGTGCTTCATGCTTACAAATCACTTCAGCTATTGTCAGATCTCAAGTAGCTTCCCTTCAATTCTCCTTCTTCAATGAAACAAATTTGAAAGTCTCTTTCAGTGGTTTGTTTTTAATTGGAAAGCACTCCCAAATGCAAGACTGAACAATATGGACACTGATGTGCATTGATGTTGATAGAGCATTATTTGTCAAGCCTGGGTTTAGAAGGGAACATCTGACTGGAATCTGTATCATAATTTATTTTCACCCTTTTGCTCTTTCCCCTGAGATCAGAAAACCCTCAAGAGCAGTGCAGCGTCAAGGTAGGTGAGTGCCAGGACTGCCAGGGAGCACAGAGACCCCAAACCACCCAAGGTGAGATGCTGGGAGCCTACACAAACACATCAGCAAATGAAGCCAGCAGGTAAGTTGTGTTCATTTCATCATCATCACTTCATGATGGTGGAGGGAGGGCCTAAAGCTAGTAACTTCTCTTCTTAAAATAAAATAAGCCAGGAAAAGAGGGGGTTTAGTCTGCTCTGCTGAGATGTCAGAGTATGCTAGTGACTGAGCCTGGAGTCACACTGCTCATGTCCTTCTCTTCCTCTTCTGGCTTCTCCAGTATGACTGACCCTCCTCTGTGCCACTCAGCTGGCAAACCTATCCCATCAATCCCTGACAAGCCAGAGAGACAGTTCAGTTTAGCAAAGAACTCAGTGAGTCACTGAAAGTCAGGGCCAGGCACAAGTAGCTGAGGCTGTGAGAGCGTGGAAACATAATGTCCTTTTTGGCAGTGACATGTTGCTGGAGGAGCATGAACCCTTCCCAGTTTATTGGGACGAACAAAGCACAATAGCTAATTAGGGGTATGATAGTGCTTTGGATCCCACCTTTGCTTTCCAGAGAAAAAACATGAGAGAAAAGGTTGCAAATGGAATATGTTCAAGGAGGAGGTTTGCCTTTGCAACCTTCAGTGCACTCTGGACCCTAGCCATCTATTTTGTTTCTTTGATATTAATGCTTAGGAAAAAGACTCAGAATCAACAACCCTCTCATTCTCTATTTATGTGGCCTTCTGAGGAAAGCTGGGGAAGTGAGGGATCTGTTTGAACCTGCAAGATGCAGATACTATAAGACAAATGGCTCCCCTGAGAAATGGCATACTAAAGTCTGTCCTGATGTTGCACACAATTAACAAGAGCTATCAAGGGTAACAGTCTTAGCCAAGTGTTGGAAATATGTCTGTTTTCCTAGATAATGCTGTTTCTGGGTTAATAGCACTCTTGAACAGGTTATCTGGCCTTTTTAAAGAAATGCACAGCAATGAGTTTTCTTTGGGTTTTTTGTTTTGTTTTTTTTTTTTTTAGGACTGACATGGAGTATTTTTAATCCCCATAATATATTGCTCAGTGATAGTTCTCATTACACAGATAGTTAAAAAGTCTGTTGGCCAGGTTTCATTAGAAATTCAAATGGTCCTTTCACTTGTCTTCCCTAAATTGTTCTGGCACAAAAAGGACACTGCTCACAAGGGCCTGCCTTACCTATAGTGACCACTGTCATGAGAGTAGAAATGCTTGGCTCCTCATGGACTCACTCAGCACCCAGTGAAACCTTCCTCTGTCTGACTCAGTTGCTGTCACTCACTCTGTTAAGGGATTAGTTCCACCTTTGGTTTACCACAGAATTTTCCCACTGCTACTTACATAAACCAATTTTTATCCCACTGGCATTTGTGTTTTCAACATTGCCTGTTAAATAATGGAAAATAAGTCAGTCTTTAATAAGGACCCTGGCAAGGGTCCCGAATCTCCCACCCTTCTTCCTTCCATGCTGACATAAAAAGAATCATCCCAGGAATATATGAGATCATCTTTTAGCTGTAATGGCATTAGGTTTTCCAGTCTGTTTATTTTGACTGATACTTGAGTAAAGTGGAAGAAGATAGTACTTTAAGATACGTAGGAACTGGAGTCCATTGGTACAGGACTTTAGCAGCAAAGATGCTTCAGTAGATAATACAGAATTATTCTAAATCAAAACCTGAGTTTGAAACCCCCAAATAAGGTAATTGCAAGATGGGAAAATCTATGGGCCAAAACTGTATGCTAAAATACAGTTATGTTTCAGTGGCAAAACACAGAGAAGTAATTTCCCATTTTTTGCAATCCAGTTAAGTGCATGAAGCAGGAGGGTGTGTGAATAGAATAGTATAGATTTGTTACCTTGGAATTTACTGAAAATGGCATCTAATAAGAGGGTGCCAGGGACCAAATGGGTCACTTATGGACCAGATCTCTTCAGTACAAACCAGGGCAAGTTTCAGGGAGCAGTTTCTTCCAGGGACCCACCCCCACAGGCAGCAAGGACCAGCCTGCATAGGACTAGGTTACTCTGCCAAAAATCAGCCTCCAGCAGGATTTGTACCCTCAGACGTAAGGGACACAGGTCCCTTATGTTATGATTGCAGGTCAAACTAACATTTCCAGTAGTGAAACAGGAAGCAAACACGTGGCTGAAAGACTTCATCCAGCTGAAGTCAATACGAAATGCTACCTCTGTGCTGCCCCACCTCTACTGTTCCCTTTATACGAGCCTGGCTGAGAATGCTGCAGCAGCTGATATCACATGCTGAGGCGAGTATGTAAAATATGGTGAGGGGTATCTGGTAAGCTCTAGAGAAGTCATTGACCTCAAGATCTGGAGACACAGGTGGCCTTGGGGGTCCCAGACCGGGGTGGCTTCACTGACCATGCAAAAGCCCCTGGAACTAGGCACTGTGGTCAGCAAGATGCTGTCAGCTCCTGTAAAGACAGCTGTGTCCTCAGGGTGTTGGAGAATTGAGTGTCCTCCATCATCTCAGATCTTTTTTCTTTATTGTGTTAGTTGGTTCTCTTCGTCTAAACATGCACTACTCTGTATCTTTTGCCAATGAACTGGGAGCCTGTGACCCAGAAACCTGTAAGATGGGTGACCTTAAAAGCTCCATACAACCTTGTGAGACCACAGAAAGTATTACAGGTTTAAGTGTTTTACACCTGAATTTTGCTTGCAAGGAAGCTGAGAATAAGAGACTCATCACCAGAAATAGAGCTGGGGTTTCTTTCTTTGCTGTTATTTCCTCTCATGCTCTCTGCATATTTGCCTTGTTCCAGACAATCAAAAGGATGCATTAGCTGCCTCCCTCACCTGTCCTCTAGAGACCACTTCTTGCTATATCTCTCAACTGATGAATAGGTATTAATGTTGATCAAATGAAACCAGTTCTTGACATTTCAGATGCCTTTTACTGCATTGACAGAATAGGCAATGGGAATGTGAAGCGTTTTGTGTTTCATAAGAAAACTGTTCATTAATAGCAATTGTTTTCAAATTACAAAGCTGGTGAAGGTCTCTACTCAACTACCTAAATCTTACTTAACTTTCAAAGGAGGAAATCATGTCAGGCTCATTTATCTTACTGAAAGACTTGGTTATGTATTGTCCATTATGTGGCCAAGACTAGGACTGGGATACAAGAACAAAAAGAGCTGACAGCAATACCAACATTTTGAGTTCCTGAATGCAATTACTACTACTACTTGATGATTAGAGCTAGGACCAAAGTCAGCTTTTACTAGCTGTGAATGTGTTTTTACTTCAATGAACAAGAAGTTCTCAGGCTAGTACCTGAACACTTCTTTGGGTTTGTTTGTTTTCCTGACTGTTTATTTCTTCATTGGGGTGAATGAGCTCCAAGCCTGTACAAGGAGCAGGATAAACAATTAAGAACATTTAAAACCCATATTTACTCCTAAACATTCCTCAGTGAGTTTCTTAACAAATTTGTTTGAAAGGCACATTCATGACATTTTGATCTTTAAAACAAATACTTTTTGTGCTTGTAAGGGGGAGGGAAGTTGCTATTCAGTGCATCTGAGCTGTTACTTCAAATTGCTTAAAACATGTCATGTTCAATTAGCTCTAATTTTTTTTCAATTTAAAATATTTTACTTCTAAATTGGCTGTTCATGATATTTCAGTGCCCGTTTATTGTATTAATCATTTGAGTCAGAGGTGAAGTAAAAAGGTCAACACAATTCAGGTCTCTAATAAAACATTTTCAAATAGATAATAGTATAGCAACACTGTAGTTAGGAGTCCCATTTTAAAGACACTGAGTCACTAATCAAGTATCAGAAATCACCATTATAATAGTTCTAGACCAGAGACATAGAAAAGAAGCAGAATTTGAATATGCCATATGCCTGTAAAAGGAAATGTTAGCCACGACCTTGTCATTAGTGGTGACAAAAAAGCTGTTTTATCCTCTTTCTGACCAACACCTCATCTTCCCCGTTGCAAACCAAACTTTGTATGTAGCAGGAAGCTGTTGGTGATGGAGAGGAGCTAGCTTTTCTGTGTCAGAAATATGCTTCCCCAGGTAAGGCAACTTCTGCGACCTGCTACCTCCTGCACATGAAACAGATACTAGTATTATTTACACTTTAAATAAAATTGGTTTAATGAACAGACAGTCAAGGCTTAAGAAATTAGGGATGATATTATCTCCTGTGATGGGGTACTGGAGATGTCATCTGGATACCTGCCACCACCCAGATGCACTGATACAGATTTTCATGGAGTGACACTGTACAGCAGAACAGGAAAATGGGGCAGGGTAAAAGCAACCTTTAATTTAACCTAGGTATTGTCAGAAAATGTTGGACAGACTCAGATAGGAGGTTCACAATGTTATGGTAATATGTGGCTTCATGTAGAAAGTGAAAATGTTTTATGCTGGCATTGGAAGTTAAGACTCAATCAGAAAGTCCTTCCAAAATTCAAATTAATCACTTAGCAGTAGGTATGATCTCAGCTGATGTCTTTGCATTCTCTGAAGAATCAAGGAACAGATGAGGACTGAAACAACATCCTGCAAATATAATATAGGCCCAATTCTCCAGCATCCTTTCTTGAATGCATCCAAATATTCATAGTGTCTGGCATACATCTGCCCCTTTACTCAGGTGTTATGACAAAAAAAACTAAATCATAACAGTATTTACTGATAGTCATGCATTATCAGTCATCAAGCTATCCTTGAAATTGGTCTATTCAGTTTTAGTTCCCTAAAGAGCCAAACACAAACAAATGTTTACAAGCAGCACATGCAGCAGTGATCCTTTCCCCGAGAGAAATCATGGGAAGTGTTTTGGCAAGATGTGTGTAAGTTTCCCTTGAAAAGATCATTCAAAAGGAAAAATGCAAATTCCAAATAGTCATTATTCTCTTGGTGAACATTTTCTGAAGCCTTTTGTTATTAGGCAGATAAAGAAAAAAGAAACAAACATCCTTGGTTCCATGAAAAAATACAGAGGAAAGGCCTTAAAAATTGTGGCTTTGTCAAATAATTAGCTAAGGCTGTAACTTCACATAATTAAATATATCAGTTCTAACATCAGTTCTACAGCTGAAGGCATAATTTACTTATCTCTTGCCATGTGAAGCCTTTGGGTTTAACAACTTGTACCTTAAGATGAAAGATCATGTAAATGTATGAAGCGTTATCAGTTAGAATCCAAAGATGAAGGCCCAGAGCTCATATCTGGAATGCAGTGTTTTTCCCTAATTTCCCTTTTTTGACTCACACCAACTTATCCCAAGAGCTACTGAATACATCAGTCACGTTTACTCTTTTATGCCAGAGTCCTTTCCATTCTGCATAAAAAAACTGGAAAACTCTTCCAATATGCTCATCAGCTACTCTGGAAATCATGCTGTTTCCATCAGGTTTAGATAGAATCTTGTGCAGAAACTTTCAACTTCCAGATTAGAAAAGCTTTCAGAAAATGGTACTGTATTTCTTGGGATGTAGCTGTCACTTTCATATGAATGTCTCCAAAGAAATCTTTAATATGAATGTCTCCAGCATAATCACATTTTTTCATAGCACCTGCTTTCCAATTCCTTGCACATATTTTCTGCAGTGCTACCTCCTCTGCTGGCTAGGTGATAACTTTGTGATGGCATTGGTGAAGCAGATAACGAAGTGGGAAACAAGTCTCTGCAATTTACAGGTTTTAAAAATGATTAGTTATGTTTCTCTTATCATATGTTTTATGTATGGGCTTCTTCTGGAAACAACTATCTTAGTCACCAGGATGAGATTTCAGCATGAATACTATGCGATTTGTATTTCTTTTCTTAGCCCACTGTGTGGAAAAATGCAGACTGTTCTCACTTAGAACGGTTATTTAGTTATTTAATATTAATTAAATTTTATTTTCTTATAAATAGTTATTTAGAATAATAGAATCATAGAATTGTTTAGGTAGAAAAAGATGGTTAATATCATGAAATCTTAAGCACTATGAAGCCCACCGCTAAACTGCATCCCAAGTGCCACATCTACATGTATTTTAAATACTTACAGGGATGGTGACTACACCTCTCTGGGAAGCCTGTTGTCTTGCTATCACTTCTTCTTCCTGTGGTAACTCATTCAAGGTACATTTTGGTCTTGTTCAGACCATATTTTAATGAGCTGTGAGCAGATGGATAAGAATTGGAATTTTGCCTCTGAAAAACTTTGAGAGCTCCCTGACATCTGGTGGAAGATAATGATTAAGACTCGTGAGCTTATTGAAATATTTCTTCACATAAGTCTGAGTCAGACTTCCAGCCCAAGAGGAGAGTGTGCTTGGTATATAGAAACTGACGAACAGGCAAAAGAAATTATGTGGCTGCTTTATCCTAACTTTCAGCATTGGTAGCTTCCAGCATTAACATTACTGTTTGCAAGCAGCTGGGAGAGAAGTTCTTAGACGCATGAGGGGAGGGCATCCAGGCTGCTCCAATGTGCTCCAGCAGTTCCTTCCCCATTATGTTCAAAGATAACTCCCACGCAGACAGGAAGGACTGGTGTTGATTTGGAAATGTTTCTGCTGGTATTACATTAAAGATATACCATACATAGATTAATAAATGGAGGTATGTCTCCAAAGTGCCTAAAAGTGTAAGAACATGTTTAAGATACGTCCAAGGAAAATTAATGATATAGTGAAATAGGATAGCAAATTCATACAACTTTGTAAGCAACTGCCAAGTTGGACCATGGTATCAACAACAGGCATCTCCAACCACACAGAAAAAAAAAAAGGAAGTCTGTATTTGACAACATAAAAAAGACATATGTGAAAGAGCTGTCAAGACAGTTGATACAGACCTGCTGCTAGTGTGCAGCTCAGAAATATAATTGTTTTGAGGCATTCATATTATAGTGACAACTACATGCCAAAAAATACAGCACATTTTTCTAAAAGCTTTTTAATGCAGAAATTGTTACTCTGTGAGATTCCATTTAAGGCTGAAGAAAGGTGGTGAGGCAAGAATCAAAACTAAGGATGAACTGAACTAACTTAATTAGGTATGAATGAGCACCGGCATTTTGAGTTCTGTTTTCCAGTATTTTGATAACATGTATATTAAACAATTAAGTGCAAAGTTACGAGACTGTCTTAGAATCATAGAATCACTAAGGTTGGAAGAGACATCTAAGATCATCCAGTCTATAACCACTTTGCTGAGTATGACTCCTGCATGTGATCCCCAGACTGTGAAGGAGGAAAGGAGGTGAGGGCAAAGATGAAAACTGAGGATGAGCTGCACAAAACTCTTGCAAAAACTGATGCACATTGAAGTAACATGACAAGTCCTATGTAACCTGCTTTGGCATCATAGCTGACTCTGTTCTGGGCAGGAGGTTGCACTACGGACCTCTGAAGACCTTACAGCTTGAAGTATCCTTTGATCCCATGATCAGACACAGACTATATGGATATCATTGCTGAAAAGTGGAGACCACCACATTTTCTGAAATCAGTCACCACAATTGACTTTATTCAATTCACACAATTCACTTTTTTTGTGATTTTGATCTCTGTATTTAGTCCTATATTTAGCTACACTTCCAAGTAAGAGTGACGCCTCCAAGATGGCTACCTCAAAAGACAGCATCTTTCAAATGTTAGAGCTGGAGTCAGATTTGCATTCAAATACTGCATAGCCCATTTTGGTACCTGCCACGGCATGACAGAAAAGTTTTACCACATCACAGAGTATTAGGCATGTGACTGCTTTTTAGGGATTATTTTAAGAAAGGAAGACACCTACATCTGGAACCCTCTTTGTATAATATCCTAATTTAACTTGTAATTAAAGTATGCAGCTGGGGATTTAACTATAGTCATTATAAACTACAGTGGTGGCCTACCTGTCACCCACAGCCTTGAATTCATTTGTCATGGGAAGAAAGACTCCCCTGCTGATCTTTGATTCAAATAGACAAAGCACAAATCATTTCCTTTGGTCTTCCTAAGAGAAGGCAGTTCCCAGCCTGAGCAGCTGGGGCTGGCTTTAAGCCCAAAAAGGGCTGAATGGATGGATTTAGGGAGAGAGTAATAAAATGACTAATCAAAACAGCAGTGCCTAACTCTCTCAATAGTCACATGCTGTGCTGACATTTTCGGGCAGGTCAGATCCAGATGGCCCAGTTACTCTGTGGCATTCAAGTCAAATCTTATAATGTAGCCCTATTAAGCACAATCATTAATACCCATTTTTGCCAGTGCTAAAACACTTGACGAGACTCCAGGTGACTCTGCAAGCTCTTGAGACAAGAACCAGTAATGAATGTATGACCTGCTGAGTAATGAGGCCATTTCTAGGTAGAGATGAATGTTTACTTGGGAGCAATCTTATGGTTCACTTCACATGGAAACCTTCTCAGAAAAATGCAGATGGTGCCTTACTGGACTCCATGGAGAAACATCATCTAAAGAACCCTCCAAGGCTCTAAATTTAAAAAAAAAATCTTATTTCAAAGGATTTCACTGAGAGATCACTGGGAGAAAAGGCTTTGCAGATGTCCACTTGATCAGGATTTTTCAGGATGTCTATGAAACATTTTATTAGCAAAGTTACTGAAGTCCTATTTGCAGCTATAGGAAATAATGCATAACTCATGGGACATTACCATGACCCATTTTCATGGTGGTTAAAAAGAAGAGTTACAGTCACTGATAACACCTGCATGGAACACTGAACATTAAAGATTTGTAGCTTCTTATAGCTAAGATGGATTTCAAGCTGCTCTGCATTTTTATTTTGAAAAAAACACCCCACAATCTGGAGCTGAAATCTTACATAATGGAGACAAATATTTTCAGTGAACTTAGCACACACAGAACTGTTTGCATTGGCTTGTGTGGTCTTGTACAAAGTGTGCAGTGACTGGTCATGCCCTATATGTGTAGAGCATGACTTGCATTAATAATTTATATAGTGGTTGTTAGCAAGCAGATTTATTAACAAAGTACACTGCTAGTGCTGGTGGTTTCTGTTACCAGTTTTGGGAGTGGTTTAGCTGTGGTACTGTGATACCTGCCCAAGTTAAATTACATTTCTGTGCATGGACCAGATCCAAGCATGTTACAGGTAGGAGCAAGACCTAGCTCTACCTTAAATCTGTCACTAAAGGATTTGGAGTCCAGCTATAGGTAATTTACTGGTTTTCCCTGAATGAAGACCTGGAATATATGCATACAAGAATGTGCTAACTATTTAAAGCAAGTTAGTCCCTGGTTTGTTTGTAATGTTTTGAAGCTCAAAAGCTAGGGAGAACTGCAGTTCTTCCCTTAAAATCTGGGGTTAGTAACAGATTAAGGATAAAGCTGAGAGACCAGATACTTCCCGAGTCCAAACACACAGCACTGCTGTGCTCAGATCTTAGCTGTGATCCTTCATAACTACCAGATCCTTCACATCACCCTAATAGTAAGATCTTGAAGCTTTCAGGAGTAAAGCTTTCCTCGGGGAGACAGAGCATCTCACAGCCCAAATACTCCCCCTTTACAGATTTTATTAGAAATCACTGACAAAAAAAATCTCATTAATCTCAAAACTTTACCACAATGTCTCAAGACAGCAGGTCTCAAGCAGAGAGAGTCAGAAGAGTGTTGAAGAGTCCCCTCATACACCTGCCATATTTGCATAGGGCTGTGCAAGGGGAGGGAAGGGGTAGGCTTGCTTATATAACTCCAGAAGCTGAGGAGAAGCTGTGAGGGGCTGAAGTGTGATACAGTACAGTTGCATTGACACTAATAAACTCAAGCACACCTGAGGAAAGTCCTGAGCACAATTCCCCATGACAGCATCCTTGCATATCACACTGACAGTGCCTGTGGCCCCACTGCTCCTGTCTAGGAGGGAAGGGACTTCCGAGTCACCCTGGTCCTGGGGTGGTGGGTAGATGGCAGAGGAGCTGGTGCCTCTTAGCTCTGGCCATGGCTGAGGTGGGAGCATGAGTGGCATAGAACCACCAAGGACCTGCTTTTCCCTTCCCCACTTTATTTCTGCATATGCAAGAGGCAGTCACAGAACTGTGCGGAGACTTGAAGGCTGGGGCCATGTGGCCTTCACTTGCTATATCAGTTCTCCATTCCTGTTGTGAGAGGGACTGACTTTCCTTTCAGTTTTAATCCAGCAAATCCAAGCTTGAGTGCCCAGATTCCTAGCTGCTGAAGATGGCTTTTGAAAGAGCTAGCCCCAGGTCCCAGGTGTCAGACCTGAGCATTTCAGAGATGTTTTCCATTAGTTATAACCACCTGTAGTCAGGCCTGGCAGCCCATCTATCAGCTCCTTCACATAAATAACCCTGAGGGGTATCAAAAAACCTGAAGAGAGAGAAAGAGTCAAAGTGGTGAGGGGAAATCTTCACTACCCCAATGCACAAAGTGGTCTGAAATGCTTGATTATAAGGATGAATTTTTGCATTGTGAAATTTTCCAGTGTTCTCCAGAGAGCCATTAAACAAGGGTGCATGTATCAAACTCAGACCTTTGCCACTGGCAGCCATCTGGCCCCTCTGAGAGTTTTAATGGCTTGAGAATATATTTATTTCTCAGTACACTATGGCTGTTGAAATAAGTTCCTAATTCTTGCTCAGTTTCACATTCAAATTTATCCATGTTTAATAACAATTCTCGTATTTCTGTCCCTCCTGGCTATGCTGGTAAAAGATAAATTATTTGCTATTAAAATATCTTGATACACCTAACCAGTACAGTTTTGCCTCTTATCTGAAAAGCTATTTATGTGTTCCTCAGGATAGTGGTGATTAGTTTATATTGGCAATGTAGTAAAAAATTATCTCCTTAACTCCCTCATTATGCAGAGGAAAAATCTAGATGTTTGCCCCAGAATTATGATAGTGGGGCTAACTAATGATCAAGAAATAATTTGAACAGAGGCATGACAATGAGCAGTATTTCATACTACAGCATTTCTAACATGAGTAGGTGGGTTCTGAGCATCATTATGGGCATGAACAGCAACTTTTAGCAGTGTTTGTGCTCCATCTGCAGTGAAAAAGAGGGCTGCTGAATGACTCGGCACAGGCAACATGAACAGCGAGGAACAGGAGAGAAAGAGGCAGCATCATACATAATTTAGGCCTTCATTCTGTTTTGCTACTATTTCAAAGTTGTTTTGTCATCACTAATTCAGTGATGGATCAGGTATCAAATACTGTAGTAACAGTGAGAAGTTAGGTTTCTGTTGGTCTCACTTGTAGGCAGTCTCATACTCTTCAAAAACTGGGTGTGCAAATTAGCACTCTGGAGTCAGAACAAGAAGTCCAAATAGTGAGTTTTGGTGTCCTTAATAAAAAGAGGCAGCTGTAATGCTCTGCATCTGATGGTGACTTACACAGAAATTTTGTGGTGACTTGTGTGAGTATATGCATATGTAAATCTCAACAGCAATTTAAGGGAATATTATAGTGGCAAACAAGCACTATAGGTTATTCAATATCAAGATAATTCTAGCAAAGGAATTTAGTGTATCTGTGTTGGAAAAAAGGGAAAACTGGCCATTACCATTGGGGGAACAACTTTGTCCAACATGTTCTTTTTCACACTCACCCTGAGTTGGCTACCTAAAAAGAAGGGCCTGGTTAACCCAAAGGTTTCAAAGCAGGTGGTTTGCAAGAAGAATCTCCATGCAGAAAGAAACCACTGTAATAGCTTCTGATGAAGACCAGAAACCCATTTGAACGGAGAACTGCTTTGAGACTGTGGTCTTGGTGGAATTTTCACTGCGAACCTTCCCACTTTCAAAACACAGATGCATTCCTGCTTACTTGCTGAACTTTCTAACACACAACAATAAAAGAGCTTTTTCAGGGCTCTATTAATATTAAAGAAACACTGATTTTTTTTGATTTATTGATGTTTGGGAAGCCAACTAAGCAGAATGGTGCGGAAAGAAAGACACCATAAGTTTCACCACAATGTAGAGTGAACCCTCTGAAACAGTTGTTACACCTTTTTTCTGTGGATTTTCAGCAGCTTTTTTTGGACCTGAGCCAAACTTCAGGTATTGACACAAAGTACAGTGTGTCCCTTCAAGAGTGCAGTCTTCCTTGTCATGTTGTGTGTCCTCCTGGCAATAAATATTCTTCCTGATCTGTTTTAGCACTAGATGGAATGTATTGGAAAGATGATATAAATATTTCTAATAAGGATTATGTGGAGAAAATAAGGTATGTCCCTTTAAATAGTGTGACTCTGAAAATTCCATTTTACATTATAAAAGCTAAAAGCTCTCTTTTATTCCACTGTGTGTAACACAAAAAAACCCCAAGTTAAATGAAGATACAAATTTCTGCACTATATCCACAAATAACTTCATATGAGCCACCAGAAGAAGAAACCATGGGAAAATCATAGAGGCATAATTGAGAACAGGATATCATATTGAACATTGCTTATCTGACACAACTTTTGTTCTATTCCAAAGAGATGGAGGCTCTTCTGGATGTGAGGAATGAATCAGACTTGAGAGGCTGCTGAGAATGAAAAAAGAACCAAAACACCACAATCTTAAATGTTATTTTATCACAGGAGAGAAAAGACAGTAAATTTTTTCAGAAAAAAAAAGAAAAATAGTATATGCTAAATAAAAATCAGATGTCTTGCCTATGTCTGAGCCCAAAGAAATGTAAAAATTAAACATCTGGTTTTATATAAAAACTGCTGATAGCCTGGACATTGAGTTTCATTTGGTTCTTATTTAATTTTCTAATAATTGATATTAAAACTTGAAAAATGTTTTTATTTTAACCAGATTAAATTCCATTTGGCTCTGATTCAGATAATAAAGCTATTGAAATAATTTTAACTCATCAGGCTTCCAGTGGAACGTTGGGTAACATATGGCATACTTATTAAAACAGGTCACACCTGATTTGCTCTTAATTAGAGTCTCAACATAATGCATTGCAATATGAAAAGTTATGTGCATCTGTCCATGGCTATAAATGACTACAGCAGTTTTGTGATCACTACTCCAGCTACCTTTTAACTGATAATACTCCTATACAATTTCTCATGAAATATGAGTCAGGTGAACAAAGCTGCCAGTTTAATTAAGCTGGTGATTAGGTTGCTTTCTTTGCTTCCTATTTTCCTTCACAAAACCACCGCTTTTTCTTTTTTTGTTCCCCCCAACAATGACCCAGATAGAAAAGGACTGTATTTTCAAGAAAAATTCCTTTAAAGAGAGCCTTTTAGTTGTCAGCAATTTGTTTACGATGTCATGCAAATTCACACCTGCACATCACCAAATATTTTTATGTTCCTTTTGATTCTTTATTAAAACCAGAACTTCGAAATTATGGAACCTGTGGTACAACCATGATGAGAAGAAGTGGAAAGACAGCAACGTGCACAACTATCTATAACAAGTAATATTATAAGTAACAATACTTACTACTAGTAATTACTAATATGTGATTATTGCAGATCAAATAGATGCAAAAGCTGCATGTTCATGCTCTGTGATCAGTCATGGAGAGGTGGGCACACTTTTCTGGCCTGCTGTCACATGATAAATAAGACAGAGACACTTTTCTCGGTTTTGAGCCCTCTCCTTCCCTACTGGCCTGTGTGCCTGTTTCTCTTCTGTAACAACCACGGTAATCTTTTCTTTCTGGGGCATGCTACAGGCAGAGAAAGGACCAGCACACAGCATGCAGACAAACCACACACTTCTGTCACTGCCCAGCTGTGGTTAGGTTAAAGGTTGGCCAGTGGCCAGGGCAAGGAGCAGGAGGAATGTCAGCAGGGCAGGTGCAGAAATGTAACTGGAGAGGATTAAGTGGGATCTCACAAAGATCTGTAAAGACCAGAGGGGGAAGGCATACTCCTTGGGTGCAAGCATATGACAGGCACTGGACACCACAACAGCATACTTAAGGATGGAAAGAACTCTCACTTCTGCTGTGGCACTGACAAGGGGCAAGCATGACAAAAGCTAACAAATCCGCCATGAATGTTATGCCAGTGGGATCCTCACTGGAATAGAATGTAGCATTGAAGAGAAGGCTAGTTGCAACTACTTTGGCATCATTAGCATCAGATGCTGTTCTTTCTGGGATCCTCAGTCTGAAGCCCAGACACTGTCTGTCCAGACTCTCCTGTTTCCACAGAACAGCCTACATTTACTACTTTTACTCTTACTTGCATTGATCTGTTTTTGGCTTTGCATCAGAGCAAAGTTGTCAGAGTTTATTTACAATCACTAAGCGAAGATGCCAGATTTTTGGCAGCTTTATGCCACTGAAAAAAAAAAAAAAGAAAAAGTTGAATAGCTGTTATAACACATGGAAACAAAGTTAGCATCAAAGCCAAAGAGTTTAGGTTGATGCTGTCTCTGTGACCTGTCTCTGCTGGCAGGTGGACGGTGACTCACAGCAAAAGCTCTGTGTGTGCATGTGCTGTTTGAGATGGGCTGCTCAGGGGGTAATGATAAAATACAGGCAATGCTTTCTCTTGAACAGCAAGAAAGGGGCATCTATATTTATTCTTCTGCATCAATAACAAGTTCAGAGAAGAACATCACAACTTCGGAGCTACTCGAGTGTCTGTATTAAGGTGTCTGTTCACAGCAGTAAGGACACAGGTATCTCCCAGCAGCAGTGATTCATAAGGAGAAGGGTAGAAAGAAGCTGACTATCTCTTAGAGGCAGGTGACTCACTCTGTCTAACGTACCAACAGGCATGCCTTGCTCTTTTACTGTGCTGGCAGCTCTTAGATCAGATCATCTTAAGGAACAGCCACAAGCCATTTTCAGTGTCTGACTCCAGCAGCAGGAGAGAGGAAGAAAATTAGGTTAGCAATCCATTTTGCCTAGCTAGGCAATTTTCAGTACTGTCTTTCAGGGCATTGAAAAAACTCAAAACACACACTCAATCCTTAAATGCCATCTAGTGGTAAAAGTGACTTTAACATTTCTGCTTAATGAGAAACGCACGTCGAAAAGGACCACTGTGCGAAGTCATGGTTAGAACTCGTTTGGATTTTCTGAGTTCACTTCACATTCTTACTTATTTAAAATCTCTGTGATGTCTCAAAAGCAGTCAATATTGGCTGAAATTGTCTATGCAGCACAAATTTCAACTAAAACTACTGACCTTTTGCTGGTACATTGCAGCCCTTCACAAATACTTCCTTGTTCTGCTTGACAAAATCCCTGTGCCAAAATGTCCCCAATAGCTACCAGAAGAGAGGTCACTGATTAGTTGTTTCCTGTTTGGATACACTGTTCTGGGCTGCTCTTCTGCAGAAATACTCCTCGTGTCTCTGAGAGGATGCTGCTGGCACTCCTGGTCAGCTCAAGACCAGAGCAAGGCTGAGCCAGTGATCTGCCCAGACTTCTGAGGAACTGCATGGAGTTCTCTGGCATGACACAGACGTTCTGTTCACCTGTGGTTTCAACTCCACATTATAGCAGAGGGTAGCCTTTAGGTCATCCACAGGCAATTGGCCTCCTCCTAAGGAGCAGCATGGCAAAAGCTAGACAATGTGGTCCCAGTGGATGTACTAAGGTGAAGAACTAGTTCTCTGAGAAGTGCCACCCTAGACAATGCTCCCATCCTTAAAAAAGCTTAGGACAACACCAGAGAGCCTAGATCAAGTTCATCTATTTTTCAAGCAATGTACATCCATACGAAAAGGAAGGTGCTGACAGGGCAGGAAAAGCCAGTGTCTGGATTCCCCGCCTGAAAAAAACCTGTGCAGCCTGATATACGGCAACTGGTTTTCTTTTTCATTTCATGTCCCTGTAGCTGACTTCTCTTTAAAACACACGAGTAGGTTGTGGTGTGTCCTGTAGTGCTACTATTACTTAAAATAGATTATTAGGGCACTGAATTTGGCATTTGACATTGCTTGATCAAACATGATATGCTGATGAAAGAATCATTAGGTTCCATGAGAACTTTTGAAGATTTCCCTGTGCAAATCCTTAGCTCATGGTATGCTATCACCACCTGAACAACTTTTTGGCAAAACTCCAAAACTCTGTGTCATTGCAAGGCTAGAAACATGTATCTGGCAGGTCCTTAATCACTGCTTCCTAAGAAACCCCAAACCAGAAGAGAGCAGAGATCTACCCTAAAACCTCCAATGCAGTGGGGCTAGCACCAGCAAACCACATGGAGCAACAGATGCACAGGATATGGTATTATGAGCATCAAGCTCACAAATCACAAGGAACTCAAAATCACTATGTTTAACTTCACTTTTACACACATGTAATTACACTCACAGAAGCCTCTAACAAAGCAATTTTCACAAGACCATGATGACTGTGATGGCAGAGATGGCTTCAAACATTCCTCCAGCTCTTTGCATTGCCATTTAGAAGGAGGAGGAACGTGGAAAAAGTCACAGATGAGGACCACATCCTCCACTGGGGTAAAGGAATGAGGAAACAGGGAGAGCAAGCCTAGAACCAGGCTTAACTGGGCCAGTACATGTCCCTTCAACTCTTGGTTGATCCTACATGGCATCAGCCTGGGGAAAGAGGCAGCAGTAATAGAGTTCTGTGTCCTCACGTTTCCTACACCTCCAGGCTCTCCCTGACATTGTCGGTCTCCTGAATTTTGCTTGTGAAGGCATTTTCTTTCATGCAGGTTTAGGCTTATGATAGCTGTGTGGTGAGCAGGGCTCTCCTGCCGATAATGTCCTTAGCCAGACAGTGTGTGTTTCAGCAGCCTTGCTGTCCACACTTCCTACAAACCATTTCATCATCCTTCCACAATCCTCTGTCCTTTGGTAACAAATGCCCCTGTGACCAAAGTCCTACCCTCCTTACAGTACTGAAGGTACTAGGCATCTGCTTTCTGTCTAGCTGGATTGGGATACCACCTATATTTGCAAGTGTAACTACCCTATGCAGAACGGTATGGATGGCGTGGCTGCAACAGTGGCTCACCAGTCCATGTCAAGGGTCCACCAAGAGCACGAGCAAGAAAAGGGTATATTCAGAGGCACTGACAGATTGGTGGCAGAGATACACATCACTGCCACCCTCTCCATTTTCATCTGCTGCAAATCTTTAGGAACATGCACTGTTTGAAGTGCTGGCATCATTTTTCATCCTCTTTTCACTGCTTAAACTTACAAATCCATTTTTTACAATTGAACATTAAACTTGCAGATCAAAGGCCTGAGATTAGCAATCTTTTAAAAAGAAGATAGTGCAATTCCCTGAACTTAATACAAGGCAGCGGATGAAACCTCTGCTCTTTCAGAAAATACCTTCCAGGTCAGATCCTTTTTTACTTATACACATTAAGTGAAACCACCTTCATACAAACTAAAGCATTACCCAAAATGAAATACTTTTTGATACAGACAAAACAATAAGTTTCTACTGATGAGACAAATGAGACAAGAACTACAGAGGAGCAAAATTGAGGTCTGAAACTCTATTATTTGTTGTAGTATCTCTTAGGACCTCCAGTCCATGCTACAGCTTACTCCATTTTACAAAGTCCTTTAAAGACAAACTGCATGTATTTTTTGTCCATTTCCTTTTAGCTAGGATACTAATACATGTAGATTTGCCTCTTGTCTGTTCATGTACGCCTCCCTCCAGAGTTTAGGCATTCGATTCTGGGAGTTTCCAGTCAGAACAATACTTAATGAGCAGCCATGAGTGCATGACCCGATTGTCTCTGCAGTGAACAGTAGCATTCTTGCTAAATTAATACTGTAACATATTGTGATTTTCTAATTCATTTTTCTTTGGACTTACTATTTCTTGGAAATAGGTCAGTGGCTACAAGGAAGAGAATAAAGATTGCACTACTCCAGCTTCTAATTCACAGACTGAAAGTGTTGTACTGTCAGTTCTCTGCAACAGCTACAAAAGGTTCAAGCTTGCTTGTGCTGATTGAGGTCTAACCCAAAATCTATTTGTATTCCCATGTTGCTACCAGGCTTTAGTAAGCCAAACTAAAGCACACAGCCAAACTAAAAACATTTTGAAGTGCCTAGATAGATTGCAGTGACAAAAACAATCACTAATTTGATGCTGAGACTAATGTTTGGCAGACGATAAGCCAACCCTTTGTATTTGGCAGCCAAAAATCAGGTCACAGAAGACCAGGTACAACTTTGTGTCCACCCCATGACACACTGCAGACTTTAGAGCCCTCTTGCCTTCGGAGACTCCTTCAGCGTCGAAAGCAGCAGCAGTCAAAGAAAAGTCAAAATAATAATTTAGAAGTTATATTTCATATATATATGTGAAATATATTTATATATGCATGTATATGAAATGTATACTTTACTTCAAGCAATCTGGTGAAAATCTTCTCTAAAGGTGGTGCATCATTCAGGACATATCCACTAGCAGCAGTAGATGTCCATGTATGCAATACATTCACTATTGTTACCTCTAAAAACTATTAGGCTATGACCTACTATGATATATTTCTGATTTCTGGAGCCAGGCACCAAAGTGATAAAGTCTATCACAGTCACAGCTCTTAAACAACTGAAAAGCACGGTGGTCATCGGAGACAAAGCACACTTCACAGAGAAGCCCTTCGAGGTGAAGGTTTGAAAACTATCATGGTGAGATGGGGCTGTGGGGGAAAACCCAAGAAACTCCTGCAGCTGCCTCTAGAAATCCCAGCAACATTGATGTGTGCAGGGCTGTAGTACCGCACTCCTCAGCATCAACAGCGGCCTCGAACGCTGCTTAAATCGCTCCAACTTCTACACCCACGCCAATTTCCAGCCAGTATGCCATGCAGTTTGCCACAATGGAGACTGAGAATTTTCAAACTTCCCCCTGCTCCCCGTCCCACCAAAGAAAGCCCTAAAGCAAACAAAAACGTGACGCACTTTTTATTTTTGTGTAAAACTTAACGCTACGACTCCTTTCCACCGCCACACGCTGCAGGGGAAACTCGGTATCAGGCGAAGCGCTGCGGGCCCGACACCGCCCCGGGCTCACCCCCCGCCTCCCCTGCGGCCTCCTGCCGTCCCCACAGCGGCCCCGCAGCCCCCGGGCCGGCTCCCAGTCCGGCTCCCGGGCCGGCTTCCGGGTCCTGCTCCCGCTCTTGGGCCCTGCTCCCGATCCCGATCCCGATCCCGATCCCGATCCCGATCCCGATCCCGGGCCGTGATCCCGGGCCCTGCTCCTGGGCCGAGCTCCCAGCGCATGCGCACTCCC
>WBMV01006286.1:51370-155532 GCA_013396655.1 Campylorhamphus procurvoides | reverse complement strand
GCTCGCAGCCAGAAGGAAAAATTGCATTTAGGGGGAAGGAGAGAAGTTTATTGAAGAAGGTGTGAGGTAAAGAAAGAGAGGGGAAACTACCCCGCGAATGCTTGTGGCGAAATAAGCAAGTTTAGGAGAGGCCTGCAGCCTCCTGAGTGGAGCGCAGGGGTAGGCGCTCATCTCTGCACTCTGGAGAGCAGTGACAGGACCCGAGGGAACAGCGTGAAGTTGTGTCAGGGGAGGTATAGTTTGGAGATTAGAAAAAGGCTCTTCATGCAGAGGGTGGCTGGCACTGAACAGGATCCCCAGGGCAGTGGTCGCAGCACCAAGCCTGACAGAGTTCAGGAAGCATTTGTATGATACTGTCGGGCACATGGTGTGACTCTTGAGAATGGTTGTATGCAGGGCCAGGAACTGGACTCGGTGATCCCTGTGGATGCCTTCCAGCTCAGCGTATTCTGTGAGTCTGTGATTTGCAAATGCCAGAGTTCATCACCACAGAACAGTAGCTATTGCTTGAAATCTGACATGACGGGCATTTTAGGAATAACTTTGGTTAAGTTTCTCTGCCCCCGTCATGAGCAGAAATTAAGTTTTGCCTTATGCCAGCCATTCAAGTACAAAATTGTCTCCTGCCAAACAAAATCAGTTGAAATGCCTTTGATGCTGTTATGTTTTGTTTGAATTACGGAATGCAAAATAGGCTGGCACTCGTTTCTGATGCACTAAAATGCAGTATTGGGTTCTGTATCATGCTGTCTTTCTTGCAGGTAGAAGACCTCACTGAGGAAATCCATAATAAGAAGGAGAAAGATACGTCTAGCGTAGAAGTACAGACGGAGGACTATGCTGCGTGGTCACAAGCAGGTAGAGAAGCTGCTGACTGTTTAAACGGGGGTCTAGAACAGCATCTAAATACATTTCTACTCTGTATCCTCTGCTCAATTCCACTCAGTAACTTGGCATTATCTTTCAGACCATTTCCTATTTATTCAAGCCATTCATTCAGGATAAAATGTAGCAGAATTCATGCCATAATAATCTGTCACATAGTAATCTTAGCTGTTACAAACATACCTGGTTTACCGATTTTGGAAGTGTATTAAAATAAGAAATAATTTGTTCAGTAGGGGTAGAATAAATTCAAAGCAGAGGTACTACCTAATAATTTAATTTCATTAGACTACTTACTTGCATAAATTTCCAGTTTAAGATTTAGCATCCTTAAACTGCATTAGTAAAAATTCCTTTGCTAGTTCATGCAACTTCAACTTTTCTTTCTCCTCCTCAGCAGATTATTACTACTATGAAAATTATTACAATCACACCAATACTGAAGATTGTGCATCTGAACTACCAGTGCAGGACAATCATGGGATTGAACGCACTGAGCATAATTCCACGGAGGAATTGGAGACAGGTGTTAATATTCCTCTAGGAATGGATAGCACCAAAGTTACTGAAGATGGAGAAGAGAAAAATTTCATCCAGAATTTACAGGTTTTTGAACTGTTTGGGGTTTTACAAGTTTTGAAGTCAGCACTCTGCTAATATTCCATCTAAAGGATGTGCTTTTGCTCTTGATGTCATTGTATGAAATGATTTTCTGTGATGCTCTGGTGCTGATGACAGCAGACAAACGTACTTTTACTTCAAAACTAGTTATTTTTGTAGTATGTTCTGAGTGTGGCTTACTCTTAGATTTGGGGTTTACTGTTTGGTTTATTTTTTTTTAAAGGTACGTATGTCCTACGTACCCTGGAAGCAGGAACTTTATTTCACCAGAGTAGGTTCTATATGGCCATGCTGACTTTCTTAAATAGTACTTTTTATTTTTTCTTCTATTGGCATAAGAAGGAAACATATAAAGAGAAGAAATTAGTTGGTGAAATTTATTTGTTTATTTTGTTGTGGGTTGGTTTCCTTCCCTGCTATTCACCTTCTCTTAGGTGACTCCCTTAACTGAGTTTGTGCCTTAGCATCTAACAATGGAAGTGAAACAGAGAGCAGAAATCTGGTTTAGGAATGCACTGAAAGATACTTACTGTGTGTATTTTTGATGTGACCACTTCTAAATAGAGACTGAGGAAAAGGAAAGACACAGGATGAAGTCTTGGTCCTATTGAAGTCAGTAGGATTTTATCAGCCAAATTTTTGCCTTCTGAAACAGTCCAAGTTCTTAGAGCACTTTCTTTCTAGAAGAAAATTTAATTTCTTACTTTCTGGTATCAGGAGGCAGAAGATACTTCAGTACCAGAGGGTTCTTTGGCAGAGAGCTTGAGAGCTGCTGCAGAGGCTGCTGTTTCACAAACAGGATTTATTTATGATGAAAACACGGGATTGTATTATGACCACAGCACTGGATTCTACTATAATTCAGTAAGGATCATTTCTAACATTCTTGGCATTTTTTCTGTATTGCAAAAGTTTTATTAGTAAAAGTTGATGTGAGCAAAGACTAAAGATCCAAGGTGATTTTATGCTTTGAAAAACAGGTTATTGAAAATTAATAGAACTGGCAGTTTGTTAATTAGTTTTTTAATTATTTTAGTCAAAGATATCAGGCTAAGATATAAATTTAGATTTTAATTCAGTTACTTTTGAAGTCTTCTTGGCATTTGTAGAAAATTTTCATTATAAAGCTGATCTGTAACTCTTTTCAAACTTAAAAGTTTGAGCCAAAAAATTAGTTGTTTAGAAAAGACAGATTGCTGAACTAAGTCAGTGGCTCCTCCACAGTGAAAAGCCTGTTGACAGAAAATAAACAAAATGCTTGTACTTTTACTTGAGTATTGTTACCAACTAGTTTGATGTTGTAGGAAAGAAAATACTTTTCTAGAAAACACATTAGATGTTGGATCAGAATTTCTTAATGTTTACTTTCTGCTATACGTTTTTCATAAAAGCTTTCGAGGACGTTTTCATCCTGTAAGGTGTGTGTATACGTATACATATGTAGATAGATACATATACTGTCACAAATCCCAGTGTTTTTTTGCAGTGTTGCATTCAACTCAATTTTTAAAAAGTGTGTTTAGTACACGACTGCTTGTTTTCAGGGACACTTCTGGATTTAATTTTTAAGGTCTTAAATGATGACCATTGCTTTTGACATTGTTTGTGGATTTAGCTGGATGCATAAGTGTTTAGGGATATAGATTGCAGTTACACAATTACACAAAATAATTTCTTGTTCAGTAACTGCTCTGAATTACAGGAAATGTTCTTGTATTGGTTTTACTGACAAGGTTTTGATAATGGCCCTGGGACTGCAGAGGCAACCTCTGTGAGAAGAGCACCTCTCTGGATGCACCTGCCTGGCTGCACGTGGTTCCATGGCAGGGCACAGCTGAGGCATTAGGGGAGCTGGCAGTGCCACTCTGAAAGCATGTGTAAGAAAGGACCAAACACAGCAGTTTGTATGGCGGGAGGAGTGTGAAAAACAACCCTCCAAACTCCAAGGAAAAGAAGAAGGATCAGCAGCAGGTTCTCCAAGCACCAGAGCAGGCAATTTCCTGCAGTCTATAGAAGAGGACCACACAGGAGCATCTCCTTAAGGAACTGTGGCCTATGGAGAGCCCATGCCAGAAGCCAAACCAGTTTTCCCTGTCAGGAGCTGTGGCCTGTGGACAGCCCCATGCTTACAGCAGTTTTTGGAGGTTCCATGCTGGGCTGGGGGGACTTCTTATGAACTGATCTCAGCCCCCTGCTCCTCATTTCCCTGCACCACTTGTGTAGGGGAGGAGAGGTAGAGTAGCTGAGAATGAAGAGGCATAGTAGAAATTGTGAAAAAACACAACAGGAAGAGGCATTTTTATTTTGCTCCTCATCTTCCAGTTTTAACTGGCAGTATATAATCTGTTTTCTCCAAGTCAAATCTGGCTTGCCCATGATAGTGATCTCTGTCTTGACCTATGAGTTTTCATCTTAGTTTCTTTCCCAGTGTTGCTAAGGAGAGGGATTGACAGAGAGGTTGGATGGACAGCTGGTAGCCATCCAAAATCAAGCCACCACAGTTCTTTAATACATTTAATTACATTTTGTTAAACTTCAAATGAGATTCTTTATTAATGAGATGTTTCTTTGAACAATGTATTTATTGAAATTATGATAATGTTGTTCTTCATTTCTTATAAAGGAAAATCAACTGTATTATGACCCAGCAACTGGAATTTATTACTACTGTGATGTGGAAAGCGGCCGATACCAGTTTCATTCACGAGTGGATCTGCAGTCTTACCAGACCTCTGGTACTAGGCACACCAAGGATAAAAAAGGGAAAAAGAAAAGAAAAGAACCAGAGCGGGTAGCTGCAGAAGATTATAAGGTAATATTAGAACAGACAGAGAGAAAATGCAAAACCTGTTGGGTTTTTTTCCATGATGTAATTTATAGGTTGAGGGGTTTGGTTTTATGCAGACGATGTGTGCTCAATTTTGAACAATTTAAACATCTTTAAGCTATATACTGCAGGTTGCTAACATTGTAGTTAATGTTCAAATAACTTTCCCCTTGCGTGATTAAAGATGAAACTTTTAACCTGGATCCCCTCACTTTTTCAATATTTTATTGCAATGCAACTGTAAAGAAGTCTAAAACGGAGTGTCAGTGAAGTTTGCTGGTAAGCAAGCACACTAGAATGAATTCAGGGTGCTCTGTGGACTGAATTTACGTCAAAAATTCCATGTTAACCTCATTGTCTTGGTTTTGGTGTTTTGGCTTGTGGTTCTTTTTTAGTTACGGTGTCTTTTCAGGTTCACATGATGAATCAAAAAAGATAAATTTTGAAAATACACTGACATATGCAAGACTTTTTCTGTGACTGTATTCCTAAGCTCATTCCATTGTATTTCTACCATCATTTGGGATTTAGGAAATGTCTTTGAAGTTCTAATTTGTTGCATATTACGCTTTCGTATTGATCCTTTGCTTGGTCAATACATTTTAATTGTCCTTAGAAGGTGGATAAGCTGTATATCTTAATTGTAATTAATTTTAAGTTATAAAAAGCATAGCTTCCTCTCTGTTGTTATTTCTGAGCGTTAAGAAGGCATACCATATAATACATACTGCCTTGAAAAACATTACACACTCTTAGACATGAAGAAGTTCTATTATAACACAGGTATTAAACATGTAGAAGTATTTCCTACATGAACAGCCTTACTGATATTGAGTCCTATTCAGCAAATTCGTTTTAAGATATAATTGAATATATTGTTTTT
The DNA here is from genome assembly GCA_013396655.1 of Campylorhamphus procurvoides. Taxonomy (NCBI): domain Eukaryota; kingdom Metazoa; phylum Chordata; class Aves; order Passeriformes; family Dendrocolaptidae; genus Campylorhamphus; species Campylorhamphus procurvoides. The sequence goes on along the minus strand of WBMV01006286.1, from coordinate 150,316 downwards.
TCTAGTTTGCAGTGCTCCTTGGTTTACATTCTTTAAATTTTTTCTTTTAATCATTGCATAATTTCATTATGTAGGCCTCAGACAAGCAGATTGGTTGAAATCTGAGATAATTACATTATTGTACTGGTACTTTTACATAATAGTTAGGCAGCATCAGTGCACAGTTAAAAAATTTACATCAGGAGTGAGTTCTACTGAAAGATTTGAAAATGGAGACTATTTACATTGAGTGCAGTTATGTTAAATGTATAGTGGTCATTAATGGACATTTTATAATCAGATTGTGACTAATGCAGGAATTTCTACTCCTTGGGAAAACTTCACGTGAATCATTCCATTCTGAAAGCTTGAGCTGAACACTTAGCAACACCAGGTATAACAATCCTTTAGACTTAAGAGAAAGGGAGCTAATGCAGTGGAAGTCCAGTTTTACCAGCATCCAGGTTTTGGGCATGCCATGTGCAAATGCTGAATTCTGCCAAAGGGCAGTTAATATAGGTCTCAAAGGGCATTGTTAGTATAGAACTTTAATTCATCTTGTGTCAGTAAGTGATCATGAAAAGCTTGTAGAAATAAGTCTTCATCATAACTAATTAATTAAAGTCTCTTAAATTTAGTTCTGTGATGAGAATATTACAGTTACATATTGATTGTTACATATTGATAGGTGTATTTATAAAAGTTCTGAGGCATATATAGCTCTGACCCAGCAAATAATGTTGAGTACTTTTTGGGATCCCATCACAAGCTGCTTCTATCATCTGATTATACTAGAAATAGTGGTTTGTCTTTAGCTTATTTCATATCAATCAAATATGTTTATTTGGATGGTCTTGTTAACAAGTTTTTTGTGTGAGTCTTTCATAGTCACAAGGTAGAAGGTAAACATCCATTTTTTTCCCATGTGTTTTCTTGATGGTGAACTGAGTATTTTGCTTTATTTGTGAATTAATTTTTTTCACAAACAAGATAATAGGGAAAACATTTAAAATATTCTGTAGTGCACGTATCTTTGCTTCTGTGAACAGGAAGTGAAGATTAATGTCATAGAAGGAAACAAGGCCTTTCTTATGTTTTTAAACAGAGAGAATACAAGGTGAAACAAAACACTCAATTTCAAACTTCAAAAATAAAAGAATGCCTTTTTTCAGTGCACTTTCTTGTAAATGCAGTGTTAGATTTAGAAAAAAGTACCTTACTGTCATATTTGACATAGCTGAGTTAAAATACTTTATTCTTGTGGTGTGGTTATTAATCACATAAGAAATTCATTCATTAAAAGAAATTCTATGTTACATCAGTATGAAAGATAAAAATTTGCCAGAATAAAAGATTATCTTTTTTTCTGCTATAAAACTGGAAAAATAGTTTATAAGCTGCACAGCAAGTGCATAGATGCATGGCGGGTTTTTTTTTTTTTGCAATAAATTTGTTTTCCAGTTTAGTCTGATATTGGCAAAGGCACTAATTAATTTGTGTTTAGTTAGTTGTGATTAGTTAGAACTAAGCTAAAAATGTCGGGTTTCAAGTAGCACTTTGTAGTTGAAGCGTTATCTGTTGAAATACTTTTCTCCACACTTTTGCCCAGCTTGTTCCCTTTTCTTTCCCTTATTGCCTTAAGGAAGGGGGAAAAAACTCTCCAAGACAACTTTATGTAGGTAAAGCAGAGGAGAGTTCTTTTACTTATAGGGTTTTGGGGTACAGAATATAAAGGAGTATAAAAGAGTATATAAAGTATAAAAGAGTACAACACGCGTTGATAAGTAACAGATAGAAAAGACTGGTGCTAGGATGAACTCATGGCCTCAGGNGAGAGAGAGAAAATGTCAATAAAGTGTAGGAGAGCTGGGGAAAGCAGAAGAGCTCCCCTCTACATGGCAGCATGCTAATTTTGTAACCCTACTCAATTATCATATCTAAAGGTCCCATCCAATCTAAGATATGTCTATGCCCAGAACTTCCCTTGGTTCCACCTAATGGCACGCCTCTCTTAGAATTGAGTTGGAGGTCTTAAGACCCCTTTGCCTTATTGGAGCTTCTCCAAGGTTGCTGGGCTTTGCTTTCTTGTTTTGACTAACATGGTATCTAGTTGCCTTAGCTCTGGTACATGTTTTCCTTGTGCAGTGTTCCAGCTATTATCTGACCCTGAAGACAGCTAACACAGGGTTAGAGGTTGTTAGCTACGCTATATGTGAGAAGTATACCTAGAAGTATAAAAATCCACAAATTCATGAAAACCCTAAGGCAACACCCTGAATACCATTTAAATTTTTAAAGTTGTGACAATTCTTTTGAAGACTGGTACTTCATTATTCTTTTTCCTTGTTGGTTATTAAATTGTGCTGTTGGCATGCAAAATGCCTCCAAACATAACATTGCCTCATTTCTTGACCAAAGTAGGTTTTACTCTACTTTCTTTTTCTAGAGCTAGTACAGGTAGGAGACAGGTTTGGTTTAGTGCCTGGTCTGTGTACCACTAGTAGTGTTAAAAAAAAGCAATACCAGGTGTAATTCTGGGAATATGTCATACACCCACTGAACTTTATTATTCTTGGATGAAGATGAGGTGGCTTATAAGAATATGCATGTGAAGAAGGGGAAGACAGTGAGCAGTTGTTACAGATTCTCAAGTACATGAAACACTTCTCTCTTTTTCCATTAAAGGATTAAATGTTAACAAATATTGATAGATATTTAGTATTGTGAAATACAGGAAATAAGAAAATTTAACAGCTGTCTGTGTAGATATCACAGCATATATTTCTACATAGATGGTGCTGGTAGCTATAGTTTTTACCAAAATTGTATATGGTTTTTTGAGTTAGTTAAGTTAAACCAAAATGAATACCTTTTTAACTTAAAAAAGATGGTAGCCGGAACAATCTGTTAACTTCCTGTTTCTGGTCACAGGAGGGTTTCTTTTAGTTGAGGTTTAGTTTCTACCTATTGTGAAGGATTCCATTTGCTCAGCTCTCTTATATATAGTATTTATTTATGTGTAGTAAGTTGGGATGCTTAGCACCACAGAAGTAGCAAGTGAATTGTCCACAAATATTGTAGCATCCTTGAAAAAAACCTCAATATAATTCTGAGAATGTGAAGGATAAAATTAATCTGTTAAAATATTGAATTTTTAACAGGCTGAATTAGCAAACAAGAAAATAGTCATAAGCATCCGCTAAAGTGAATGTACTTCTAATTGACAAAAAAAACCCCAGTGGGTGGGAATTCATGTGCTTACTATTACCTGGGGAAGGTTCCTAATTTGTACAAGAACTTTCATTAGAGATCCTTTCTTTTCAGTCACCAAACTCCTGTATTACAAATAGTTTTCTTCTGACTTGTATGCTGTCTGCTTGCTTGCTTTTAAAAGACAGTCAGAAATTGTTTTTGCCAGGATGAATTATTACGCAGTCTCTATGCAGCTCATGTCAAAGGATTGGTGGTATGCTTTGAAACTTTCATACATACAAAAATTCCATTCCAATATCTTTTTCTAGGCATAGGCCAAAAAAAAAGCTGGCGTAAGAAACACTATATTTTCCTCTATATGAGAAAAGCCTTTAAATAAGTACATTTGAAAGTGTTAAAAAAAAAGTGGCATAAATGATAAAGTGATCCCTGACCCAATATCTAGATCCAGGGCTTCCATACAAATTGGAGAATAGACTATGCAATAGTGATCATACCATTCTACTTGCTGCATTGGGGCTGTTAGAAATACATAGCAAAATTTAAAGGCAGGGCCTGACACATGCAATTTTTTTTCCATAAATTGTTTTTAAATTTAAAAAGTGTTTCTTTTTTAACTGCACCTAGTAAATTTTATTTCAGTGTGGTGCTGAAAATTCACTTCTGTCATGTTTTTTTTTTTATTATAGGTGCATCATAACTACTTCTGTAGGAGAGACAAAGCTTTTTTAGTAGTATTTCCCATAAAACTCTTGAAGCAGTGGTTTTTACCTTTTTTATCACATGTAGTTTACTTTCTGCTGATATTCATCCCATCTTTAGGTACGTCAGTTGAGAGAAACCATGGCTAATCTGAAGATTTCTTCTTTTGGATTGGCAGCTTCTGGTAAAGGTAGAGTTGAGACAACAAACACATTAGTCCATGGATGTTTACCTTTAACCTTGATATTTTTATTAAAAGAAAAGTAATATCTAGAAATTGACATTTAGATACCTTTTTTCCTAAAGGAATTAATAGTTTTTGAAGCTGATTTGATCAAAATCCATTCACCTGCAAAGTTGCTTTGAAATATATTTGAAATACTGTGTAAGTAAAACATCTGAAGAAAACTTTGATGGCGTTCTGGAGTATTTGGGAAGAGAAGTATTTAGCATCACTGAATAACAAATCATCTGGACTAAAACAACTACAAATTCGTTAGGTAGGGCAGATTTCTGTGTTCTGTATTTCAGAGCTGTCCACCACTGTATAAAATTGCTTCTGTATGATGTAGGAAGAGCTTTATGGGTTTTTTTCTGGCTTTTGATTAGATTTTTTGCATTGGAAAATTAGCTATTGTGTAGGGTAGAAGAAAGAGTGAAGTACTAGTGAAATGGTGATAGCAAGTGAAAGCTTAATCATCTGTGCGAAAGAGCTGTTTTTAAGTGTTTGAAAATGTTTCTTTAGTTATATACTGATAGTGTCAGATTAATACTTCAAATTGAGAGAGTCATTGCTAAACATCTCCTATTCAGCCCTGTAGATCAGTGTTGAGTACTGATGAATATGTTAAGTCAGCTACTGATCTTCTGGCAAACCAAAGAATGGACTACACATTTATGAAAAGTTGTATTTTTACATATTTCTATGTTTTGTATAAAACAAATTTAGAAAAAAGTTTAAAAACAGTGCAGTTCTTGGAATTGACCTAATCATGCTCACAGTAATAAGTTGTAATTTGTAGGCATGCTGAAAAATTGCACAAATGTGGCTGTTAATGAGACATAATATAGAAAAATTGAAGTTTTGAAAACAAAATGTCTTGCTCTGTCACAGTAAAGCAAAAAATATAGGTAGATGCTTAAAATATTTTGAGTTTTTCATTAAAAACACTTCAGTGACACTGATAATGTGTATTTTCTAAGTAGGACAGTCTGCATTTCAAAGGTCATTGTAATCCATAGTTTGTGGCCTATTCTTTATAAAGCAGAACCATCAATTTCACTTACACAAACATGATTTATTAATCTTGTAAGACCAGTCCTCATGGCATACATAAAAATCCTCATTTCACTCATACCTTTGTCTGACTTTGCCAGGGATGCAGAAATATGAAACAACTCAACTCTGTAGTTAAGAAATAATTATTGGTCAGATTGATCGTACCTCTCAACTTTCTGCAAGCTTCATGAGAAAAATACCAGAGATCAGAAAGTTTTTCAAACTTGGATCACATACAGTCAATCCATGTCAAACATGTGACTCTTGGTGTCAGTCTACTGTTTAAATATATTCACCAAAACAACATGCAAAGAAACCTATGTGCCTAATATCATGGTGCAACAAACATGGCTATAACGAGCATGTACTTGCATCCTTTGTGTCTTGTATAAGGAGTTTGAGATGAAGAGTTAGAGTGAGTGAGAAGTGAAGTGCATTGCCAGAATTTATTGGGTCATTCAGTGTTTACTGTCAGTTTCTGGTGACTGTATGGAGGTCAGGTATTGGGTGCTGTTTACATAGTTACACTCTAATTACATGCTACATGTGTTCTATGTTGGTCCTAGTGCTCTGTTGTAGTTTGACCCCAGCCAGCTGCTCGATCGCTCTACCACCAGCAGGATTGCAGAGAGAATTGGAAGGATAGATGTAAGAAAGTCTGTGGGTTGAGATACAGCAAAAGCTGTGCACACAAGTAAAGGAAAATAAATTAATTTGCTGCTTCTCTTGGGCAGACAGGTGTTCAGCCATCCCCAGGAAAGCTGGGCTCCAGCATGGGTAACAGTTACCAAGGAAGACAAAGGCTGCAATTCCCAATATCTTCCTGCTTCCTTCTCCTTCCCCCAACTTTTATTGCTGAACATGATGCCATATGGCATGAAATATCCCTGTGGACTCTTGGGGTCCGCTATCCCAGCTGTGTCTCCTCCCAGCATCTTGTGCACTCCCAGCCTCCTTACTGGTGGAGTGGTGAAAGAAGTAGAAAAAGCCCTGACTCTTTGAAAGCACTGCTCAGCAATAACAAAAGCATATCTACATTGTCAGTGCTGATTCCAGCACAACTCCAAAACACAGCCCCACACTAGCTACTGTGAAGAAGATTAGCTCTACCCAGACAAAAACAGTACATAGTCATACATAATGGAAAAGTTCTTCACCACAAGTAAAGACCCTCTCAAATGCCTTAAGATACATTCAGTTTATAAAATCATCAAGATGTGTATTTTAACACAGACCTGTGAAATCATGAAGTTCTCAAAATCTGTACTCTTTGGAAATTCTCTTTTAAAATCCTCAATTTTGTACAAGGATTTCTAAATTTGAAGATTGCATTTTTATCAATACTTAACTAGTTTATTTGCCTTCTTAACAGTTGGATGTAGCAGTTGTGAAAAAATACAGAAACTGCTGAGAATAGGCTTAATGGTCATATTTGCAAAATCAAACAGTAAATATATGTTCAGAATCCTTAGTCTTTTTACAAGAGTACTTTTAGAAATTACTGTTTTCAACATAGAACCAAGAGTCTTCTGCTTAGTAGCCAGGCATTGAAACCCCACTTATTTACTTTCTAATTTAAAATATCTGAAGTGATGCCAAAAACGAGTATCACTGGATTCATTGAGGAGAAGGAGCTTAGTGGCTGGAGCATTGTACTTGGGCATTAGTGCATCACAGTCATCTGTTTTGGATTAGTTTTGATTTGAGCAGACCATTCAGTTTCACTGTTTTCAGATAAGAATAGATAAGCTACTTCGTTAGCTTATAGTATTCTAATGTATTATGGAAGAAATACACTTAGGATTGCAGAATGCCTTAATGTGTTTGGTATCAGTCTAATATCCATATCAAACACAAGTGTAGACAAAGATAAATACACTGAAAAATATAATTCATAAAAGATCAGGTTTTCCAAAAATATTTTTAATGGAATTAATGTGTTTGACATGTATGAACTGTGTAGTCTTACTTTTAGCAGTATTTAAAATAAAAAACGTCACACAGTGGCATTGCAATCTTATTCCTTCCCACTACAGGACCTAGAGTATTCAGGGAAAAGGGCTAGTGCATTATACAGAAACCCTAAACAAAGAGATAGTCTTTCACTTAAAGCATGAAGTATTTTTTAAATTGCTGAATTTTCTTGAGAATCTGCTGTCCTGTTGAATGTATTTCAAAAGTACACTGTCCTATTCAACAGTTCAGAAGAATTCTTGTGTTTGTCTTACATCTGTGCCACTGGTGCATTTTTACAGTTCTGAAAATGATAGTGCTTTAATTTCCATGATGTTAGCATTCACATTATTTCATGTACCTTGAAATGAAAAATGCTCTATATGGAAATGCAAGGGAAAAAAGTCAAGGATGTATTTTTTAACTGCTGTGTTGCAATATTTGGTACAATTCAGGGTGACTGAATGAATTCATTCTGAACTCAAAATGTCACATAACTTAAAATCTGAGATTTTATTTATGGTTGAAAGTCATTTGAGTTGGTTTTTTTCTCTTTTTTTTCCCTTTTCTATTTTTTTTTATTTTGTCAGGCTACTAGATTGAGAATTACATTTTCAAAGTACTCTGGCAAAATTAATATGAAACTTGAGGTATCTCAGTTTAAAAAATGGGGCTTTTTTCTTTCTGCTGATGAAATAAGTGGTAATGGAAGAACCTGTGATGATCCAATCTGATACTCAGTTAAGAAACTGAGAGATTTTTTTGCAGTAAAAGGTTGAATTTCAGTAGAACTGTTCCACACAGCACAAATTAAAGTTATATTCTCTATCTGTTGTATTGATTAAAGGTTTTGTTAAAGATGCAGTTTTGAAAGGAGAAATAACAGGGCATTAGGCAAGCATAAGTGGGCATTCCAGATATTCTGGACCTTGGTAGAAAAAAAACAAGAAGACAACAACAGGAGGAAGATATGATGATCATCTGTTAAAGAACTTCTAAGATGCAAGAATTGAGTAAGAGAATCACTCACAGAAGTGAGTGTCATAAAAGCAAAATAGGAGAATATTCAAGATGGTGTTGCACAGGTTTGAAAGTAGGTACAAGATTCTTAAGTTTTGTGTGACAAGAGGAAGAAATAAGTGAAGTTCAGAAGAGGGCAGTCACACTTTCCCAAATAGAGATGGTCTTAGTCGCATCTAATAGAATGTGAAAATGTTTTTGCTGCTGACTGCATGTGCAGAACTTTGTGGAAATTTAACCAATTCTTAATAGTTGTAAAAAATTCTTCCTAGTGAAGAATTTACTTTCAGGCTGATACCCTTGTTTAGAAAAAACTCAATCTGTAAAGACTGTAACATTGTATAACTCCCCTCCAGGATTTGGACACAGAAGAGCAGAAATCATCTAACAGCCTGAATTGCTTTTCCACTACTGAGCAAGTAAGTTCTACTGAAGAAGATGAGTCTCCAAATATAAGAAAGAGGACTAAAATGGACACAAAGCCACGAAACAGTCTAACAGCCAAAGAATCAGTTTCTGCAGACAGTATAAATTCGCACTCACGCAAAAGTACACCAGACACTGCAGCATATACAGATGACAGTAGAACAGCAGACACAGAGAGTGAGCCAGAAGAAGGTGAAATTACAGATTCTGAGTGTGAAACCTACAGTGAGGAGGAATTAACAAGTGACAAAACTGATGATTCAGAAGACTCGGAAAATGAAGGTGAATTATTGTGGATTATATATGGTATTACTGTATTTTAGAAGAAACCTGTTAAGAAGAAATGACAGTTTGGATAATTTAAAAAAAAACCCAAACATACATAAAAGCATGTGATCTGAGATACTTTGAAGCAAAAAATGCTGTATGTTACCAGTATTTCTTTCCTTCTCTTCAATTGCACAGTAGTCAGACGTAAATAGTAGTGTTATTGTAAAAGCTGTTTGTGAGTATAACATCCTGTGCTTGTGTAGAAACCTCAGTGATTGAATAAAATTTAGTTAGATTAGGACAGTGAAGGGAGAAGAGGAAGTCTGTTGCTAAAATAGAGACTGTAGAGCAGAACTTACAATAATTGCGTATTAACTCTCTTTAATTAATATATAGTATTTCTGATAGTGTTCCTAAACCACCATGTATAATTCAATGGAATATGACTTCACTGTGGGGAAAAGCAATGTGCGGTAGTCAACACTAGTTGAAATACTATTTTGTGTGTATCCCAGTGGCAACCTGTAAGAAATGGGTATAGAGACGAAACCTGTATGCTGTTTCATACCAAAGAAAGTGTTCTCTTAGGTTCTTAAAAACTCCTCAAGAGTTGAATGGTCTCTTGCCAATTATAAAAGAAATAAAAGTAACCTGTGAAAAGCTTAATGCAACCAATCCAATCTATGTATATACAAAGGAGGTTCCAAAGTCCAGGAAGAAATTGAACTTGAATGAAGACTGTACTGCAGTCTGTGCCCTGCTCACAGTTTAATAGTTTGTTTCTTATGTTTTCATTACTTAACTACTCGGGTTCTAAGTGACTAATGCCAGACAAAATGTCCTTGCTACCATCAGGCTTTCAGATTAAATTTCCTTCTCTTACTATCCAATTCTGCAGTAATTCTGGAATAATAAAAACTGGAGACAGTTTCTCTTCCCCTAATACTTTTTAAGGTAGTGTGTTCTCATCTTATTGTATCTATTCCTAGCTGAGATTATTGGAGACTGTTTCTGCAAATGTACATCCAAGTACAGAATTCATACAGAATATAGTAACAGATAATGAGACAAAAAAGTATATGCATCTGTAGGCTCTGTCTGTTATTTTTTCGTACCCATGTTGATGCATAGTGCTAATAACAGTAAAAACTAGTAAAAATATTTTTGATAAAGAAATTGTCAAATATAAAGTTCTATACACATTAGGTCTGTGATGTGATGAACAAAAAGGTGTTGCCTTTTCTCAAAGTAAAATAGTATTCTGTTATGATTAATGATCCATAAATTTAGAATATCCTAGTAAATTCTGTGAATGTACTGATATTTTACTGCTGTAGCTAAAGAGTAGTGCATATGTAAATAACCAGAATTAGGAAAACATTTGTAATACTTTAGGGTGCAGTCAGAAAGCCTTTGAAACAGTAATGTCATCAAAGTTTTCTCTCAGATGTGATTATACATTTCTTTTGGTGAAAATTGTATATTATTCAGCCAGGTGATGGCTGAATATATATCAGTTTTTTGAAAACTATGGACTTTGGGGAGTAAAATTGTAATCTATTGTTAATAATAATGGTGGGTTTTTTCTATATAATTTTAGATGAAGAAAAGATCTGGCCTCCTTGTATCAGAATAATTGTAATAAGGTCACCAGTTCTACAAACTGGATCACTTTATATTATCACAGCTGTGAAACCTGCTACAATTGGAAGGTAAAACCTAATGAAATCTTTTCTATATATCTGAAACTACTTTGCCTTGAAAGCTGTGGAAAGCACTTCGGATTGCTTCTCTCATGCTTGTCCTCCTAGCCTGCAGCAGTTGTGAGGTTAGTCCACAGTAAGATATTCAAGTCAGGTCATGTAACTGCATACACAGCTAATGTAGCCCAGCAGTCCTCAAAATGTGTTAGTGATCTTATGTCTGAACCCTAATGGCAGCCTAGCTGCAAGTCAATCTTTCAAAACTTGTGTTTTAGAAAGTAAGTACACTTTGTTCTGGGCAACTAAAGTAACTTTTTTGGAAATGGAAGAACACTTTTCAGAAACTGAGGATCACAAGAAAGCATATTCTGGACTTCCTCACACATTCAGCTTTTAATAGGGTCTGTTTGTTGCTTTTAGATAGTAAGTTGAGTTTCATGCTAAGTGGTATGCATTCTTACAGTTCTAAATCTGGTTTGTCCATTGTGGATGATGAATTTAATCATGACCTAAGGCTTTCTTTCATGCTTACTGAAAACCTCACTGGTGAAAATCTGCTCCTATCCAATGCTGATAGATACATTTTGATTTGCTCTTAGAGCTGGGCTTTTCTACCTGCATTTATGTGAAGATCAACTGAAGCAATTCTGTTTGGAATTTCTGTGTAGGTCCTTTGCTAGCTGCATTGCTTCATCCCTTAAGTATAAGAATCTAATACACAAATCCCTTTCTCCTACTGTAAAAAAAATCCAAACAAACCAAAAAACATGTACAGATTACTCTTTCTTTACTTGTATTACCTGCCTAATACTATCAAGAATTTAACTTCAGCATTGAAGAGTGATGCACTGAAGAACCTGAAGGGTATGGAGTTCAGACTGTTATTTACAGGCATTACATGAATATTATAGATAAGAATTTAATGGTATTGTTTTATCATTTATGCATTGTCTACTTTGTATAATGTATACAAATGATAGAAGGGACCTGAAGCAGGTTCATATATTGTATATATAGCAACACAATGCTTTGTAACGATTCCTAATAGCTTAGAAGAGAAACACAGTATTAAGGTTCAACTGAAATACAGCTTTTGTAAGCCACTTATTAGACCTATTTCTATTTTGGTGTGATTTATATATCAACTTTCTTTTACAGAGAAAAAGATGTTGGACATACGCTTCAGATTCCTGAAGTTGGAGTCAGTAAGGTAACTCTTGTTTGCCTGCTGAAAGGAAGATCAGCAGACACAAATGTATGAATGAAGCTTTACAGTTTATGGCTTTATTTTGGAAAATTGTGTTAATTTTTTGAAAGAACTTTAAGATGTGGGTTTAGCAACGTTTGAATTTAGAAGAACACAGTATTTTACTAAATGGGAACTTAATGCAAAAACCTGTGTGTTTTCAAAGAAAAGCTAAGTATTTTTTTAAAATTAGAGTTTTACTACTTTACAGTGTAATGTACAGTAAAAAAGTTGTACTTTGAATCTTGAATTTCATAGTTATTGAGGAAAAATAGTTAAGTACTAATGGTATATAAACTATTGAGGTCAGCTAGTAAGAATCTTGTTACAAAGTAATGCAATCTTGCTGTTATTCTCTGAGCAAAAGGGTTTCTTTTTCTTCATGGCAACTGCATAAGTGTGATGTACAGGAAATTTGAAAAATTAACAGAATTCCTTTCAGTGGTAGATTGAATGGAAATTTTTTGTTCTGGTTAGAAATATTAAGGATAAATTCTGTGCTCCGTTTTGCTAAATACTTTAACGCAGACCCTAAATGCAGCACTTTTACTAAGTAGATTGAGAAAGATCTGTCATCCAAACAAAAAAATTGCTAAAAGCACCTGTAAATGCAAGTATCTCATAAAATATGCTTTATTATGTCTGTTTCAGACGATAGTTCTGATTAATCAACCATGTACTGTATTTCATACTGACTAATTTCCAGAGTAACTATTTCCCCGTGACTAATGACTTTTTCAGGCATGTATTTGAAACTGGGTGAATAAAGAAACCAAAAGACTTTCATTTTTCTGGAATGTTACCATTTTAGTACTTCACAGGTATTGACAGTTTATAGAAGAAGTTGTTTCACTTTTCAGATAAGCATTCAAAGGTAGAAAGATAAATGACATCTACAGAAACAAAAAGTTATATACTGGTTTGTTTTCCTTGCTGTTCGTAGTTTATAGCTGTGGACAACTTTGGCATTTGCTTTTATTGAGTAGAAAGTGAGATTTAAAAGAATTCTACACCCTGAAGATTTGGCCTCATTATAAGAAGTTTGGGTTAGTTCTATTCAATAAAACAGAGGAAGAGATTAAATGATCTATTGAATGAATTAGTCAGTCTCCATCATAATGGGAGTATTCCTGTTGGAAGTGCTAGCTAGTCTTCAAAATATTTTTTTCACTGAATGTGGCAACTGCTGTTGCTCAAAGGTAAGAACAGATCTGGCCTTGAATTAATGCTTTCTTCTCGGATTGACTCTTGGGACTTTTTATTCCAATATTGCTAAAGTGATCTTTCCTTGTCAAATTTGAAACAGTCACTTTTTTAGATTTAGTGCTTTAAGTGGAAGTCTTTAGTAGGCCAGAGAAGTTGGTACTTCGTTTTTTTAAGTGGCTTTTTTTGGAGGTAGTGTATATCTTTGTGAGTTTGGCCAGGAGTTGTGTTTTCTGTGTTCTGTGTGAGTTTGGGAGCAATACCCATATAGAACAGCAACAACAGCACAAACAAACAAAAAATAAGATTGGTAGTCTCAGTACCAGAAAAGAGATAAAAGAAACAGCAAGTGATGGCCAATCCTGGATGCAGGTGAAGGTGAATTATGTGAAAGTTACAAAAGCATGGCATTTAGGGAGGTATTTCAAGTACAAAAGACCGAGTAACCTGAAGCAGTAGAATGAGATCAAATTTATTTTTTTTGAGAGTGCTGTAACGTGCCTGAAAAACAAAAAGCCTATTATTTGAGTTAAAAATGCTGTAGTACTGAATCTTACAGTTCTTTAAGTAAAGCATGCTTGCCACATTGGAAGTATATAGTTTTCCTGTACTGAATCAGTTTGTGGTCAAAAAACTCACATTATTACTAGTATACCTTTTCCCATTGTGGCTCATTCAGTTACATTTCTCCTGGTTGAAATCATAAGGTATGGAATACTCCATTACCTTAGAGTATCAGAGCCCTTCATTTTAAAGGTCTCAAAATATATTCTGAAATCTTACCTTAAAATAGCCTTTAAATTGTGAAGTACTTGCTTAACAAGAACGTTTAACCTAGGCTTCTATTTATCAGTTTCATGCAGAAGTATATTTTGACCACGATTTGCAAAATTATGTTCTTGTGGATCAAGGCAGTCAGAATGGAACAGTTGTTAATGGAAATCATATTCTCCAGGTGAGTATCTATTGTTTTAATGTTCTGTGTGCCGCAGAAAACTGTAGTCCTGTCATTTTAAATGTGTTATGGGCAAATCACGAGCAATGCCATTGTACGGCTTCTTGTGTACAGTAATGTCTGCCTTGGTTCCCTTCTGGTTTTAGGGCCACTTACAGTACTTAATGTTCTGTTACATATGATTGCAGTTACTAGAATGAAATACCTACTGTAGTTAAATACTTGCCTGAATTGGTGAGACCGAACTGAATTACTGAATTGTAAGCAGTATGTGTGAAATAGAGTTTGTGTCTTTCATGAGTAACTAACATGGCTGCCAAAATTTCTTTTGCTGTAGCCGAAAACAAAATGTGATCCCTACATCTTGGAGCATGGAGACGAAGTAAAGATTGGTGAAACTGTGCTTTCTTTTCATATACATCCGGGCAGTGATACTTGTGATGGATGTGAACCAGGACAAGTCAGAGCACATCTTCGCCTGGACAGGAAAAAGGAATCTTCTGGTTAGTCATGTTTTCACAGGAGATGTTTGTTATTATGGCTGTATATAATATAAATATAGTCATTACTTCCATTTTCTTATAATTTTCTTGTGTACTGGGAATATTTATACATGATGATGTATTTTCTTCTTGGTATGTGTGTCTGTGTAATAATGTTAGAACAAAGATTTTCACACGATGTTTTATAACATTGTTACATTAGTGCTTGGAAATTCAATCCTGTGTTTTTCCTTTTAGTTGGCCCAGCACTTAGCAAAGAAGAGAGAGAGTTAGTCAGAAGAAAAGCATTAAAACAAATACGGGTAAAATATGGTTTACAGGTGAGTTTACAGAAGTTGATTAAGTTTTTGTAATCTTATGGGGTTTTTATTTAATGCTTTGAGATTTCTATTTTAAGCCATAGGCTTCTGTTGAATAAGGGAAGTTTTCAAATGCACTCAAACTTGAGCCTGGTACTTTAACTCAAACTTTTCCTTTGTACCCTAAATAATAATTCTTAACAAACCTGTGGTGAGAGAGATGATGGTAAGAGGGCATGGAGGTTCTGTTAAAAGTTTAAGAAAAAGAGATGTGTATGAGATTCATAATCCTCTTGAGGTTAAGATTTTGCAAGACATTTCTATTTTTATTTCTGTATGTTTAAGTTTTCCTTGAGTTCCAGTGCTATCTTTTATTTGGAAAGGAAAAATAATGAGCAACTGAAAAAAAAAATTATGGCAGTCAATTTTTTTGAAGTTTTTAAGTCCATAGAAGAATGCCAACATGAACATACAGGCAATATATATGTATTCAAGTTACTTCTGGTTTAGAGATAATTTTTAACTATGGCGTTACATCCAGCATTTGTAGTAAGTATTCATGTAGAAAACAGAATGCTATCATTTCTTTCAAATTTTTCAGCTACCAAAATAATACTGATATGGAATCTGTAGACATGCTTTTTCTGTCATTTATTCTGAAAAAAAATAGTTACTGAGGAACAGGCTAAATGTTTATATAAAAAGCCACTTCCATGGTCACATGCTTTTCTGCTTAATATGAAGAGATGATTCTTCATACCAATAGAAGATTCAAGAGAATCTGTTATTGAAATTGGCAATATTACATTATTATGTAATGATGACAATAATATGCCTTACAGGGTATGGCTGTAAAAAATGGTGGAACGGTGTTTCTAAACTGTTTTTATTTCTTGTTTTTAGTTTGTTAGTAATAATTTAAGCATTATTCTAAGTTCGGCTTTGCCTGTGGTATTAATCAAAGCTCCTCTTTTGGTTGTTATGTCTAGCAGTAAATTCCTAGCTGGTTCTTTTTTTATCTTCCCTCTGGAAGGTGAAAAGTGGGAGGGAGAAGAAAAGACCTAGAAACAGTTTTGGGGGATACTAGGCATTTATCCAGGGTGAAACCACCACACTGAGTGAGGATTATAGTTTTTTGTTAAAAGATTTAGAATTAGTGAAGTAGCCTAAAGCTGCCTTGTTTCTGGAGGGAAGAAGAGCAGTTATCAAAACTAAAGAATTTAAATCCCACTTTCTTTGTCTTGATGGAATTTCATCTGCCTGTAAAGAACACAGAGTATGAAGACAACAAAGCAGTGAAGAATCCAAAGTACAAAGACAGAGCAGGAAAACGCAGAGAGACCGTTGGAAGTGAAGGAACCTTCCAGAGAGACGATAGTTCAGCTTCTGTTCATATGTAAGTTGAAGGGATCCCCCATGTCCTTCTCTTGCAAATCTTTTAAAAATGATGATAAAGTAAGTATCAATTTGTTACTGGCATACAG
Source organism: Campylorhamphus procurvoides (assembly GCA_013396655.1). Classification (NCBI taxonomy): domain Eukaryota; kingdom Metazoa; phylum Chordata; class Aves; order Passeriformes; family Dendrocolaptidae; genus Campylorhamphus; species Campylorhamphus procurvoides. The sequence continues at coordinate 134,081 of WBMV01006286.1, read as the reverse complement.
CTTTTTAGATTACCTGTATCTAATGTGTTGGGAGAGATAGAAAATTGTAACCTATTCATCCTTCCCATTTCACATGCTTTTTCTTGTCACTTTCCATATAGAATTCAGCTTGGCTGAAGTAGGGATGCTTAGATCACTTCCTTACTAACTCAAAAAATTAGAGAATTGCCTAGTTGCACTATGGACATCTTCAACAGTGTCAATTTTTCAAGTGCCTCAATTTTTATTTTTCCTATTCAATCCCAGTAACAGAACACATGCAGATTTTTCACCTGCAGTTTCTTTCACTGTCAATATCCAGCCTCTCATAGGGCGTGTATTTACATACTTCTTAAATGATACCTAATCTAATGTTCCTTTCCTCTTCAATTATTACTTTGTTGTTGTAGTTGGGGTGGTGGTTAAGAAACATGGACTTGTAGGTGCTGGTAAATTAGTAAAAGGAAGGGTGAGACNCCCCCCCCCCCATCCATGATGTAGCATTTAACTCCTAAAGCAAGGAAACAGTTCAGAAGTAGTTTTAAGAAAGTTGATAGTGACCAGAAGCTTGGAATAGCTTTGTTAACCAAAGATACTCATGGAGGAACTTTTAAAACGTAGCACTAGGGTCTTCTGGATAGGTCTTGGTGGAAGTAGGAGCAGCATAGTAATGGATTCCTGGTTTCCAAGGCAGCACATGCACACACATTTCTGTTATTCAGTTTTTGAGAGCATACTCTTTATATTAACTCTTGCTTATCAGTTATCTTAAACTTTCTTCAAAGTGAAATCAGCAACAGCAACAAAGGACATAAAATGTTGGAGAAGATGGGATGGAAGAAGGGGGAAGGTCTGGGAAAGGATGGTGGTGGTATGAAGAATCCGGTAGGTCTTTCTGGTTTTCACTTGAAACAAAAATAATGTATTTGCAGTGAAAAATATCTAGTTGTATGCCGCTATTCACTTGAAACGTTTCAAAATCCTGGTTAGGAAGGAATAATCTCAGTCAGACTAACCTCAGTTTTTTCCTTGACTAATACTTTGAATTTTTTCAGTAGTGTTGTCCCTTCAGTATAGTGTCTGTGTTTGTTAGGAAACTAAGCAGATTTAGACAGACAGCTTCTAGCCATTGAATAACCTCGTATTTAAAATACAAAGTCTGGAGGAAGATTTAAATCGTTTCAGTGATGTGAATTCCAGATGAGCTTAGGGTTGAATTCTTCACTTTCTCTGAGGCTGCTGTAGCACACAAATCAGATGATGGGCCATAAGGGAGAAAAAGTTATCTGTAGTCAGTATGGTCACCAAGCTGTGGGCCTCTGTGTCAGGCATATTAGCCCCACTTTTGTCCCAGAGATGTGTCTTTTAGCAGTAGTGCTGCTCAGAGCCATGCCATGCCCTGTGCTGTCAAACTGGCCAGCACAGGGATCTTATGTTGTTCACTCAGGTGTATTTCACAGTAAATGGCAGGTGACATCTATCAGCACTCTAGATCATAGTTCTAGAGGTGGTGACTTTACACATCATTTCCATGGTACTGTTCGTGTATGATATAGGTATATTAGAATCTGAAAGAAAAATGCTTGGGAATGGGGAAGAGAATCTTTATTAGAAAAATACGATTGAAATATTTAGAATACCTAGCTTGCAGTTACAACAATATTTAATGTATTTGACAGATCCAACTTGAGTTACATCAGAAGCATGCGGGTTTGGGTGCTATGAGACCAGTCTCAATTGAAGATGTTCCACTCATCCAGAGCAAGAATAAAAAGAACTGGGACAAAGCAAGAGAGAGGTTTGCTGAAAACTTCCAAGATCCTAAATCACAAGGGGATAAACCTAAGAATACACCTTGGGTTAGAGGGACTGTAGAGTAAAGTCCCTCAGCAAGGTAATTCCTGAGTGTAAATAGTTGGAAGAGAATTTATTTTTATTCTTTTTGCTTTTGCTACAGCAGGAGTTTGGTTATATGTAAAATACAGTTGTGGAAAAACTTATTCAACTCTGTTATGTTAATTCGTTTTCTGTAGTCTTCATGCTTTTATAAAAACACATTTTTAATAAGAAATGGAGTTTAGAGGGATATTCAAATTTAAGTACTTGAAAGTGATTCTCATCACAAGCAGGAATCTTCCATCACATTTTTAAACTTCATAGAAAATTACGCAAAATGTGTTAAATTTAAATATTATGTTTACCATTTGAACAGTAGTTTGAAACCAAGCAGAAACAAATGAAAAAAATCCCCCTGCTCTCTACTAACAAAGCCTTGTATTGCCATTTCTTCATGATTGCCATGAAATGCTCAGCAAGAGGTACACCACTCTTAAACTCATTACCTTAAGCTGAGGAAGGGGGTGGGGGGAAGCTTGTTTTTAAATCATTCGACAGTACTGTTCAAAAATACTGTACGCCATGAAATAAATGACCAGCATTAGTGAAGAAAACAATGTTAAGAGACAGCTTGTAGCAAAATTTTCTTCTGTGAAGAACTGGTTTGACATTTGTTTAGTAAACGTGTATCATGCCTTTAAAAGTGGAGGTATGTTTAAAGAACTGCTGTCTGTTTGTATTTATTAACTTCTTTTTCTGATACATCCATTGCTGGCGATGGAGTTTATGCCAGAAAATAAAAATCAACACAACTGATTTTTGGTCGGAAAGGATTGCCAAACTGAAGCAAAATGATTGGTATTTATTGAATGCTCCTGAACACAATAAATCACTGACAATTTAAACAAGGTGCTTCTTGATACCTTTTTGTGTATATGTTGGAGTGCTCATCTAACATGAGTAAAACTTAATCCCACTTTAGTCAAAGTTCTGATACTTGTCTAAATAAAGGAAATTTGGTAGTCTCACCATCCTATTGAATCTCGCAGGCAACTCTCAAGCACTGTGGAGTAAACCCAGGACAAGTTATCAGCCATTTATCTTTAATCTAAACACAAAAGGTCCATTCTGTTACTTGAATCATTAAAGCACCCAAGTGTACAACCTGAAATTCTGCAGTACAAAGCTGAAAATACAGTTATCCACACTCAATGCCTGCAGCAGTATTGTTTAATTAAAACTAGGTCACTGCCTTTGTAAGCAGCTACTTTTCTACTGCTTTAGTGATAGTCATGTATTATTGCTATTGCAATAATATAAAAGTATTGCTCTATTATGTACTTAATGTTTTTAGAGGCTACCTTTTTCTAGCTGTGAAAAAAATGTTCTGTATGTTTTGTTCTGTACTTGGTTAGTTCACCGTGTATCTAGAAAGGCACTCCACTAGCAGGAGGAAAAAAGACCCTCTATGCTAACAGTTTTTCCCTTTTTTTGTTTAATTTGACCCCTGTAGTCTTCAGAGCAAATGAAACTATAAATATTAAGTGAGCAAGAACCTTAACCTTCCCCAGTTACTAAAATGTAACAGCTCTAAGAAGAGTGAATGACTGAGTTGGCATTTCATAAAGTTTTTGAAGTAAGACATCATCTGCCTTCTGTGACAGGCACAGTCTTATGCAGTCCAGGAGTGACTGCTTTCAGTACTGCAGCTTCCTATTTCAGCAGTTCCATATAAAGGGCTGAAGCTTAATCTTGGTTCAGTGTTGGTGTGACAAATCCCATTCTCTCTTGATGCCTAAGGAAGTGGAAAAAGCCATGTCATTAATACACAGATGGTTAACAAAACAACTGAAAATTTTACCAACCCTCATCAAGCAGTTCTGTACCTTTTCTGAGTAGGAAGACATGCATTGAGCTAAACAGGGCTTTTCATCTCTTACCTTAATGACCTCTTAGAAAGTTTTAAGTATGTATGAGTGAGGTGAAAGCCACCAATGTTGTGTAAGTCTTATGTGCAAATGCAGTACTGGTTTCCCTCATGTCAGGAGGGGAACATGAGTTGCCATTGCACTATTATAATTTTGGAGGCTATAACCAGTAAGATACAGCATGAAGTTTAACTGTCTTACCTTCTCAGTCCTCCAACCATCCTCTTGGCTTTTCCAACTTATGATACATAGAGTTGATTTTTTATATATCCAAAGTCAAACGTTTTAGCAGTTTTCTTTATATATAAGTATTGCTAAGGAATATATATAATCTCAAAATTCCCAAGAATAAAACTAATCGGTTTATATAAACAGACTTTTCTGCAGTCTTAACAGTGAATTTTGGCAACTTAACAAACATATTTCTGAAATTTAAAAAAAACTAGGAAGAGTAGGTACATTTTTATCTTGAGTGCTGAACAATCCAGCTGGCACGTAAAAACAGGGAGTGCAGTCACTGCTGTATGACAGCCACTGGACTAAGCACGTAGGCCCGCTGGGGGGCTGAACTGTATATGTATGCACTACTTTTACAAAACATCCCGTGGATGAAACTGGAGTCTGTGTTTGAGCAAGACCAGCCCCTTGGCTGCCGCAGCTGGCTGTACGATGGGTGCCCGACTGGGGCTGTCTGACAGCTGGTAACAAATCTGCTGCAGCACAAAACCAGCATCCTGCTACGAACAAGAGGGGCTGAAAGGTGCCTACCGCCGGGCTGTCCTCTCTGGTTTTGTCAGTGCCGTGAGCCCTGAATGTAGGATTTTATTTTCTCATTAAGCTTCTGCTTTATAAACGTTTCATCTGCGTCCTCCTCTAGTCCACCGATAAACATACCTGCGTGCCGGTTTCTGCAGCAGAGCGCCTGGTANCGCCCGGAGCGGCCCAGCCGGGCCCGTCGCCGCCGCCGCCGCCATGTTGTGCGCGGTGCTGAGGGAGGGGCCGGGCCCCTCAGCGGGAGCGGAAAGCTGTGAGGGGAGTCAACCTGACCAGAGGACAAGCAGACACGAAAGGAAGCGACAGCCATAGACTTTTGTTATTGCCCCTCACATTTAGGGTCAGAATGAGAGTGGGTGCAGTCTCGGGAGTGATCCCGAGAAAGACGTGCCAGGAGGAGCCGGCTCGGCAGTGGCCTCAGAGCTGCCTCGTCCCGCGGAGAACTGACTCTTACTGATGTGTTGGAAATGCCTTACAGTCCCTGCCCCGCAGCCTCCCCCTGCTCTCCCTTGTCCGCCTTTTCAAGCCAAGGACAGTGGGGGACTGCCGTGTCTTGAAGTCTTCAGACAAGCCTGGTTGCCACTGCAGATGCAGATGGCTTTGCCCAAACTTCAGCTGCTGGGCTTTCTGAGACTTAAGAAGTCTGCACAGGTCATCAAGCGAGGTTTTATAGCACCTGCACTAACACCTGTTCATCTTCAACATTTTCCCCATTCAGTCTTTCACTTTATTCATCCTGTCTCGTTTCCACTGGCTGTTTTTTTACTTTTAGATCATCAGATTTGTTTTCCATTTACCTGCCTTCTACACATCAAAACCCAAACAAATAAAACACTAGTAAAGTAAAACTGGTATGTATTTGCGTTACAACTATGACACTGCTTGCTGGATTTTTTTTCAGCCTTTTATCCTTTTTATTCAGCACATTCCACAGCTAGGCAGGAATAGTCTAAAGTGCCCAGTGATGACAAGTAATGCTTAGTGTGAATCAAAATTATGGTTTCAGTTCTGTAACTTCTTTGGCAAATCCCTAATCTTTCTGCTTTATTCTATAGCCACACAATGGAAAGAATAAGATCTGTTTTCTCTACCTCTTTAGTCAAAAAGTAACCAGCTCCATGTGGCCCTGCTTGAGCAGGGGTTTGGATGACCTCCAGAGGTTCCTTACAACCTCAACTGCTCTGCAACTCTGTGGTTACCACAGAAGGTGTGGTGAAGAACTGACTGGCATTTGGATGTTACAGGGATGGAGGCCATAGACATATCTACACAAGCAGAAAGAAGTCTTGAACTCACAGTAGCAAGAAAACCAGCCAAAAGCCCAAGGAGAGTGGGCAGTTTAAGACTTGCCAGCAAGGAAAAATCTGCTGTCCACCTTATCCCTCACCTTGAGGCTGGGATTCATGACCCAGTAGAGGTTAAATTGTGAGAAGAACAGAAATCATGTGATGAGTCTGAATGGTAAACATTAAACAGGAGTCTTGGAAGCTTGGCATGGCATTGCTCTTGCAAGTCCAGCATTCCTCTGTGGCGCATAACAAACAATAGGTTAAAAAAAAGTGATACAACCAGTAAGTGGCACAGCATTTTGGCCTTTTGAGATGTTGTCCCATGATTTTTAAAGAGGTATTCTCTGATTTGTAAGTTTGTACAAAGTTCTGATGTTCCCAAACTCTTGCTCAGAGGCAGGTCTGCGTGCAACTGTCTGTTCATAGATAGTTGCTCAGTGTGATGTAGATGCACTGATCCTCCACAAAGACAGTGGCAGGAAAAGCCCTACTGAGTCATATCTGAGGCATGTTTTTTGTTTGAATGTCTTTCTGAGGGATTTTCTGATCTGTGTTGGGTTTTTTTCGGTTGTGATTGCTGTGGGAGAGCAGAGCTTCTGGTTGGGTGGATTTTTTGACCAGGAGCAGTTGTTAAGCTTTCAACCAAGGAAGCCAGTGTGATGTGGACATGATAACCAGGGGGCATTAGAAATGGGCTTCTTGTGTTTGTCTAGGTCGAGCACAAGATAATTGGGTCGACGAGGCCCCCATCCAGCATTTAAGAGCTTGTTTAAAGCACTTGACTAGAAGGTGAATATGGTTGGGATATTCTAGAAAAGAATGATTTTTCTTTTTATGCAGTAGCTCCATTTTTTGTTATAGCATATAAATGCTTCATTTGAGATTTGTGTCTTTTTACGGTAAAGACTCAGCTTGGAAATTGTTCACAGTACATGTGAGGGGGAAAATCACTAGTTCCTTAAAACAGTTTTATCTACTGCTTGTCTTTAGTGTCAGATTTGGGAGGTATTTAAAGAAAGGTATATTTTCTGGTGAATTTGCAACATGTAGGGCTTTATTACAAACTGAGATATTCTCTCTATGTTTTGACTTGGTGGAGAAATACATGTGAAAGGTGACTGTGAGTTTCAGCTTTATCTGCTTTCCCACATGTCTGTACATGTGGCACCCTGCAGAGACACTGCTGCTGGAATGATGGTTGAAATCTGCACCCTGCTTGTTCAAATGCCCATTTACATTGAAGTTTGCCACAGAAAACTGAATGTGGTTTTAAGCTTGTCATCTTCACACTTTGGAAGTGCGAACAAGCCACTACTTGTTCTTCCTCAGGCCTGCTGCAAAAACCAAGGTTAGCTGGTTCTTCCAAGGCTGTTTATTTGAAGTTATTCAAGTGGTTGTGGAATATTGCAAGAATGTTTCATAGTATGTGACATGATCCTCATCTCTTTCCTCACTGTCCTGTGACTTGCGTAAAGATGTGCTGGTTTAAAGGTAAACTGGCGGGAGAAATGAACCCAACTCAAGAGAGTTTACAAGCCAGATTTACAATTTACTTAAAAGATTACAATAAATACAATGATACAGAGAAAAAACTGGTTTTACCCCAGAAAAACCAGATGTATAACCCAGCACCCTGGTGTACAATCAGAACAGTGTTTGTTAGCCCCTGTGGGGCTAACAGCCGCCACGTGGTGCCCCTGAGTGTAAAGTAAAAGGAAAGGAAAACCTATTGGTGAGGATGATGGTTGCAGTCTTGTTGAGAGTGGCAGTTGAAGTCCTGGTAAGGTTCTGGTCCTCCTCTGGATCCAATAAGTGGGGCCAGAAGTCCCCAAAACCCAAGATTATATATGCTTAGATTCAGGTGGGAATGCCCAATACCTCCCGCAGGGCAAGGAATTTCACAATTAGTGATTTACTCTGTGAGTCATGGGATATTTTTGGAATTCTTGATGGCCCTTTTAGCAGACATGACCCCTCAGGCTGGGTGCGAAGGTTCTGATGCCTCCCTAGCGGGGAGTTACCACACCTGAGTCACTGGTGTGAAGACAGAAACACTTCCCTATCTTGCAGGGTTCTTTAACATCCATCTTGTAGCCTGAGGTGTCAGATATGCCCTGGGCAGCTGCTGCGAACAATCCATTATTAACAGTTCATCAGAAATTACACAGAGGGTGTAGAATACACAGTTTTGGTTACACCCCACACAGTCGTAAACTGGTCCTGGCTGCTGTAACTAGGACATCAGTAAAGTATTTTCTTTCCCCTAGACACTGCTGACACCTGGCTATGGTAATGTGCCAATTCCCAGTATCCACCATTAAAACTAATGAACTGTTGAAGCCTAGATAAATCACTTTAGTCATTACAAATAAAGATTAAGAAAGATTAACTGAGTGTAAGGCTCATTTCTAAAATGCTGCAGTGGATGTATTATCAGGAGACCTTTAAGTTGAGATCTCAGTACACCTCAGAGGCCCCCTGTAACAGCTGGCAGGATTATTAATAGCTGCCCCAACTGATTTAGGTAGAGTGTGTTTTCTTGGGGGATTTTAACTAATGAGCCATGTCATTTGGTTCACCATAGTTTTTATTTGTTTTGCTTTGAAAGAAAGAAGTTTCTGTTATCGAGACATGGATAAAGGCAGTGAGCCTCAGTTTGACAGCTTGAAGGAGCAGCATACAAATTCTGGAATGTAAGGATGAGTCTCAACTGGGCTGTCACTATGACTTCAGTGAGTGCATGCTAACCTCCATCAGCTAATGATCTGACCCCTGATGCTCATAGGCCAGTGTTACTAAATGGTGGCATGGCTGTTGGTACAGAAGTCTATGCACATATACAAAAGCTGGAGGAGAAATTAAAATGGTTATGTCTGACTTTGCAGGAACAAAGTACTGGGTTGACCCTGGCTGGATATCAGGCACCCATCAAAGCTGCTCTATCCCTCTCCTCCACAAACAGACATGTGAGAGAAAATATAACAAAAAGTCTGTGAGTTGAGATAAGGACTGGGAGAGGTTACTCACCAAATACTGTCACAGGCAGAAGAGTCTGAACTTGGGGATATTAATTGAATTTATTACTAACAAAATCAGAGCAGGATACTGACAAGTAAGATAAAATCTTAAAAACACTTTCCCTCCACCCCTCCGTCCTTCCCAGGTTCTACTTCCTCACTCCCAGCGGTGCAGGGAGACAGAGAATGGGAGTTATGGTCTGTTCGTCACATGTTTTTCCTGCTGCTGCTCAGGGAGAAGAGTCCTTCCTCTACTGCAGCGTGGGACCACTCTCACAGGAAACAGTTCTCCACAAACTTCTCCAGTCTGAATCCGTTCTACAGGCAACAGTCCTCCATTAACTACTCAAACATAGATCTCTTTCCACAGGTGCAGACGTTCAGGCACAGGCTGCTCCAGTGTGAGTTCCCCACAGAGTCACAAGTCCTACTAGGAAACCTGCTCTAAAAGGGGCTCCTCTCTCCCTGGCTCTGCAGGTCCCTTCCAGGAGCCTGCTCCAACACAGATTTTCCATGTGTTCATAACCTCCTTTCAGGCATCCACCTGCTCCAGCATGGGTCTCTCCGCGGGCTGCAGGTGGATCTCTGGCTCCCCGTGGCCCTCCACAGGCTGTATGGGCACAGCTGCCTCAGCATGGTCTTCACCACGGGCTGCAGGGGAACCTCAACTCCAGTGACTGGAGCACATTCTCCCTTTCCTTCTCCACTGACCTTGATATCTGCATAGTTGTTCCTCTCATATATTTTCATTCCTCTCTTCTCTGTTTGCAATTAGTTCTAGACTATAACTTTTCCCCCTTTTAAATATATGCTTACAGAGGCATTGCTATCATTCCTGACTGGCCTAGCCTTGGCTAGNTCCACCCCTCCGTCCTTCCCAGGTTCTACTTCCTCACTCCCAGCGGTGCAGGGAGACAGAGAATGGGAGTTATGGTCTGTTCGTCACATGTTTTTCCTGCTGCTGCTCAGGGAGAAGAGTCCTTCCTCTACTGCAGCGTGGGACCACTCTCACAGGAAACAGTTCTCCACAAACTTCTCCAGTCTGAATCCGTTCTACAGGCAACAGTCCTCCATTAACTACTCAAACATAGATCTCTTTCCACAGGTGCAGACGTTCAGGCACAGGCTGCTCCAGTGTGAGTTCCCCACAGAGTCACAAGTCCTACTAGGAAACCTGCTCTAAAAGGGGCTCCTCTCTCCCTGGCTCTGCAGGTCCCTTCCAGGAGCCTGCTCCAACACAGATTTTCCATGTGTTCATAACCTCCTTTCAGGCATCCACCTGCTCCAGCATGGGTCTCTCCGCGGGCTGCAGGTGGATCTCTGGCTCCCCGTGGCCCTCCACAGGCTGTATGGGCACAGCTGCCTCAGCATGGTCTTCACCACGGGCTGCAGGGGAACCTCAACTCCAGTGACTGGAGCACATTCTCCCTTTCCTTCTCCACTGACCTTGATATCTGCATAGTTGTTCCTCTCATATATTTTCATTCCTCTCTTCTCTGTTTGCAATTAGTTCTAGACTATAACTTTTCCCCCTTTTAAATATATGCTTACAGAGGCATTGCTATCATTCCTGACTGGCCTAGCCTTGGCTAGTGGTGGCCTATCCTGGACCCACCTGGCATTGTCTCTGTCACATATGGGGGAAGTTTCTATCAGCTTTTTATAGAAGTCACCCTGTAACCCCCCTGCTATAGAAACCTGTTCATGCAAACTCAATACAGTGTTGATACAGAAGTCTACACACATATACACATACCCTAACTTCAAGCTGGAGGAGAAATTAAAATGGTTATGTCAGACTTTACAGGAACAACATGATCCCAAACTGAGAAATGTGTTCCTCTTTCACAGCACCATCCTCCTGCAAAACTGTAGGTGTGGCACCACAGCAATTAACCAAGGAAGATCTTTCTATTGTCATTAATTTACAAGCCTCACCATATTTGCTCACCTAAACTAAGCAGTTATCCTCTGTATTCAGCTGTTTGTATTTGGGTGACAGCTGCACTAATAGTTGACGTAAGCATAGTGCCAGCCAAATCGCAGCAATGTTAAATGTGTCAGGATACTTGCTTATTTTCATGATATATTTCAGACTGTGCATCTTTCATTTGAATAATTATGTATTTTGTATTGTTTTACATGCTGTTAAAAATAGTCTAGAGCCTTGAAATCCATAACTCTTGTCATCAGCTGCAGTGCCACGATTTTTTCTACTGGATTCAGTTGAAATGACTCAGTCATCTGACAGTTAGCAATGATTTTACAAAACATATTTTGGAATCCACAAGGCTCATTTAGAGTAAAAACTTTTTCTTCAAAGTGAAGATGGCAGTCTTCACTTTAGGCTTTCACAATAGCATTTTTCACCAGCTTGCATCTGTTTGTTTGCATTTTTTGGGGGTTTGGGACTTCTTTATGATGATGCCTCTCTGAGTTTAATACAGTTACTTGGAATTTATGCTAGTATTAACAAGAAGAGAAATAGCTCCCCAGCCCTTGATTCACTTAATAGGAGCTAATAACCAAAACCAAACACGGCCAAGCACACTGCTACATCACATACAAAATCAACATGAAGAGTATGTTATAAACATTGCAGTAACACCCTCAAATGTTCCAGAAATGCAAGAACTATAGTTTCCAGTTGTTGAATGCTTAACTGCATGATGCTAACAGTGTCATTTCAGTGAAGTCTTGCTTCAAGATTTAATGTATAACTATATTCTTATGTCCTCTTTACTTCCAGAGTCCCCAGCTTTTCCCTCCCTTCACAGGAGGGAGTGTACTCAGCTAGCAGGGAACTAGATCGGATATTTTGTCCCCTCTTTCCCTTTCCCCACTCATGACTCCTATTCACATCTTCCAGCCTGCACAAAAAATCCCACGCTGTTCCTTGGACCAATCCTTTTTATCATTGGGATTCCCATGCTATTTGCATTGCACCATCCTTGCTACAGCAACACAGTTAGAAGTAGTGCATGAATGTGAAGCTGAAAAAGCTGCAGTAAGTGGTGACAACAGTTGAATAAATGTCTCTTATTATTTCAAATACAAGCACACCAGCTACCTCCTATTTTCAAGTCATAGAATCAGAGGTTCGTGGAATGGTTTGGAAAGAGACCTTGAAGATCAGCTAGTTCCAATGCCTCTACCATAGGCAAGGACACCATCCACTAGACCAGATTGCTCAAAGCTCTATCCAACCTGGCCTTGAACACTTCCAGGGAGAGGGCAGCTGCAGCTTCCCTGGGCAGCCTGTGCCAGTGCCTTACCACCCTCACAGTAAAGAATTTTTCTGATATCTAATATAAGCCTACCCTCTTTCAGTTCATACCAATCCCTCCTTGCCCTGTCACTACATTCCCTGAGAAAAAAACCTTCCCACCTTTCCTGGAGGCCCCCCCTTAAATACTTGAAAGTCTTCTTATAGCCTTCTCCTCTCCAGGTTGAATAACCCCAAATCTTTTTTTCCGTGCATCCCCACCACACAACTTATTCTGTGCCAGAAGTTGGAAACAGTCTGGAGGACCATAGCAAAAATGACTGCAAAACACGCTTGGGATGTAAAGCTAAAGATTTTGGTTTGTTAGTCATTAAAAAAAAAAAAAAAGAAAAGTGCATGGACAGAGCTTGCAGGTATGGTGTTGAAGAGGGTGGTAACCCATTATCTATCACACCTATGAGGGAAGAAACAAGTAGAAATGAGCCTAATGTGCAGCATAAGATAATTGGATTTGGAAAACTTTCCCTCTACATGGGTCAGTGTCATGAAATCTCCAGACAGAGTGCACGTTTGTAACAGGTAGTTGAGCAGCTGTCCCCACTGAGTTTTTGTTTAGTACAAGGTCCTGCCTCAAAGAAAGCAGCCAGGGTAGATGTCTGTGAGCTTCTTCCAGTCCTATTCTAACTGCTGTTGCGTGCTGCAGAGAGCATGTACAGGAGCAACCTAGCAATGTTGTTGGAGCACTTAGGTATGGATCAACTTGTCAGTCAGGTCAGGTTGGCATCAGATCAGTTCGCCTATTGAAGTTCTCTCTGCCTTCAACTCTAAGTTATAGAATGCTTGTGTTTGAATAGGCTTTTTTTACCATACACCTCATCCTATTAGTGGTGCATCTGTCAGACTCAGTTGTTAAAGACATTTGCAAAAGCAACAGAAATCTTTACTTCTCTGAACTTTTTTTTCTGAACATTTTTTTCAGAATTAAATTAATTCATATGATGCCACTGACTTCCATACTGTGCAACCTTTGCATCTTAATGAAATTTGACTCCCCATTTTGCATTTCATTTCAGTGTGTTCTGTGAGACTAAGTAGAACTTACTAGAAAATTGAATTTTTCTAAATTATTTTTCTCTTGTTCATGTTTTCCATTTTTTCTCTGATTTCATGAATCTCTGTGTTCTTGGCCTTAGTTTTTCTAAGAAGTGCTGACTGCTGTGCAGCATAAATTTTTCTTGTCTAAACACAGCTAGAATACTGAAAGAAAAAAGGAAAAAGAAAAATACTATCATCTTATTAATCAGGAGAGAACGTGTCCCCAGCAGCCTCTGTTCAATCTGAGCCTGACATGGAGGTTGATATAACAACTTGCAGTACTGATTTAAGTGCCACATCTGTTACTGAGAAATAAAAACCTAGTAAGTGAGCATCCCTACATGAAATGTTAACCCTTTTGTAAAGACCTGTTTACACATCTAAAAACCCAAAGGCATTTTTAGTGTGTAGATGTAGATTTAGATGTAGATTTAGATGCAAATCAGCATAGACCCAGCTATGCAGTTTTACACCACCTATTGTGTTTTGCACTAAACGTTGTTGTTCATAATGGCAATCATACTTGTGGCTATGTAGAACTGTAATCTATAGATCTGTGAATTGGCACCTGTGGATGTGACTAAGCAATCCTCAGCTCTGGAGCATGATTTTCTTTTAAGCAGACCTAATTCTCCAGATCCACATTGCTCAGTTTTGATGATTTAGTCTCCCAGCATCACTCAGTGTGAACAAACTGAACAAATGTACCTTCTGGTAAAACTGCCAGGACTCCTTCAAAGGACCTAATGCCTCTTCAGAGACTACTTACAGAAAATTCAGAGGAAGTGAATTACAAGTGTGGAATTTGCACCTATGGTAGCCTGATATCTGTTGCATTTACAAGACATGAGAGCAGGTCCTGTCTTCACAAAACTGATGTGGGTTAGGTAAGAGCACTGTAAGCCTAGATGCAGACATTACTTTGGGCTGAATGGTGCATTTCAGCACAAGTCTGTACTTGTCTGACCCAAACCTAATGAAAATAAGCTGATCTTAAAAATAAGGGAGGACTGACTTTTACTGGCTTTTGCACTGAAACAGCAATATCAGGTTTTAAAATAACTTTGAAAGAAGACCAAATCTGCATGCAGGCAAGCCTTTAAGCTTCAATTTGTTTGTGTAATATACAGACCAGAGAAAATAAAAGGCATCATTGTTCCCCTACCAGCTCTGATCCACACATCTCTTTCTTCACTTGTTATTCTCTGCTGGACCCATGAGGTCATCGCAGTCTGACTGTTCATTTGTGACTGCAATAATAATTTTTTTAGATGTCACATATGGTAAAATACCTGTCCTAATATTGTTAACAGCATGGTGAAAGACAGGCTGATCACCTGATCAAGGTGGAAAGTAGACCCTGCAAGTTCTGTTTTCCCTTTCTGGGGCTGGTTTCAGTCTCATGTCTATTTGCCAGCATAATGTGACGTCAGATTTTAAAAACACTTGGAGAAAGGATTTGCTCTTACAGCTGCACACTGATGAGTGCCCCTTCTGATTCCCCTCCCCCAGCTCATTAACATGCATGTCTTCCCTTATTAGTGTTCATCATTATGTGAACAGCTGGTAACTGTTCTGTTTTTCTTCTCATCAAAAAGAGGGCTTCACCGCCATGAGAAAAATTAGTATTAGGTACAAGCAATTTTTAATACTGACTCCAGGTCCATTAATTTTTTCATTATCGTTATCATCATCATCATGGCAAGGGTAGGCAGGTAGGCTGTGGGCCTGATTCTCATCTCACTGGGAGGAATATAAAGGGAGAGAAAGTCTTTCAAAGGCAGCAGGCTTACACCAATGCCAGCTGGGGTAAGTGCAGATCAGGGTCTGACTCTCATTACATTTTTCATGGCTGCCTTTAAAATATGAGTAGTTTCTCTTCCAAATCCATTTTAACTGTAATTAACTGTAATGAAGATTTTTTTTTTCTGCTTGTATTCCTCAAATGCATGCTCCACCAAAGATTTTAAATGACTCCTCTGGCTGCATATCTTATAATCAAGGTAGAAATTATTTCTGTCACGTATGTAAAGAGAAGATGAAAAAGATAATTGGTAACTAGGCATATTTGCTGGGGTTCCAACTTTGATTTTTTTCCTCAGTAGATGACTGGTTAACATGGAATATGCATTTTTTGTGGATCATCATGACTGTATTCAGTACTGTGAGCAAGGGCAGGTCAAACTGTCTGAAATAGTCTGGAATTTAGATTTCCACCTTCCAGACTGAAGACCATTTTGGAGTGCTATTTTGTCCTGGATTTTTTAATTATTTGGAAGAGTTATTCACTTTCCTGCTTCTCATCCAGCACATATTTTCCATTTATTGTTCTCAATCCATAAGCCTAAAAACATATTTTCCATAGGAACCAACAACAATATACTAAGGAACAATTTTTTCCCTGGTGTGGGAAACTCAGTTAGGTAAGCTGTAGTAGCGATAAGAGAATATAAGAGATGAACTTCTGTCTAAGAGCACCAGTTCAACTCTTCCTTACTACAAGTGCCTTTACTATGGTGAAGTCTCCAGGAGTAATGTCTGGTGGAGATTTCCATATGAATAAGAGGTCTCATGCTATCTGGAATGAATTTTATTCTTTTTTTTGTAACAGTAAGAGTAACTAAAAATTGTAGCACCATATTTTATGTTGAACCCAAGTGATGACAGACTGTAAGTCAAAAATAGTGGAAAAGAGCAAACATGAAGCATATTCTGTGCATAGGTAAAATTAAGTTTAAATGTTTCCTGAAAAATACGGAACTCTAAAGCTGTGATGTATGATCAGTACAGATTAGGCCAGTCTTAGCTCTTTTTTCAGGTTAAATACAAGTGCAAAATAGTGAATAGCCTTGTCTTCAAATCAAAATCAATATGTATCTGCAATTAAGTTAAACTATACCTTGATGCCACAGGTATAAGAAATCAGTTCAGAGTTTACTTCTGTTCCCTCCATATCTTTCTCTGAATTGTTATGGTGTCTTATTATTTTTCATTTGATTCTAATCTCCCATTCAAAAGAAAAGTAATTTAAAACAAATTTGTAGAATGGTTTAAAATTAACAGAAGTCTTTAACCAGTCAGATGACGTGAAAATTAAGGAAATGCTGGGAACACAATGCCAAAAGATAAATAATGAAATGGAATTTGAGTCTTGAGTTATTTCCCTGTCTTCCAAATGAAAACATGCATACAGTGATTAATTGTCCGAGCAAAGCCAATGAGACACTACCGTCTTCTACTTCGTTTTCCCCTGTAGGATTTTTCTTCTCTGGAGCTGTTTATTCTCAGCCACTAGAGGGTGCTCAGATAGCAGTATTACTGAAAATTTATAAAGCATCCTTTCAGGGATTTTTGGCTTCTTGCAGTAAGCCGTGGCTTTAATTCTCTTGTTCCTACTGGTTTTGGCTGGTTTGCTTGTTTGCTTGTTTGTTTTCCCTCTGTCTCTTTATTTAGAGCTTCTGCAAGGTGAGAGGTTCCTGCTGAAGGAGTTAGCAGTTCATCATCTGATGTTATTTTAATGGCGTTCGTCAGCACAACACAAATAGTCTGACTGCATCACTCTTCACATCATGGCCAAACATGACTTACTACTGCACAAACATGGATTCAGCATTAAACAGCAGCTCTTAGGTGATTAAAATAGATGTGGTAGAATCTAGGACCTCTTCAGGGTAAGCAAAGCTTTAGTACTTGGCTCACTCCCTCCTCTGTCACCTTCCAAACAGAAGCGTATGTGTTTCCTCCAAACTTCCATTTCCCATGTGAGGAGAAGTTCTGTGTCCTACACCTATTCACTTTGTCTCCCACACTAAAATGCCTAAGCAAATACACAGAGCTTGCATAAGCCTCATGCATGATGAGTGTTGCCACTCTTTGTAAATTCATTTCACTGTCCTATGTCATGTTACCACCATGTTTTAAAAATCTCCAATGGGTTGGAGCCTTTGTGGTGACTTTAAGAACCTTATGTGTGGACTCTTATACATTCCAGGGACAAAGAGGAAATTTTACATAATTAGGAGAGCTGAACAGCTAGCAACAAGCCTCACAGATGAACTAGGCTTTAGCAGTAATTGTGTAATCTGTGGAAGATTAAACACATACCTACACAGTGACAAAAAAATGCAAACATACAGCTTTTTCCATTTCTACTTCAGTCTACAAGATAGGTCGAGAAACTGTGAAGAACAGTTATTTAATTAAAAATAGGTTTGCGATATTATAGCTGAAAAAAATAAGCCTACCTACTAGGGGTTTCCAGGAATGAATGCGAAGGAAAGGGAGCACCTGATGGACAAGAAGGAAAGCACGTATGACTGTAGGCCCTTGGCAATTTTCAGAGATGGGTGAGGAAAAGGAGGTAAAGTCTCTGTAAACAAAGAGTTCAGGAAAAGTGCTTGACCGCCACGTGGATACAGAACTGAGTGCCTTTACTATACACAGCTCTGCAGGAATATTGTAGATGAAATGGCTTCAGAGTGAGCCAGAGTTTTTACTTACTTGGGTAAAGAATGTAATTTTTCAGGGACAGAAATGAGGAGTTTTTTTAGAATTTCAAGGAAGTCACTTCCTTTGATGACAGACTGTATCTCTGATTCTTTTCTCAATTGCCCTGAGCAGAACCAGGTATTGCCAATTTCTTTGGGAGGTTTTACTGACCTTTTGCTGAAGCAAATGTATCTGTATAATGGTGGTCTTAGTAAGTACTAGCTGATGCTGAACTACTCCTTGCACAATGGAAGATGAGAAAACAATCCATCTGCTTTCTGTATTTTCTGTCTTATTTCAGAACCAGGTGAGTGAAATAGCAGCAGTAGCTGCAGATGATGACCTTCTTGCAATGGACAGGAGTGTCATATGTATGCAGTTACATTAATTTCATTTTGGTCATCCTACTACTCTTGGTCATGAGACAGGATGAGCATGTGATGATGGTGAGATAGGAGGAGGCAGAACTGTTTTGGGATAATTTTGCTCCCTTGGCTTTATTTGAACATTCCTTCTTTCCAATTGATCTCTTCTGTATTTAGAATCGTACCTCTGATTCTGCTCAGTCAACTGAGCAATCGTGATTGCCCTGTGAGTGAAAGGTCACTGTCACTATTTACTCCTCCGGCAGTATGGGGGACTTGAATAGATGGGAATATCATCAGCCTTTAAAAGAATTGTTTGATGGAACAGGGAGAAAGCATAAAGCAGAAACCTGATTTAAGGTTTTTTAACCACTTAATTACAGGAAAATTACGTAGAGAAAGCAAAAGTATAGTCCATAATCTTGGAGGTGAGAGAAGGATGGTGAAAGAAGGCAGTAGTCTGAAAAACTGTTATTGCTCATGAAAAGCTTATTTGGAATAGAAAGCCAAGGTGTGTCCCTGTAGACAAGTGGGGCAAAGGGCATGAACTGTTGGAGAGAAAATGCTCAAGGAGAGGAAAAAGATACAGGGAAAGGAGAAGTAATGGGATAAATTTGGAAGTTTGAAGGGAAACTGAGGCAGAATAGTGTCTGCAAAAGCACATTTTAATGAAAATTAATGGGTACTGTCAGAAGTGTGCAGCAGCATGATTTTTTTCTGGAGTTTGTTTCTTTCTTTAGCTGAAGTTGTGGTATTCATTATTATCTGAAATTACCCACTATGGAAAAATAATCATTCTCATGCAATGCACTGAAAAACTCATTATGTCATTTTAAAGGTCAGATTTGAAAATGGATTTGAACTTAGTTTATTGATGTGAGCCTGAAAACATTGTACGTGGTGACTTCTGTCTGCAGATAAAGAATCTTTTACATACCTGAGTTGTGGGTGAAAATTAACTGGGTCAGAAACAAGTTGCAAATAATTGTGTATGGTTGCAAATGGTCTTGCACCTTAGATTTTTCTAGACTGTGTCATCCAGAAGTAGGCAGGACTGCCCTCTGACCTGAGATCTCACGCACTCATTCTGTTACTAGAATGGAGTTGAGAAAGAATGGCAGCTTTCATTCCCTTTGTCCTTTCATCAGCAATTGTACTCAACTGAGTAGTGCCTTTGCTTTGTCTGTGACTTTTGCAAGGAGTGCTTTGCTTTTTGAGACCTCATAGTCTGTATGATGTGACTTTCCAGCTTTGGGGACCTGTGGAGCAAGTCAGTCAGTCTGTGTCTCCTAGAGCAGAGGGAGCACATTCAGCTGCTGTAAGCACAGCAGCTGATAGAGCCCAGGGCGCTCTGCCATCTTCCCATGAAGGAAGCAGATACATAGTGCTACTACACAGTCATTCCACTCATGTACAGCAACCCAGCATGGTGTCAAGGAAGGAGGCAAGATAGGTAGGACCTGGTTACCACCACTCCAGCAATTCATCCATACCCCTGCAGAGTCTACAGTCTGGATGAGCTGCAGCCTGCCACCAGGCTGGGAGTCCTTGGCTTAGCAGATAACCATGTTGCTACTTTGAGAGTAAAACTGTTGGTATGCAGCAAGCAGTTCAATGGCTCATGTCCCCCAGGTTTATCAATTTCATGCTGTCTTCAGGACAGAGGCACCAAGGTGCTGTATACAGGGTCACTGCGTCTCTTTGTTGCTGCCCTTCCAGCATTATGCCTTGAACCTACTGCAGCCTTTTATACTCTCATTTGGCATGTACAAAAGACTTATCTTCCTTTTGTGCAGATATAATTTTAACACACCTACTACCACAGCTGGAAAGAGAGACTAAGCTGTAGTGAAGACTCTTGGATGCTCCTTGGAGGACAGCAGGTATTATCTTCATTGCTTGTGGAAATAAGCAGATTGCACCTGTTGTACTAAAGATAGGACTATGCAGCTGAGAGAAAAATGTATAGTTTTGCCCCCAGATCCTTGAAAAACTGGTATGTTTTATTTTGCTCTTTATGATTTTTCCAAGTGTTGCTGCTTTTCAGTTCCTCTGCTCTGGTAACTGTTTTTCTCCAAGCCTGACATGACTAGAGATAACTTTGTAGATACAATTGAGACAAGTGTATATAAAGGATATACAATTTTAGTGTGACATGAAGTAGAATGGTTCAGTGACCTTTTTTTCTGCCAACTGCTGGACCTAGCAAATCTTCACTATATTTCTAAAATTAATTCACTTCAGCCATTCCTAGAGTAACTCTTTCTCGCATGTGTTTACACTAATTCATCCATATGTATAATATGCCAAGAAGAGGGTCAGACTTTCTAAATTGAGTCTGTAGATAGCCATGACTTGGACATCTGAATACCATTTTTTGGTGCAATGACTCTGGGTTAGGCACTATGACATGCCAGGGAAAGGATTCTTCTGCTGCCTCTGTCTCATTAGTTGTTCAGGAGTGACTGTGCAAGTTCATTGCATTATTGCAGAGATGAAAAAATCAGATTATTTCTGTACCGTGGGCTGAGTAGTGGTTTCTTAGAGCAGTAACACTGCAGAAGTTTCAAATGCACCTGTTAAAATATTTGTATTCTAGCAGGTGCAGAAGTATTCCTTTGTAAACATTGTATTAACACATGTTTTGCACAGGCATATTGTCTTTTATCCCAGAACAAATGAGTTTTTAAAATGTCAATGACTCACATGAAGTTTGTATTCATCAGAGTTACCTTGGCATAAGCCCTGTGCCTGTCCATTCATGCATGTGTGTCACACAAGCACACAGTCTGTGATGTAATCACTATCTTTGACAGAGGATTGCTTACAACACTGTCCTGCTGTGGAGTGCTCTAAAATAGTGGAATTCATGTTTGTGTGTTTGAAGTGTTACCCTGAGAGAATGCAGACACGGAATGATTCATGCCTCTTCCTTTTTTTGTGCCCCAGCCAAGTAACAGGATTCTGCCAAGTATTTGTAGCTCTTGAAAGCCGTGCTCCTGTCTTTCCAGGAAGGAAGATATCTTCAGTAAGTACACAGCCTGCCAAAATGAGAAGAAGAATTTCCCTACAATGGCTAAAATTAATACTCCTAATACTATTTTATAGCAAAATTTATGTCAGTGAATACTCAATAGCAAATTCCCAAAGCTATTAGTTATTGTTTGTGGGAGACAGTAGGGTAGAGAAATTTGCCTGAGCTACAGAAAGTTTTCATTTTACACTACTTTTAATATGAGCTTGCTCTGCTATGCCTTACTTTTTTAAGAACACAGCAGTGCAAGTCAGGATTTACTGTGTTTCTTTGAACTGTTTCTGAATTAGAGAATGTCCTTTCCTCTGATTCTATTAGTGGCATAGTTTATTACAGGGTCAGGAGGGGATCATCAAGCCTTGTGCTGGTAGTGATAGAACAAAACATTGTCTTCACATGAACTTCACTAACAAAGGGACCTGTCCTTAGCTGTTATAAATACACTTGAGTGTGAGAAAATCTCATCTGAAATAAGTGGTGAACTGTATGTTCCTGATTCTAGAAAAAAAAAAAAGCTTAGAATGCTCAATTCTGCTAGATTGGCTCCTTGAATCGGATGTTTCAGTATCTGTAGCTCTTCTTCATAGTGTTGTGAAGTGTTCTCTTCTGATTTGCAGTAAGTCTAGAGAGAAGTGATGTCTCTTGTGAGTATTTGCCTTATGTGATGTTTGTGACTTTATGGCTTGTAGCTAACAAATTTTGCTGTGCTGTTTTTATACTATTTTCATATTTAATTACTTTTTATTTACTTCATAAGAACATACAATAGTCCGATCAGACCGTCAGTTGAGGACATATTAACAATAAATGGATTGTCTGTCAACCAGTGAACTACTCCAAGGCAAGACAAGAAGCTACTGTACATATCAACTGATGCAATTTATAACATCAGCTGATATGTATTTAATATATTATGGCATTAACTGCATACAAAGATTACACTGTAAAAGATTAACTAGAGTAAATTAAATAATTGATACACTCTGAAGCCTATGAATAACAAAAGGATTAATGAAGGTTCCTGCAGCCTTTTACTCATGCTAGCAGTCCCATCGAAGTCAAATGCTATCAGCACTATCTGAAGTCTGTTGGAAACTCTTTGAACTGAGACGCCTCACTCTCCAGTGTGACCATTCCATTCCAGCCCCTAGTTTCTGCAGGCCAGGCTCAAGAAGTGGGACTGGGAGTGATTCAGCAATTTGGGGCACTATTTTTGTTTGGTTTTGGTAAAAAAATCTATGGAGATGTGTGGCAGTGTGGGATTGAATCAGACCTTCATTTCCTCTGAAAACTTTTGAGACAGCAGTAAGCAGGGGAAAGCTTGGCACTACAATGTGAATCCAAGAACAAGGCATCTGAAATGCAGCATAAAGTCTACAGCTTTGTCAGGTTTATCTTTTATATAAAATGGCAGTAAATTGTTCAGGAATGAAAATCAATTACTATAGTTACTATTATTTGTTAACATTATTATTATTACTATTATTGAATGACACTTGCTCTCTGAAAAATGGTTCTTTCTTAGCCAGTGCCACAAACAATTCTTTTTTGAGTACATATCACATGAAAAATCTCTGCCAGTCAGTGTCCTGTTCATCCAGCTGTGCTCTACCAGAGACTATTTATTAGATATCTATTTGCCTCAGCTTCTAACATCAATCCTTAATGATTTTTTTTTCAGTTTGTCCTTGTGATGACCTGAAAACCTGAGGAGAGATTAAATCCAAGCTAGCATACAAGGACTGAATTAAAAAAAATAATGGAGAAATGCAGGGAAAGGACTGTATGGAAACTACAGAAAGTCTGTCTTGCTGTATCCAAAAGTGCTGCGGACACTTTTGAGCCCTTGTGTCCAGATGAGCACCCTTCCCTGATTGTGGTGATATGTCTGCTTAAGAGCCTTCTTCCTTCTGTTGCAAAGACAGCATGGCTGCACAGAATGGCAGGAGTAATTAGTTAGTATCTAGTTTGTCTGTCTGGGGAAAGCAGGGTCCTAGGGCAGCCTGCGATGCTTGCTTCTCTGACAATCATTTGAAAGAACTGGACTAAGCTGATACTGAGATTTCCAGCTGGCTGGTTGACACCTGATGCAGGTGCAGAGGTGGTGAAGAAGAAAGGTTATACCTCCTCTGTGACCATTTCAGGGCTGCAGTCCCACATATCCAAGAACATGGCTGTGTGCAGCTGATGCTGTAGCAAACCTCCCATCCACCTCATCCATGCAGGACCAGGACCTTTGAGGGAGAGCCAAGGACATGAGCTCCCAGACAACAGCTCTTGCAGATGTACACCCACAAAAGGATGGTGTCCTGACCTGCTTTTGATGACATTTCAATATGTGCAGTGTCTAGGTTTTCTGGGAAGCTCAAGGATTGTGTTTGCTGACTGTGTGTCTTTTCCCTTAGAAGTAGGGCAGCTCTTCACCGTCCCTAGCCTCAATCTGACATAACTTGCTGACCCACACTGGTTCTACTTCTCCTCTCTAGGACTAATTTTCTGCTCAGGTTCAGAGCATAGGGTTTGTTTTGTGTTGTGGTCACTACGGTTTTTTTTGTAGTTTTGGCTGGGCAGTTGCTGTGACTTGACCACACTTGTGCTGTAGCTCCCAGTCATCTTTACTGTTGCTCTGCTTTTGACAACCATGTGGTTGTCACTGCCTTATGTGCAAGCCTTTGACTTTTTTTGAGTAGTAATTGTTTTTTATGGTGTTGTCTGAATATCTTGTGCAGTTCCCTCACTGAGGCCTTGCATGCCACCACAGAGCATTGACAATATTAATGAACTCAGCAGAAATAGCAATACTCCAAAAGGAAAAACAGCCATTAGCTGCTTTTAAGGCATGAAGGAAAGAGTACTAAAGTGAGAGAGTCTAGACTGAAAATGTCATTCCCAAGATTATGCTTTCTGCCTACTTGGTAATTGCTGTAAACTAGAACATCTCAAAGATGAAAATAAGGTGTTCAGAGTGTGTTCCTGATCCCACCTCTGGCAGCTGAGGTTTGCTCCAGATCATGGTCATGCTGCTTTCCCTCAACTCCAGGCAGTTTGTCTCCTCCCTCCTCGACTGCGAGGCTGGATTTTACCGGAGAGTCCTGAAAGGCACCAGTAATGAGCTACCAGCTCTGGGAATGGATTTACCACTCTCTCCCAAAGGCTGTGTAACTTAGCATACAGAAACATTCTAGGGTCAGAGCACCTGGTTGGCCGTACTTTTGCCGAGCACTTTCCCCCATTACTAAATGTTCCCGATCAGGGACCACAATGATCTGTACAGGGCACAGGCAAGGGGGGACGCCCAGTGACCAGGATAACCCGAGGAAGCCCGTTTGCTCTCCTTCACCACTGGAGCCTCGGAGGCGAAACTCATCTTGAAGCGCTTCCAGCACGGCGGGGCCCGGCGCGGGAGGGCGGTGGAGCTGCGGGGAAGGCGGTGGCGGGGGTGCTCCAGGGGGCGGAGGAGCTGCGGAGAAGGCGGTGGCGGCGACGCCCGCCCCGCTCACCTGGGCAGCCGCGCCAGAGCGCCGGCTCCGCTCCCTTGCGCTTCTCGGAGGATGAACAGACAGGGGAGGAAGGTAAGGGGAAGGGCGGGTCAAGGGGTGTGTGTGGAGGGGCGATGTCAGGGACTGACCCCTGCTCCGGGACACGGCGGCGTCGGGTGTTGACATGCTCCGGGCGACACTGCGGGGCTGGAGGGGATGTGTCCGACCGCCGGTGCCACCGCGGCGTCTGCCCGGACTCGCTCAGCGCGGCTGGGCTCGGCTGGAGCTGTGCTCTGCACTGCCCGGACCGCCAGACCAAAGGGTGAACAGTCCCGGTGGTGCGGTGACCGCCCGAGAGGGATTTGCTCTGTAGATACTCAAATATTCCCGGAGAAGAATAATCCAAGGAAGAAGTGTTGTGTTGTTAAAGTAATAATGAGTGAAGGGCAAGCTGCTTGTGAGGAAACGACCACTGAAATGCTGCTGCGGGGACTGTTCAGTGCTGGCGGGAGAGCTGCAGTTACTTTTCTTAACTTTAAGAGCTGTAAAGTACTTGATTCCATCCTTTCCCGAAAGGAAACTAAAGAGTTTGTTGGAGAGCAGCAGCCTCAGCCTTTTAGATGTAGTGTGATCACTATTGTCCTAGAAAATTTTGCTTGTAACTAGAAGGATCTGGCCACTGTCCTGCCAGAAGTTCCTCGAAGGTAATAATGCTAACACCTATTGCTGCTGCTGGTGGTTGAAGACTGTTGTTGCTGTGTGTTTCTGTATGTTACTTTTCTCTTCAAATTATTTGTAGAAAAGATTTGCTATGTCTCTCAACATAACACTGATACTAAAAACAGTACCAGCTTGGCCCATTCTGAGGAAAATGACTGCAGGCGTCCACCCCCAGGAGGGAATCTGTATCCTGGAGCAGCTCACCACCCGTCAGCAGTGAGAAGCAAAAGCCCAGGACTGCATCTTCTTCTACCCATAGAGAGGGAGAAACAGCTGCGGACAGAGGGAACCAGTGCCCTTCCTTGGTCACACACAAAGGGGTGGAGAAGGTAGAGACAGAAGGAAGGGCTCTGCCCCTCTGGACTCTCAGCACAATTTGTGCCTGCCAGCATTTACAGTGGCGAGGGCTGCTAGTGGAAAGGGAACCAGACTGACTTCTGTCTTCAGCTCTGCTCCCTTGAAACAGGCTTCTCCCTGACTCAGTTTCCCACTTGTGAAATAGTGTAAAGTATTTTATGAAGTTCTGGGGGAAACTGACGTAACTGGCATTGTCCAAGCCAGTCAAAATCTGACTGCTAAAAGAAGGCCAAAGTCAAGTTCTATGTGAGGTTAGCAAGCAATCCCAGAAAACTCATTCTCTCTGAACAGTACCCACATGACAGTATCTTATTGTAGGATGTTGCTAATGGAGACTATTTGTAGCACTCACAGACTCAGTGTAACAAAACCATGGCAAATTAAAACAGTTTTGCTGCAGACAGGGATTTTTCAAAGTTATGAAATTAAAGCAGTTTGGGGCAGGAATTAAAAAAAAAAATAATGGTTTTGGTTGAGTTGGAGAAAGGTCATTGCTTTCAGTAATGCTGCTCCTTATTTCATTGTTGAGAGAGTCATTGGATTTGTGGACTGAAAAACATATTTTCCTGTTTCTCAGGCAAAAAAAAAAATGACCTGTGTCCTGTGTTAAAATCTTTCTGTTTTCCAAGTGCCATGATTTATTCATTGTTGATAAGTAAAAGTATGAGGTTAACTTTTGATAATATATCATATATTATCAAGTACTGTAAAGATGAGGATTTTTTTTAAACAAAACAGGTATACAGAGAAGATTTCTATTCTAGCTGTCATTACTATTATTTTTCTCATATCTAGTTTCAGGCATGTAGTCTGGATAATTTAAATAATTTTTAGGTATTTACTTTGCTCTAATCTGGATATGCAGCATCTTAGTGTTTATGGTAGTTAAGAAATTTGTTGGACCAATATGAAAAGACTGAGAAACTGTTAAGTATTCTAAGAGCCTAGTTTTTGCTTTTTGATTGGGGGGAGGAGGAGGTTGAAGGGTTTTTTTGCAGGGATTTTTTGTGGCTTTTTTTTTGTTTGGGTTTTTGATGTTTTGTTGTTTTCTTTTGGTTGTATTGTGGGGTGTTTTGCGGTTGTTTGTTTGTTTGTGGTTTTTTGATATGCACAGGCTTATTTATACATTCTTAAACTGGTTTTACAGTAAATGGACCATGAATAGAGGTAACTGTCGTCAATAGCTGGTTGTCAAGTACCAGATTTTCATGTCTCTGTAAAATGTGACCTCTGAAGTAGTATATTCTTACTGCAATGAACTGGGATTTAGAGATGTTACTTCCAATAATGCTAACATAAACTTAGCAATCTACTTGTAGCATAAAGTCTTAATATTAAGGTCAGAATGAAGCCTGCAGACTGACTTTGGAAGGGATATAAAGTTCGAAGGAGTATATTTTTCTCATTTTGGAGGGATTTGCTGGTGTAAACACCATAGAGAATGTATATCCAGTGCTTTTTACTGGGAGAAAAACCCCAAAAGACAAGATGCTTCAAGGTTCCACTACCAGGTTCCACAATCATTCATATGCTTAAATTCATCATGCTGAAATTAGTCATGTGTAAGAAATTGGTTTCCTGTGAGCATAAACTTTGTTAGGATTTTTAAAGTTGTAGTTAAAGCCAGTGAACACTCTTCAGCAGTGGAAAAACTGATACATGTGAATATTTTCCAGTGGCTGGGTGCACTGACTTTGTTCTAGGACCATAATACTAAACATGCATTTCTGAGGGCAGATTCTGCTTCAGTACAGCAACTGTCCCTCCTGTAAGTTGCTGGGTGAATTAACATGTGCTGCTCACAGTAAAGCCTTCTGCTTTAGTGGGCATTTGTCAAGGCATACTGCAGCAAGGTGACTGCAGGACTATGACTTCAGCATTCTGTAAGAAGTCATGCAAGTGTGCATGCATGTGTATTAAATATTCCCTCTTTCTCCTTGTTCAGTAAATCCATGGTTGTTTTCTGACAGGCAAGATGCAGGAGGAGTACTGATGTTAGGAAAAAGAGTCTTTAACTTTCCATTTCTTTCAGTCTTCCTTCAGCAAGAGACAGTCATCCTTCTCCTCTGCACCCACTTAGTCAGCTCCACTCCAGTTTCTACTCATGCTAATCATCACTTGCTTGTTCTAAGTTCCTCCTGAGCCCCATGTTTATGAGGAGAGGCTGAGAGAGCTGGCATTGCTCAGGCCAGAGAAGAGAAGACTCAGAGCAGATCCTGTCAATATACAGCTGGAGGGAGGGTTCAGACAGGACAGAGGCAGGTGATTTTTTAGTGGTGCTGAGTAACAAGTCCAGAGATAATGGACATGGAACAAACTGGAACATGGGAGGTTTTCTTTGAACATCATCAGGGAACTGAGAGGTGACTGAGCACCAGAATAGTTAGTCCAGATGGGTGGTCTTCATCTTTGGAGATATTAAAAAAGCATCCAGATATGCCCATTCTGAGCAACAAGATCCATGTGGCACTTCTTGTATGGTGGGTGTTGAGCAAGATGACCCTTCCAAACTCAGCCACCCTATGATTCTGTGATTCTGATATCAGACAAAGCATTATTACTCTCCCTACTTTTCTGTTGCTTTTCAGCAGTCTACATAGTTCCCTGTCCTGTAGCTTTCGCTCCTCTCATGCAGTGTGGCACTTTGCACAGGCAGGCTCCTCTTCTTTAGGGATCCCCCTTACTCTAAAATAAACAGCACAGGGAGCACTACTTGAGGGATGCATTTATCAAAACTTCTCCAAAGTTGTGACTTCTTATTTCTACAGCTTATTTTCTGACATCAACTCAAATGTTGTATCTAAGCAAGGGAAATTCATGTGAGAATGGGCAGATAGCTGCAATGCTGTCTGAAATCAATAGCAAAGTTGTCAAAGAATTGAGTATGAACAGCACAGAAACTGGGATACTAGGATGTTAAGGAGACATGGATATTGACTGATTGATGAAATAACTCATCAGAAAACTGGTATCCATTCAGAAAAATGGACTGTGAATAGCTACCAACACAGTTTAGGCTGTGACAACATTTTCACCAAGCTCAGCCTGCAAAGTCAAAATACAGTTTATGTTCACATCCTTTACTAAAATTCTAAATGCTCTTGATACCTGGGGTGAGTGATTTACCCCATGAACAAAGTCTCAAACTAGATAGTCAACAACTCTTAGATATCTTTTGAGGAACATCATTCACACTAGTGTATGGGTTTTGAGTGCCATTCCCAAGTGCCTAGCTCTACTGCAAATCTCAGATGTGCTCTAGGGCAGGTAACTCAAATTCCCAAGTTTAATTTCTCAACCAATAATAGAAGAGAGACTTGAAAAAATTGCAAGAAATACATATAACTGCCTGCTCTTTTGTTATTAAATGAGCTCTTAGGACACTCATCTGCGACTGAGTGCATTATGCTCTGGGAGACTGTGGGGTCTCATCCAGAACTGCAGCCTGAGCAGCAAGAAAGGCTGCATGATTGGATGATGAAGCACAATCTGCTTCATTTTACTTACACTGAGCCTGTCTTCAATGTGGTCCTCAAAAACAGCCACCAGCAGAGCAGCATGGCATCAGGCAAACATGCAAACATATGCAGGATGTGAGCCACAACTTGATTTGCGAATATTGACAGCTAGTGGGGAAAACAATTACCTAGAGAAATTTGATTACCAACATAGGCTCCCTGTGGCAACTGGAAAACTGAAAATACTTTGTCAAACAGATTGGTGATCTCAGTCTAGTTTCTTGATGGCTGAGTGCCTGTCTATATTACCATAATTGCAATGACCCATGAACTGGACCAGCAGAGACAGAGGCTAAAAGCTTAAAGTCTCTCTAAACTGAGCCATTTTAAGCTTTTGAAACAGCACTACTGAATAAACTGATATTTAATCCATGCAAGTGCTTCAGGACCATTAGAAGCCAAAAAAACCATATTTAAACCACTTTGTCCTTCAACATTACAAACCCTGCACAAACCATGCTTCACATTTCTAGTATTTTTACATCACTTACTAAAAATTAGGTGGAGAAACATCAATCAAACATCATGTAACACTCCAAGAGGAAGAAAAGGCATATACACAAATGTTCATTGGTAACTGGGTGTCAGATAACTGCTTTCTTAGGCAGGCAGCATACTGTTTGTATGACATTACCAATTCCTGAAGGATTTATTATGTGCCATTGAAAACAGAGAGATTTAAACTAAAATCTTGCAAAGACTTAAACCCCACATGTTTAGCTTTACACCTCCTACATAGTTTCACTGAGGTCAATGAAGCTATTCACTATGGAAAGCTAAGAAGGTGTGTAAATCTCTGAAGCATTAAACATTTTGCTTGATTCTCTCCCCAGGGACTGAAAACAGGGATTGGCAGCTATGGGACATCTCGGGTAAAATGGCAACTTGTGTAATTGAATATTGGCCTAACTGAAAAACAGAATTAAGAACTGTGGCACAATTCTGGCCTTTTTTCCTAACTGGCAGCGGGTGCTGCATGGCTCTGAACTGCTCCCCGCAATACCCTCAACCAATTGACATTTGCTCACATGTGACTAAGGCGCATTTCAACTGTCAAAATAAGTATTTTGAACTTTTTTCTTCTTTTTTTCACCCCCCCCCCCCCAAGTATGTGGCACAGCTGGTGGNCTGCGGGGCGGGGAGGGTGGGGAAGGGAAGGGATGGGCTGCGCCCCCAGCATCCACGTCTCGCATAGCGGTGTGATTTACTGCCGGGACTCGGAGGAGTCCAACTCCCCCCACCAGACCACCACCATCTCGCAGGGCACCGCCACCCCCCCCCCCCCCCAAGTATGTGGCACAGCTGGTGGGGCAGAGTATATGTGTGTGAGATGTTGCACACACATATTTTCGGATGGCCCGAAAGCAGACCTTCTGCCTGGGTCGCGAGGGGACTGCATCACCGCTGGTGATGATGCTTCTCCCCCTCCTCCTCCTCCTGCCCCCCGGCTGGTGTAGCCCCGGCGGCCGCAGGCGCCTCGTAAGCCGCTGCGGCAGTGGGGAAGGGGCTCGGCGGGTCTGGGGTGCCTGGAGNGCTGCAGCGTCGAGGCGGAGACCCAGACCAGCAGCTCCAGCGCCAGGGTAAGCGGCGGCCGCTCCGGAGGGGGCTCCGATGCGGGTCCCTGACGGCCGCGGCAGAGGGAGCACGGTGCGCGGAGCCAGCTCCTCCCCCGCCAGAGGATGCTCGGCGGGCGGGATGCAGCTGCCAGGAGCGGTGCCCGAATGCCCACTGACTCACCGCAGCTGCGGCGGCCGGGCCGGGTCGGGCTGGCACTGCTGCGGGGGGGCCGCCCCGCCTGGAGCTCGCCCGGGGGGGAACAGCGGCCGCCGGGCCCCCCGGGCTTCCCCTGCCTCTCCCTGCCCCGCACAGCCTTGCCTTGGAGCGCTGGGATCGGTCCTGGACGCCCAGCGAAAGGGGTTGGGGTGAGCTCTGTCGCTGACAGCGGAGAGTGGGCACCTCTGGGAGAGTCGGAATAAAATCTCACCCCGCGTAATTCTCGACTATAACAAGCCTGTACTTCCTGATGGGTATACTTCATCCCTTTTTCTTCCCCCCTGTCTTGTTGAAATGAACTGTTGCTGCGAGGCGTGGATGTTCGGCTGGGAACCGAACCACTGTGATCTGCAAGTGCACCTTGCTGGCATAGAGCTGTGGGGATGCTCCGGGAGGGGCGGCAGGGGCTGTGTGGGTAGGGTATCTGGAAGGCTTGGGTCACCCTCTCAGTGCCTAAGGCAAGCACTGCTGCGACCTGTTTGCCAACATCTTCACTTTAGTTCAGTACTTTAAAAGAAGTGATTGCGCTGGATTTTTTTCCTTTTTTTTTGCTTTCTTTTTTTTTTTTTTTTGGTACTATCAGAGAAGGTTTCTCCTTAACTTCCCTGAAAGCCTTCTAGGACTTCAATTTTGCTTTGTTGCCCTCTTCCAAAGCTCATTATTAAAGAAAAATGTGTCGTGATCCCAGCTGCACCATAGATTATTTTGCTGTTATAAAGCAAGATATCATGTCACAAGGTAATTCCATGGGTTTAAACAGATCCTAGGATTTTGGTAGAAGATAATGAAGAAAATGAAAAGTGTAGAATATTCCTCTATAATTTAAAAAATCCGGAAATCGTCTTTAGGAAAACGTGAGAGAGATCACAGAAAACAAACAAACAAACACCCCCACAGTCCATTATCGGTTTGTTTCTCAGATGCTGGGAAACTTGCAGAATTGTCTGCAGTGACACTGACTGTTTTACTCATTCAGAAGAACCTGCATCATCAGTGATAGGGACAAAGTCCAAGTCCAACTGGAATAAAATAATTGTTGTATTTCTTGGATTTGGGGATTTTTACTCTTTCTTTTACATTTCAATGTGGAATACTTAAGACAAAATAAGATTTTTAATGTGAGGATTGCAAATAGAAATACTTTCACAATTGTTTATGGTGGGAATTGAAAAAAACATTTTTTTAGGCAATTCAGTTCTTAATAATTTTTTATGATTTGCAATTACATCATGTGCTCTTATAAACAAATATGTTTGCCAGCTTTCTGGTTATTAAAGCTGCAAATATTTCAAGTGTTTTGGAACTTTGTCATTGACACTGTAATGTTATTGGTTCAACAAGGCCAATTACTGGGTCCTCTGCTTGGGTCGCAACAACCCCAGGCAATGCTGCAGGCTGGGGCAAAGTGGCTGCAAAACTACCAAGGGGAAAAGGACTGGAGATGGGGAGTGGTGCTAGTTGACAGTATCTGAACACGAGCAGCAGTGTGCCCAGGTGGCCAAGAAGGTCAATGACATCCTGGCTTGTATCAGCAACAGCATGGCAGGCATGACCAGGGCAATGATTGTCCCTCTGTCCTTGGCACTGGTGAGGATGTACCTCAAATCCAGCTCTGGGCGCCTCAACTGAAGAAAGATATTGAGGTCCTGGAATGTGTCCAAAGAAGGGCAGTGATGCTGAGGAAGGGTCTGGAGAACAAGTCCTATGAGGAGCAGCTGAGGGAGCTGGGCTTGTTTAGCCTGGAGAAAAGGAGACTCAGGGGAGACCTTATTGCTCTGTCCAACTACCTGAAAGGAGGTTGTAGCCAGGTGAGGGTTGGTCTCTTCCAGGTAATGAGTAACTGGATGAGAGGACATGGCCTCGAGCTGCACCAGTTGTGATTCAGGTTGGACATCAGGAAAAACTTCTTCACAGAAAGTGGTGTCAAACATTGGAATAGGCTGCCCAGTGAGGTGGTGTAGTCACCATCCCTGTTGGTATTCACAAAACGAGTGGATGTGGCACTTTAGTGCCATGGTCTAGCTGACATGGTAAAGGTTGGACTCAATGGTTTTGAACACCTTTTCCAACCTAAAGGAATCTGTGATTATTTTTAATAGTTTCAGTTCTTTTTACAAATCATGGGCTTGTTTGTTTCTAGTTGTTTTTTTTTTTTTTTTTTAAGTTATTGAAAAACTGTTTCTATTATATACAGGAATACTTCCACTGTTACAGGAACTAAGATCTGTAAAATTTTTTTTACAATTTTTTAAAATGAGTTAGAGCCTCCATTCTTACTGCCAATCCTGACATGATTTCGTATAGATTAATATTACACTTCAGTATATGTCTGACTGAAGCAAGGTTGGCCTATTACAGAAATATTATAAAGACAAAATAGTGCATGATACTTGATGGGATATAAGAAATGGACAAGTTTGGAATTATATTTCTCCAGTAGTACAAAATAACAATATTTATTTCCATAGAAGTTCAAAAATGGAAAAAAAATGTATTTTGGTACAGAAAGAGTGTCTAGCGATACCACATGGCTTTAACTTCTGTATTGCTTGCTTGCATGTATTAGCCATATTTGATATTCCATAACATATGGTGTCATGCTCAGCATGTAAAGTGAGGGGAAGAAGGAGGAAAGGAGGCATGTTTGGAGTGATGGAATTTGTCCTTTCACATCACCATCATCATTACATGTGATGGGGCCCTTCTCCCCTGGAGATGGCTGAACGCCTGCCTGCCCATGGGAAGCAGTGAATTAATTCCTGTTTTGCTTTGCTCACGTGTGTCTTTTGCTTTACCTACTAAAGTGTCTGTATCTCAATTCAAACCACCACAATTCAAAAACTCTATTCAGGGGACAAAACAAAAGTACTGGTCAAATGGCTGTTAACACTATTATATATTAATACAGTGTTCCAGATTTGTAGTTGGTTAACCCACTTAAACCATGCTGCTTGGTGTGTTGTCATTTTTGTGGTCCAAACTGATCTTCAATTGTTGACACAGTTGCATTATTTACATTTGACCCTGTCTTTGTGCACTGTTTTAAAACTCACCTATGCCATAGCATGAAAAAGGCATTAAAAGAAATCAATCTCTAATAATTTCAACTTTATTCAGTTTAAATGAAGAAAAACAAAATCCCACAAACAAACAAAAAAAAACCCAAACACAAAATGATCCCATGTCACTTAGAATATATGGCTTATCTAAACCTTACCTTTAAATTCTATCTTATCTATATTCATTTGGGGTGAGGTCAGTGTTACATTTTTTTTTGGTATTTTCTTCTACTTAATGAAAAGATCTGAACTCTTCAGAGCCTTGAAATGTGTTGGTCCCATCCTTCTCACACTGATTATGAGTAACCATTCAGCAGTTGTGGGGTGTGTGTTTCATTGTGGATCTTTAAAGTTTGGTTATTAAAATCTACAGGTTGCCTGACAAAGATCTCAAGTGGACTTGTTAAGTATTAAAAGAGGCATCTGCACCCTGATTTGGAAAAGGACCCACAGTTCCTGGTGCCCAGCCATATGCTCTGTTACTAAGGTACCTGGGCACAACCACTCAATTATAAAACAGACATTCCTTGCCCGTGTACCCTCTCTAATAAGGCCAAATAGTATTAAAACAAAGAGTATTAATATATCAAACCCTACATCAGCTTTACATAAAGATACAAGGCATTTAGCTTACATCACTGAAGCATAGCCTTTAGCATGAAAATATGCTGACTATATAAAAGCTGATTGACCTTTTGCTCAACACTTGCTGGTTCTGAAGTGCAACAGAACCAGCTGTTTAGCAAGAAGTAAACAGTTTCTTGGACACTTCCATGGGGATTCAAAAAGATTAAAAAAGTTTACCCTATCTATGTTTACAATCGCATCTTTTAACTGTGGCCAAATCTTAAGCAGAAGTATGTGACTAGATCTACTTTTCTTGAACATCTTGAGACTACAGCATTAGCCAAACTTAAAAGACTACACCAACAGACAAGTTTCAAAGCTCTTGTTGCTAACATGTAAGCTAGGTGGAAAAAACTCCAAAACCCTCCTCAGTCTTCTATTCATTACTTCATCCTATTTTCCTTTTTGAAATGACAAGAACAGCAGTTGTAATAGTTTGATTCTTCTTATGCTGTGTTCTTCGTGGAAGAGAAGAACCCTTCTTGATCAGTCACAACAGGGGCAGGTTTTTGTCAGTTTTCAGGCTTTTCTATAGGAAAATAATTATTAGAAGCAGAGCTCAGAAATAATACATGGAACAGTATCTCTTATCAACATTGTTCTGGGTTAAGTTCCAAGTGGAAGTATGGGGATGAGTGTATCCTTCTCAAAATGTCAGAAACCTCTCTTTTAATTATTTTTTTCCTAAATCTGAGGGTACATGTAAATTAATGCAGCTGCCAAATACAACGTGAAGAGTCTTGAGAAATCCAGGTGCTGAGAAAGTCTCATCAGGTCCATGGATCCTGATGCCATAAGGACTTATGCAGCCAGAAGTATTGCCTTGATTTCAAATGCAGTTCTTCTGTTTAAAGCAGGATCATGTTTAAGAAAGATCCCTGTACTTCTTTTGTTTCAAGTGTACTACTGTTTAACTGTTTGCTAGTAAGTTCTGTAGCATGTAAAACATACCACACATGACATCTCTTGAACATAGTTCAAGCAGAAGAGATTCTGAAGGCCAAAAAGTCTTGAAATACGTTACAGTGTAGAGCCTTCTTAATTTAGGCTAGCTGTTCTCTAAGAGCTGCTGGTCCGAATAATTCTTACCATAAAGGAAATTGCTATTATAGAACTGCTCTTCTGTGACTAAGCCCAGACATTTTAAACGAATACACTAAAAGGACTTTTACAAAGATTTGTTGCTCTTTATCTGACCTTTCCATACCTCCTTCAAATGATGCAGGTAAACTTGAACAAGGCCTGTAGTTATGCTTCTAAGCAGAGCTAGACAGAAGAAATGGTACAGAACAGATAAAACCATCTCTTCATAAAAAAATTAAAGCACTTGGCTCAGATAAACCTCCTGGACTAAAATTACTTCACATTGGGTCACACAGCATTCTGGACTTCCCAAACTGTTCTGGATGATGTGCATTTATATCATTAAATATAAAATATGCACACACATATAGGAAGAGTGTTGAAAGGTCGTAAGAGAACAATAAGCCTCAACCATTTCAGCACTGGAAGTCAACAGTGTCCCAGGACCCCTCTAAGTTCTCCAGTAAAAAGTCCCAACATTTGCTTTCAGTGCTCAAAATAACAAGCAATTTTAAGTAAACTGAGCATTATTAGCATTTGTTTTCCAGTTTTTACTGTTTGCTACGTACAAAACGAGACTGACGTTTTACCTTCTGATGAACTTGATGTGGATCTTTTGACAGTTTCTAATCCTCCATGATTGTGCTGGATGCAGAGGAAAGGGATTTAAAAGAAAACTGACCACACAGCTGAAAGGCATAATGCAAGCTGAGAAGTCGTGCCATATACTCTGGGGAATAGTGCCTGTTCTTGACATGCAAGATATAGGTTTGAATTCCTGGAGCTGAGAATGTTTAATGATCAGGAGGGTGTGAGACAGAAACTGGACACATAGTTTCCCATTCTTGTCCTGCAGGTGAGGAATAATCTAGTCTTCTATCATACTTTAAGTAGTGGTTTAGGCAACAGAGTAATTGAGCAGGTCGAACTAAACATATGTGCATAATCTGCAGGAAGACTAAGAAAGGTAAGGCTACCAAACACCTCTGGTAGAAATTCTTCTTCAGCTGGTTTGGGTGCCCCCTCTGCACCCTGGACATCTATCACTTTGAGATAATGAGCTTGCCCTTTTTACTGTAATGAGCATTTAAATACCTGATTATCAAAAATTATTCTTGTTCCTGGTGGGGATCCTTCACCTTCTCCAGGAATTTGTTATTTGGACAGGTTGCTGTGTTTTTTCTACATCCATGGATTCCTAGGTCAGCTGGTTGTACCACGCTGGATCCTACAGCATAGGCACTCCTGAAGTGAGGAGTAATGCAAGTCTGTATTTGCAATAATTTGGCAATGCTCTGTAAAGTAGTCATCAATTTTCTAGCAGATCAAGATTCCAGTCTATGTCAACTCTAACTGAACTCTATCTACAGGGTTTTCCAGTGTAGCCAGAAGTGTATGTAAAATTTGTAGAATTCTCTTTAGTGTATATATGACTTTCGTATAATTGCCTTCAGCAAAGACTAACTGTGAGGCTCTTAGAAAAACCCAAGTGAAGTGTTTAATGGTGTAGTAGAGTTTAACCGTCTTAAGTGAGTCTTGTCATGGTAACCAAACCCAGGATTATGGCTTCAGAAAATCAATAATCACATTTGCCAATGTAAAGATGAAAGCACAGAGCATTGTGAAAGGCAGCCTGTGCGTCTGAAGTAGTTGTGGGCATGAGCTTACAGTGACAACTGCCAGCTGATGATTTCTTGTGTGGTACTGTCTCCCTCTGGCACTGATCCATAGGTGCATTTCTATCCCACTAAGTTAGCAGTCTGGCAGGGCAGAAACACAACAACTAACTGTTCTGTTGCTTTTCTGAGGGCATCTTCTTTGGAGCACTTTCAAAGGCCATAAAGTACAATGAGCTCATTCTACAGAATCTTCCACAAGTCCCCCAAAACACTGATACTTTTGGCCTGTGAAGCTTGAGTCAACTTTCCTTCTATGTGAGAAAGAAGTGCTGTCAAAAGATACATTATTAATTCTGAGTAAGGTGACATGCTGTACAGCTTTTTGGAGGTAATGTCTAGTGCAGGTAGCTTTCTTCACTTGAGAGGACCATTAGTCCATTTGCTCATGAACTTTATTTTTCTTTTTCAGGTCAGCCATTTGTGTCAACCACAACTTCAGCCTTCACCATCCAGTTATTTATAAATGTCTTTCTCACCCATGTTGTCAGCTATAAAAGAACAAAATGTATTAGAGACAGGCTGTTCCTTTGGATTACCTCTGACTTTGTGAATAGAGAGGTACTCTGGAGAATAGTATAAAAAAAAAATCCCTGTATATCTCTACACACTGATTTGTCTATCCAGTGCCAAATATTTCATACCTTGAATATAGAAAAGGTAGAGTGGAGATCTATGCTCACAAACTCCTCAGCTAAATGGTGCTACTTTAGAATCAGTTTCAATATTGAACCCTTAATAATGTGAGTTACTCACTGTGAAAATGCAGAACTAATTTTGATGTAGACTTACTATTAATTGACCTCTTGCCTTGCATTCATACTGCATCTGAAGAGAGAATGGGAAAACTGGACCAATATCAATTGGTTTCATAGCATGGAAGAATGGAGCAGAGGTCTGGGCCAGGTCATTGCAAAGATCTGGACCACCTGTACTCCAGCAGAATTCACAGAGAATGCAGCCCAGTGTGAGCATTTAAATAAGAATTCCAATCAAACAGCAGTTAGCAGAGAAACTCTGCATTAATAGGGTCAGCAATGTCCTCTGCTGAAATGGGCGGAATGGAGTAGTGAAGCTATTGGGAGTCAAGGTATTCAACATCTATTTGTAAGCCTAGGACAAACTACTCACAGCCAGTTTGCATATAGAGCTGTAATCTGTTAGATTTAATTATTATTTATTTGTTTATATTTGAAGGAGTGAGGTCTGATTTTTATTTCATTATATTCATGTTTTAATCAAGCAGTGATATAGTTGCTAGTGGCATATCTCTCAGTGCTTTTAAAAAGTCTGTTTAATTGAATATAGAATTGGGCATGAGAACTCTAGTGTTAGATTTGGAGCTGCTTCTAGCAGTCAATTTTCCCATAGCTCTTAGGTCAGCCATTTTGCCATAGAGATATTGAGAGATGTTTTCCGCTGTTGCAGATTTAGAAGTCTGTCTGAAGGCACTGTGAACTTGAATGTTGTCAGTGGTCATCGTTCTCCTGCAGTTTTGTTTAATAACAATTTTGTCCATTATGAAATACAATTTATCAAGCCATTGTGCTAGACAGAAAGCCAAGAAGCCTCTTTTAGAAAAGGAGAGGGAAAATGAAACTTTCACTTTCTGTGTGCTCTTTTCCAAAGTTAATCAAATTTCTTTTGAGACTCCAGGGTAGGTGGTAATGTGACAGCTAAAATGTTTTCTGGAGATGAGACAGTCAGGCTTAAGTCTCTGTTTTGAAAGAGTCTAAAGAGGTTCTCCCATGTGAGTACCCTCCTTCCTGGACTGTTGGTTATTGTGGGTTTCTCTTCCTCTTGCCTATGAGGCCACTTCCCTGAAATCCATGTGTTCCAAGGAGTCCTGTCTGATGAATCGCTACTTCCTCCTTGTCGCAAAGACAGATATTTCTTAAACATCTGTTTAATTATATTGTGAAATAACACAAACTTTCGGGAAAACGTGGTTATATTCCATTTCAGAATAAAGCTATTCCCGTGTGTTAAATGATTAGGGCTGTGTTAGTGTTCCAAGCATTGTGGGGAGTTGTGGAAGAAATGAGTAACTGCCATGATGAACACCTTGCCATGGCCTTGTTTCAGGCCGCTTCATTTTGCCAGGATAGCAGCACATCTCAAAAATTTGGAATCCTTACATTCTCATGATCATGTTTCGGTGGGCTGCAGCTGCTGGACAGCCCTCCATCCCAATGGAGCTCTGGATGGCAGCATCAGTGTGCTAGTGGAAACCTGGGAAATCTTTGGCTGCCTTTGTTCCAAAGGTTTGTGCAGGCATAAAAAAGGTCAGCTGGAGTACTATGATGGTGTGGTGGATGAGATGGATGAAGTGAAGATCTGAGGTGGGCTAAGCAGAGAGACATCTTTGTTCAAATGGGATAGAAGCAATCAACCTAGCCTAAGCTGGGCTGGTTGTGGAAGAGGCATCCGTAGTGGGCTGGAGGAGGTCAGGACAGAGAGTTGTGCCAAAGAGAGTGGGGATGAAAGGGCAAGTGAGGGTAGAGAGGTATTTTTTGGGGGGGCAAAGGTTTGTTTTGGTAGCACAGGATGCCTTTGACACTAGTAAGTCTTCAGGAGCTGTTATGTCTGACTCTAGTGATTTCTGACCAGATCTTAAAATAGCTGCACAGCAAAAATGTATCTTACCTCTCAGTGCTGAGTACTAAACATCAGATTCACTGATGCAACAGGAAATGCTTAGATAGTGTTTTGTGTACAAAGTCATAGTAATGTATCCACTGCTACCTACAATCATTTAATCATCTGTGCTTTTCTCTTTTTTATTAACAACTCCATCACAATAGCAGAAAACTCAGCTTCTAAGTCTTGCAATTAAACAGAAGATTCACATGGTGTATTGGCTCTCTGGATCTGGTGCATGGGAATGAATTTAATCTTATTGATAGATTTTTCTTTCAAATGTGATTTTGTATAAATATTTTGACTTTATTTGATGCAACAGTTTCTTTGACGCATTCTGGTATTTTTCTCGTTTCCCTGTGAAAGAGCTTTTACTCCTCTGGTCCTTTAAGTGGGCTGAGACTGAGCAGCATAACTTGTTTTTTTCTCATACCACTAGTGGGTTAATAAAAGGTGTTTATAGATATTACTTATGACTTACATTGAAGAGTTGTGCAAGCCTTAAAAATAATATATTTAACATTTTGTCATTTTAAGTTAGATTCTGTGTAAATTGGTGATAGAGACAGCAGATTTTTTTTCTTTCAAGTTGATGAAAGTGAAATATGAAATTATCAATAGGAGAACTAGTGGAACTGATCAGTCCCACTGAACCAGAAAGAGTGTCTGTTTGCAGAAACACATTAACTAGAACAGCCGATGCATATACAGATCTCTTTTGGTCCTTTGGCGTTTTAGTGGCTTCGGGACTATCCATACAGTTCAAAGAGTTCAGTAATGAACTGTCTTCAAAGAAAGGAATTTTTTCATGGGTTCCACAGGAAGCTATCTTTAGATCAAGGATTTTTTTTGCCCCCTTATAGCTATAAGACATCTGTGACCTTGCCTTATATTTGAAAACTCTGCTGTGCTGAAAGCAGAAAGTACATCCTTTCATGTTTGCGTTATTGTTATTTTTTGTTGGGTTGCAAATATCTGTAAATCTGCAGATAGTTTAAAGCTGAAAAGGGCTCTGTATTTCTGTAACTCACATGTAAAGTCTTAGTAGAGAACACTGTTTTCCTGCATGGCTGGTGCAGATGGCTGCCTATCAAAGATGACACTTAATCACCATGCTCTCGGCTTATTCTCTGTTGTCAATGCATAATGCAGTTCGCCTATCCAAATGTACGTTTACAAAATGGTGTATTATGAGACATGTATGGGTTTTGTTCTGTAGCATGTTAAATGGTAAATGAGTAAAGACTGTCTTCAACATACCCTTTGTTTTATTTGAGAACACATATAGTATTGCTGCACAGGATCCACAGGAATAAAATGAAAGAAAATGGAGGCAGCTTGCAAGGTTTTTCTGTTTGTGTTGCTGGTGTTGTAAAATGCATACTAGATATATATGATCTTTTTTGAGTTTGGGCTGGAGAGCTACTCCTACAAGATATTGTCATCAAGCAGATTTAGGAATATCTCAGTGGAAAAGAGCAGCCATAAACTATTTTGTGCTTCAGAAATTTTTAGGAGAGGGATCAGGTTAACTCTGATTGTCTACACACATTGTAAGGATATTTAACAAAACTAGCTTTCTAATCAAACAGAACTA
Organism: Campylorhamphus procurvoides; assembly: GCA_013396655.1. Taxonomy (NCBI): domain Eukaryota; kingdom Metazoa; phylum Chordata; class Aves; order Passeriformes; family Dendrocolaptidae; genus Campylorhamphus; species Campylorhamphus procurvoides. Next base: position 92,521 of record WBMV01006286.1, on the reverse strand, counting down.
ACCTAACAGAACATGAAGAAGAGGAACATGATTATTTTTAGTGTGTTTACCAATTAGTACTCTGGAATTTTCATGTATTGCTTCTTGTCATTGAAGAAAGAGGAGCATTTTATTTCAAAATCTAATGAAAGAGCTTAGAATAAAAATAGTAAAGACTTGGTATCATTTTGCACTTCCAGCTGCAATGCAGAAATGTGAAATTCATACATATAGTCCAGTAGTCCAAATTCTGAAGTCACCATTCCGTATGTTAGGATGGAATCTGGCTTCCAGAAAGACTGCCCTGACATCAGTGAGATGAAGATCTGCCCTTTTTCAGATAGGCAGTTGGCAAAAGGCTTTTCAAATTCTTTGAAGATTTCCCCACATTTTAGTTTTAATTCGATAAAAATAAGTAGTTAGGCCCTGATACATCCTGTTCTGGTTAAGGTGCTATCAAGGACCAAAAGAGCTGGCATTTTGTCTTGCACACAGCCCTTAGTTATTTTAGCTGTAGTGCGACTGGGCAGTGCTGCTTCTCTGAATGGCTTGTTCCTACCTCCCTCTGATAAGTGTTCAACATTTCTTGATATGTGAAGGAGGTAGTAACAGGGCATAGTACATCATGCAAGATTTGCATCATTTGGAGGTGCCAGCAGTGCTTCTTGCCACAACTCCCTTTGGATGATCTGCCACTCTCTCTCTTACAGGATATTTATTTTTCACCTGTTCTTTCAGCAAAGGATCACTGAGGAAGTGATCACATAGGAAGAGGATAGTCTGCCTTCTCTGAACAATGTGAGATCCTTTTGTATGTTTGTACACATACTTGCTGTGTGCTTATCTGCAGGTTGCGTGAGCCATCTGCTGGCATTTCTCCTCCAGTTTTGATCGGTTTTATTCCCCTGCATCATTCTCCCCCACCCACCTGCCATTTGACCAGTTGCAGAGGTGTTGCCGTTGCTGAGAATGGAATCAACGCAGGATACATTGAAATGTGTGGACTTCCTAGTTCTTTTCATTACAGTTCACACCTGTGTCTGCCAGCTGCCAAGTGTCTTCAGTCATTCTTTCTCACTCTGAAGGATTGCTGTTCTCTATCTATTCTAAGTATTATCTAAACTGATTATTATCTGACCTAGTAGGTATACACTTTTTCTGCTATTCAGAAAATGCATGCCATGAACAGGAAAAAATTATGGCACGAATGTGTGACACAGAACAGTACCTTCATGCTGCCTATCACAGGATTATGTGTAAACCAGGAAAGAGCCTTCTGTGCATCCTCTCTAACCTCCTTCCAAACTTTTGCTGCTTGCCTGCTCAAAAATCCACTTGGCAACTGACTTGTATGCCATTGAGAAGTTAGTGAGAATTGGATTTTGTGTTTATTTGAAAATTTTTGTTCAACAAGAGAAATATTTTGAGGACAAGATTCTGTGAAAATGTTTCAAGTAAATCAGAATTTACTATAGTCAGTCTGAGATTCTATTTTGATAAAAGTGTTCACCTGATTTACTACTTCTTCAGAAGGCTTTATTTTTAATAAACAAATATTCTCTGGTGGAGGATCCAGCTAGAAAATTTCTCACTGTCTGGCACTGCTAACTTCACTTGATGCTGCAGTGTGAAGGTCCAAAGGCATGTTACCATAGAGATACCCACAATAGTTTTAAACCAACTTTAGGTTACTACAATTTGAGTGCTAATGATTACTGCAACTTCAGCTGTAGAACACACACTGTAAGGCTTGATATTCAGCAGCCGACTGCGCTGACTACACTTAACTGCAGCCCAATGATGTTCCCTTTTGAGGCTGGAAGCTTAGGACTGAGTTCTTCCTGAGATCTTGCTGAGACACAGCCATTCTTGTACTAAGGGACCTGACCAGGTACGTAAGCACCTCAGCTGTGCCACTGTTACAAGAGAAGGAAGTGTCATTGAACAACTAGGTCAGATCTACAAAGGCCCAGTGGCTCTCCAAACGGGATTGCAGTGCTTGCTGCTGCTCTTCCTCTTTACTTGGTAACTGACATAGGTTTTTTTTACTGTTTGCAATGATGTGGTTTGCATCTTGGTACAGCTTGCGCTGTTAGATCACCATTCAGGATGAAAACTAAAATGAGTGATTATTTACTTACCTCTCCATCAGCCATAATGTCATTTGTGTTGTTAGTTTTGGCTTCACTGTGTGTTTAATGCTTGTGGATGTGTTCAGTGAGCACGTACAGAACTTGAAATTCATTCCCTTTTGAAGAAAAAGATGAAGTGGAACACTAAGGTGAAGAATTTAGCAATCAATCTTTAAATAGATACTGTTTCTGATTTGGTATGCTTCTGACCCCGAATCAGTCAAAGGAGCTAAGCAAGGTGGATGAGCAGGCTGTTACTGGTGTTGTTATCATTATGTTTCATTTCATAGAGAACCTAGTCATATGGGGAAGCACATGAATGAAATGCTTACTGATACTGCTGTCAGGAACAGAAAGGTAAAGCGAATGACAGTCAGTTGTGTATGTTCTGCTGTACATACAAATTCATGAAGGTTTCTGTACTGCTTCGTGCTGTACACATTTCAGCAATAAGTAATAATCTCAGGCAGAAATGTCTGCAGTCTATCTGCCAAGAGCAACATAGACAATTATTAAACCAAGCCATCTTAAATAAGATAGGCACTCTTGCAGCTGTTTCGTTTTCTCAGAATCAGTCTTTGCAGTAGAGCTCACTTATAAATCTTTTCCAAGTAGAGTGTGTTTATTTTATTTGTAAAGTCACAGTGTCTGCACTAGTATTCCAAGGATAATAAAATAATTTTTGATGGGTACCAGTAAAATTACTGTGTTCACAGTATACTATAGTTACTTTGAACGCGTGTAAAATTTCAGTGCAATTTTTAGCAAGTGTCTTACACAACAAAGAAAACTTGATTAAGGTAACTGACATGCTTCAGAAATGGAGGAATAGTTTTTGTTTGCTGTGAACATCGGTAAGGTTTCTTCACTTTCTGAATGTGATAATATGATGGATAACTACAAAGTCATTAGGTTTTATTACATGTAGGTAAGCTTTATTTTATGATCTGATATAAGAAATATTTGAGATTCTGTGTCCCAAGTTCTGAGATGGCCTAATGGTGTGGCTTTTGTCCTGCCCTGAGACAACTGGCTGCAGAGAGAATTTCTGCTTTGTGATGAGGATTCCCGCACCATCATAGAGCTTGGTTGTATTGATGTTGCAAAGTGGGAGCAAACTCCAAGCTGATGCTTCCTTGGCTGGAAGGACAGTTCCCAGCCGAGAGATGAAGATCCCGCTCCAGAGGAAAATGGAAACTCTGCCTAGATTTGCTTATAGTTGTCTTTTGTAGACTTCCAGATATGTATTTCTTAGCTTACTCATGATAAGTGTTCTGAGGCAATCTTATTTTAAGTGTGATAAAAGTAATGAATAATTTAAAAACATCTCTGCTTGCATCATGATTGCAATTGAAATACCACATTAGGGAATTACTTTTTTTAATTTTAATTTTCAATGGCAAAAGATATTTTGTAGGGCTCTTTTAGTGAAGTGAAATATATAAAAAAAGCCAGTTAATGCAAATGGGTTTCTTTGTAACTTTTATGGGAAAAACTGTGTCTGCAAATATAGGTACCTCTCCACTGGAAACTGCAAGAGGAATTTAAACACAAGAAACTTCAAAAAAATGAACTACTAAGCATAACCCAGCTCTCAGACTTCTATGGGGAAATGGTATTTTTTCCAGCATTTCGTGTGTATTCAGTACACAGTTTTAAAAAATTGATGATGAAATGGGTCAACAGTGCATGCTTCTGTAAACTCCACGTAGTTTTCATCACTAGCAAAATGACTTCTCTCCTTCTTTCTCATCTTGCAGCTAACTTTTTTTTGAGGGGTCCTTTCCTGAGGTCTCTTCAAAATCAAATTATCTTAATTTGAATCTGAGAAGCAGCAAGTCTCAGTTTCTGGAGGGGGGAAAAAATACCAAGCAAGATGCATTTAAGTGGTGTGTCACAGCCTCTTGTCTTTTAGAGCACACAAGGAAAATTTCAGAACATATCTCTCTATATGGGAAGTCCATCATGCTGGCAGTAAAACCACCTTGAAGTCTGTCAGAGCTGTTGTCTCTGACCTACTGCACTGGTGTGTCAAGGCTACTTCTCTTTTAGAATACAAAAGTCAAATTCCCATTTTCAAAACTCTGCTTACTGTAAAATTGCCTTCAAGACTAGCAGAGCTGTTATCTCAAACTTACTGTAGATTTAGGGATATGTTGATTCACACTAACTTTGAAAATATTACTTTATCTATCCTGAGGACTTAAAAATGGCTTAGCTTGATTTTTAATAAAAGTTTTCTGAGTAATCTGTACCTGCTATATGGCAGTTTCTGTGAAAAACATAATGACTGCAAATTACAGAATGTGTCAGACTGTGCCATGCTTCACAGCTATATATAAAAAATAGAACTAGTGTTCCATGGAGCGCATAGCATGAGTTCACAGCGACTCTGCAGAAATAAGTAAAAGAGGGATTTTTGGGTGACTGACAAGTAAAAAAAAAATTAATTCTGTGTATTTTGGAATTCTCTTAAGGTTTACAGTGGGGAGTGGATGTAGGAAGTGTCACTCTTGCTTATTCCAGTCCGGTATGTAATATCCTGTGTTGACCATTTTCAGAAACATGATGTTAGTTTGATGGCTTGGTCTGTTGTTACGTGTTTGCAATCCTGGCCTTCATTGAAGCCTAACTTAGCAAAATATTTAAGCACACGAGTAGAACCATCCAGCTTGACTGGAAAAACCAGAGCACCGGTTTGACTTTACATTTCTGCGGGGTCATTGCACCCAGAAGAAGTCTAGAACAGCCTTAGGGTGGTTATAACCACCTAAATATAAATTAATATATGCAGCTAAATATAGAGCAGTTGGTTAGTGCCATGTCACTACAAAGGTCTAAAAAGGAAAAGCAGTATTTCTCCAAGAAGAGCTGCATATGTGAGAATTCACTGTTTTAGTAATATGTGGATTTGAAGACTTGAGGTCTAAATTCTGTAAGGAGGAGTAATAATATATTTGCAGTGCCATAACTGAAATAATCAGGAATTCTCTTATGTTACTCAGTGTGAGGATCCAGAGATCTGCATTACCACTGCATCACAGGGTTTCTGCAGGTGGGACTAGTGTTTTATGTGTGCACAGAAATTAACTTTTTATGTTCATGAACTGTAACAATTGCAGACATTGCAGATGAGGAGGCCTCCCAGCCCAACATCTTTTACCTAATTTCAGGAAACCATTTTAACAGTAACTTGCTATGTGAAGTAAAATGAAATTTCTGGACTCTTGGGTCAGAGAGCTGGCCTGTGCAATTGTAGGCAGTCAACTTCTGTATTTCCTTTCGTTTCATCACAGCCTTGAAGAAGTTTACTTTCAGGTCTTCTCTGACTTTACTGATGGAAGTCCTAAGCTGTCATCTCTGCCTTCTCTGTTGTATTCAGCTGAGAAGCTTCTAATGGATAGCAACATACATAAGTAGCAGTGTGGATCTTTGTATTGTTTGAATTTCAGCTCATTTCTATGACTGCTGCAGTCAAGGCTCTCCACTAACCTACCTACATCACAGTTGGTTTTTTTCCCCTGCAGTTTTTTTTTAATAGCTTTGCCTGTGGTATTCCAACAAATCCCCTTCAGCAGTTTTGAACAGGACACGTTTATTAAATTTCTTTTCTCTAGAAAATAACTTATTTTATGTTTATATATATTTTTATATGTTTTTATATATATTTTATGTGGTTTTTATCTGTGCTCATATTAGGGCAACCCCATACATTTTGTAAAATGTTGATTTACATCTTCTGTTCAATATAACTCAGTGTCTTTGTTCTTCCATACAACTCTGTCACAGACTTTCAGCATGAGTGGCCTGAATGCCCAGCTCACTTTCCCCACTCTCTTGGCAGCTCATTTCCTCTCAGTTTATGCCAATCCAATAGTTCTTAACTTCTTTGAAAACTGAATGTGACTCAGGAAGAAACTTCCTGAAGTTACTTTTTCCTGTGGTGTGATATGCGCTTGTGAATAAGTACAATATTAACAGGAAATATAACGTATTTCCCTTCAGAGTCCATCCAAAGACAGTTGTAAAATAAAGATATATATGAGAGATTGTCTAAGTTCAAAGGAGAACTACGATATCTATGTTGGCCAATAAATAATCCCTCTCTTTTAAATTTAGAGAACAGAACTTTAATTAGGAAAAATATATGTAAAGGAAAAAATAACAGTTCTTAACCACAACANGGGGATGAATAGAGGGTGTAGAATACACAGCTTTAATCACTCCCACACAGTGATAACTGGTCCCTCCTGCTAAACTAGGACAGAGATATATAACAGAAAATTTCAGAAATATCTTTTTCTCTTGTAATCTCCTGGACTCCAGTGTAAGAGTGTGAATAGTTTATGCATAAGCAGTTACTCTTTGGAGTTGTACACAATATGACATCTAACCCCCTAAAATAAAGATATCATGCCTTATAAAATCTCTGTTGGTGAAATGTTTGTGAATCGAAACTAAACTATGGCTTTCAGAGATAGTATTTCTAAATAAACGTGGTTGGAAAGTGTCAGGCATTTAACTGTACGTGTGATCTCCTGGAGAAGAGATTAATATTTTTCTGTGGTTTGTGATATGTATGTAGTTCCTACTGCTTAATAAGGGCTTAATTCTGTGAAATGCTGAGCATTTGAGCCATTCTGCGTTTAACTGTACAAGAAGCCCTTTTTGTCTCCAGTGATAGTGCTCATAAAATAAAATTAAACAATTGCTGAGTTAAATTCAGCTTCTGCAATATCAGGTGCGTTGAAAATAGGCAACTGTAACTATTCTTCGGGGAGATAAAGTTTGGCAGTTAGCACTGCCCTCAGCAGCCTGGACTTTTGCTTTTAAGTTTGGTTGTTCATACTGTGCATGTGCAGGAGCTATGGGAGAAGATTTATTGCCAAGACGTTTGTGAGATGGTCATGCTTCACTATCTTTGAAGAATATAACAGTGCAATTTTTTTATCTTCTCAGTAATGGGTTGGTAGTAAGTTGCATAATTATATCCCAGTGATGGACAATCCTAATGGTGGACTAAAATGACCATATTGTGCTAAAATAGATGTCAGTATATAGACTGGAGTAGCAGTAAGAGCTCTCTATAGAACATTGTCATGACTCTTATAATGCAGGGTCTGAAATGTGGCACTTAATTTGGTGGCACTTCTTTTTAAGACTGGAACAAAATGTCCAAGTCTTTTCCAGAAAGCTTTTCATTTCATACACACACTGTGTAAATAGTGCTGAGTAATACCAAAATCATTATTGCTTATTGCATAAGTAATAATTTGCTCTAGTGCAGTAGAACACGTGAAGGGCTTTTGTAGAGCTTATTTGGATTGCAACTATATGCAAAAGTTAAACACTCAAATTAGATGCTGATCCTACCAGCATTTTCATTAATAGAGTAACGGCAGTGAAATTACCATGACTGCATTCAAGTTTGTAAGACTGAGTAATGAAGTTTCCAGCTTTATCAGACCATTTCTTACTTCTGTGAGGTACAAATTTTTCAGGTACATCTAATGCCCAGTACTCTGTTCTTCTGTGTTAGAGCTTCCCCTTCCTCTGATCACTTCATGTATGTCACTTATACCTACCTTGTATAAATACTGCTTCTACTCTTCCTCACTCTTCTTCTGTGTTTGGGTAGGGCTTGTAGGATCAGTCAGCCCACCTTATTATGTGACATATAGAAGTAAGAGGTGATCTTTTTCACTGAGGATTATAAACTAAAATAGGTGAGACAAGGTTTGTAAACACTTTAATCTTGAATGACAGAATACAGAGGGTGAACATGCTGGGTTTGGGTAATGTCTGTGTGGCTTAGTTAGATCACTCACCAGTGGGCAAGTCACTGTGTACATCCCAGAAGGTGATATATGTGTTTCAGTCTTGGAGTATTTGAGACATGATTGCTGCTGTGTGGATTAGCTGCATTGACTTTGTCAAAACTAGAATAGAAACTTAATTAAATGTGATCATGAATTACTCAGTCAGCATGAGAACCTTGGAGCTGTTTATTTTTATGAGAATTTGGCTTTGATTTTCATTGTCTACATAATTTTTAGTGTGAGACATGGCACAGACTTTCATGTTGATAATTTGTAGTTTCACAATAACAGATGGTACAGCATCACTCATGATACTTGAGGTAGTAGGGTCTGCTCTGGGAATAATTGTGAGTTTCTAATTAAAGGAGCAATGGCAGAGTAGTTAATTTTGACATATATTTAAAGGCTATTTTTGGATTTCAATGACAATGTTAGATAGTAACGGGAAAAGTGCCCCTCTCTATCTGTTATTCTGAAAACTTGGGAAGATTTAATTTTTGTTTTATTGGTATTTGTACTGTGTATTTTCAACTGGAAGTTGTGGGGTTCTGTATTTTCTTTTTGTTTGTTTTAATAGAGTTCCTAGATATAATTCTAAGACATATCTTATGCATGCTAACTTTTTAATTAAAAAGCCAAACTAGTTGTTTTCAGCTGCCTGTCCCCAGATTCAAACAGTCAAGAGAGAAGTGCTGTAAAACGCACTGACTGTGAAGAAACAGGGAAGAGGCAACATTATGTCTTCAATGGACATACACGTGTTCTTTAGAGTCTCAGTTTAAAAGAAAACTAAGTTGTCTATCTGGACAAGGAAGGGGGCCTCTTCCCAAAAACCACCGCAACCTTTGAAATTAAGATACTTTAATCAGAAAATGTATAGAAAATTATAATGGTTCTTTACTACAAATATATATATATCCAAAACCAGAAGAGAACAAACAGCAACACCGTAATCAAAACAGCAGGAAGCGATGCTGTGCCTTGGGAGGCAAAGGCCATGAAAGTCACTCATAGGCTCTGGAGAGACAAAGATGGGACCAGGGAGAGGCTCTGGCTCCAAAACTCATGTGGCAATGTTGACCACGGGGAATGAGCTGAAACCTTTCCTGTGGGAAGTGTAAAGACCCTCTTCCCATCCTTTGCGCAAAAGCGTTGGGGGTGGAGGGTGGCGGGTTAGCCACTCCTCTACAGGTGGTGTCAGCCCTCATGGGCTGTGTATCACATCCAGGTAGTTGTGACTATTCTCTCTGAAGAACAGCTCAGGGTGTGCAAAGTCGGAGGGGAGGCTGAGCCAGGGGTGCTCCCTCCAAGTGCTTCCACTAGCCCATCAAATGGTGGCTGGCACACACACAGCAAGAAGAGAAGTGTAGCAAAAAAGATGGAAAAAACCTCTCTCATCGCACCCCACCTTGCCCAATCCTCCCCCTAGCCATTAAGTTGGGATGCAAAGCTATCAGCCATTCCTTTGTTAGCTGATTCTGGGAGCAGGTAATGGGGGCTGGGCTTCAGCTCCCAGACCTCTGCATTGGTAAGGGAGAGAAAGAATTCCATGAAAGATCTTGAAACTAATGTTTAGTTACAATATCCTGTTCTTTACTGGAGCTTATTTTGGTATTTTTGTGAAATACAGATGAAAGTTCAATGCTGAGGGTTTTATCTAAGTGAAACACAATTCAGAAAACTTCCAAAAAACCAGCTCACTCTCATCAGAACATGTTTGTTCTGTTTTTTGCTTGGTTGTTGTTTTTTTTCTCCTTTGTTCCAGCAAGAGGAATATGGTGTTTTATAGAGGTTTTAGTCTAAGATAGTATGTAGATGCCTTACTGTAACTGGCAAAAAAAGGCAGGAGAAGACCTCTTTGACCACAAAAAAAATTCTTTTAAGATGTGTCCACCTGAGAGAAGAAATAAGAGGAGGTGATACTAAGCCAAAGCTCTGATGGTGACGTACATCATGCATCTCTGAAGAAGCTGCCTGATACCCACTCTAGCCTAAGGTTGATATCTAGTCATGTGTGCAGTGGATAGTGTTGGAGAAATGGTAGATTAAAAACATAGCACATACCTTGTGTCAGAAAGGCTTTTTCATTTTAACCCTTGGAGCAGAATCCATAATACTTACGTGTGCACTTGCACATCAGTATTTCAGGTGCTGCTTTTAACTGCTCTCAGACTATTGAGAGGCATAACTTCAGTGATTTTATTCACTATATAGTAAAATCCTGTATAGTTAAACAGTGGAAGCCAAGACAACTACATTTCCCTCCTTCAGTGAGAAACCATATAGGTTATCTACTACTGTAACAGTAGCCTTAAATTAATTGAGAACACAGTTTCTTGTCTGTCTTGGTTTAGACATGTCATTCTCCAGTTTAGCACTCCTGCTAAAACCACGTGCTGCTTACCCTCCTACCCCTCCAGGTGCTTTTTTTGAAGGCACAAAAAGCAAAGATCATGGTTTGAGATAAGAACAATTTACTGGAAACAGCAATGAGATAAGAAAATGAACAGTAAAAGTAACAATATTATAAGAAAAGGTAAAAGAAAAAGTGGGAAACCTCTGACATTAAACAATTCTGTACCATTCCATCTGCCCCATTTTCTTGCTCAGACAGTACCCTTTTTCCAGGGAACAGAGAGAGAGTCCCTTCCCTCCACCCCCAGCAATGACTTGAGGTAGTATAGAATAACAACTGGACCCTGGCCATGCCCCCTCCCAGCTTCTGCAAAAAATTAGCCGTGTCCTGGTCAAAACCAGGACATTGTCAAAATCTCTGTGAACTAAAAGAGTTTTTCAGCAAGGAGTAACCAAAGGCAGCAATACATTGATGAAGAGAAAGAAGACAGATTGCCTTTTCCTAGTAGAAGTAGACATGCAGAAAACTCCTGAATTTTCACATATTAAAATACTTAGCTTCATCCTTTGCTAATTTTCATGAGGAATTTCAAATGTGGTAATTCTCTTCTAGCAAACTCTTGCTGACATCACAGAACCCTGGAGGTTTGCCTCCCACAACCCAGCACAGAAGTAAAACTTGAGATTTTTTTTTGGCAAAGTCAAGGGAACTGCACAGTCTTTAGAGCAAATGCTGAGCTGCCAGACCCTCAGGTGTATGCAGACAACTTCCAGATGCTTTTTCTTAGTCTGTGTAAGGCATAGATAATTTTACATTTTAAAATTATTGTTTGATTGCAGACTAACAGTATGGTTTATAAGTTATGATTATTTACCTAGACCAAGAAGTGATGGAAGATCATGATTATTTAGCCAACATCTTGCTGCAAATTTATGCTCTCTCTGTTTCCATTCATATATCTATGATCATATTACCTGAAATTTTCAGCATTGAAACTCACTTCATATTTTTTTGGTATCAGTTTTAATAGCCGTGCTCAAGGACTGATCTACTGTATTGAACCATAGGTCTGTCAGCCTGTTACATTGTCTTGGGCAAGTGCAAGGAGCCTAACACAAAAGACAGAAGAGGACAGATGGAGAGGGGTTTTTCCCTGGGCTTCTTTTGCGTGTAAATGAGGGACTTGTGAATTGAGGTTCTATTCCTACTGATGTGTTTTACAGCAATAGAGGGGCCTGCCCTTGACAAATTTTATTTTAACCACACCCCCTTCAGTGGACTGCTTTAAGTGAAAGCATCATATTTCTTATATTGTGGATACTATTGATGAGTCATTCTTCATTCTGCTCTACACTGTTCATGATTTCATGGGTGCCTATTCCGTTCCTTAGGTAGCTCTCTTCCTGGCAGAAACATCTAGTCTTTTTAGTTATCAAAAAATGCCTTGGAATATCATGGTTATTGTTGTTGCTTTCTCTTTAATTTTTCTAGTTTTGGTTAGTTTATCTCAAGGTAAACAAAATATTTATGTACAACACTGAAAGCAAGGGTTCACCAAAAATCTACATGGTAGCATAAAGTTGTTTTGTTTGGATCTTTTTTCTTACCCTCACATTGGTTACTTTTTTGACTAGCTCAACATACAAAGATAAAAATAAGATCAATTTTTAAATCTTTCTGTATCTATAGGCTTGGATTTTGCTCTCTTGTAAATGCCAGTGCACATATTTTTGAAAGTTCAGGCTTAGTTGCTGTGTATTTTACTGAGGTTGGTGTAAGGAGAGTTGATTGGATCCTCCAGTAAAGATCTGATTGGATTCCCCAGTAATGTGTATAACTCATGCCCCTGCAAAGGGGAGAATGGATAGTAATTACCAGTGGATTTACAGAAAGAGGTCTCACCATGCCAAGACTCACAAGTCTTGGACAGATTCTGTTTACTTTGACAGAAGTTTGGTATAGTTTATTTTCCCCTTGTGTCTTCACACTGCGAGGACATTAATATGATTTACCTGTCGTGCATGTTTACTGAAGTGAAATGTGTGTGCTAACAAAATAAACACACTTTCAGAGAAACATCTTTTGACAAAGTCAGCATTCAAAATAAAACTGATGTCATTGGTGTCTGCATTCTGTAGTTGGTTTTCTTTCAAAAATCTAAGAACATAGTAGTTTGCGAGTTAAAACATTTATCCAGCAAATGTATTTTAATTGCTTTCTTGTCAGTTCAGGTTGGGATGTGACTGTCTGAGCAGCAGCCATGATGAAAAGGGATAGACAAAGCTGTAGCTGACCTGGCCAAGTGTTGTGGCAGCACCACTTAAAGGGACTAGATGACCTTCAGGGGTCCCTTTAAGCCAAAAGTTTTGTGATTCTTCATTCATTGGTGTTTCACTGAGCATCTCAAGCCATTAGAGAGGCCCTTCTTCTTTTTCAAGTTCTGAATACCTGGGGGAAGGGGAGGAAGTATCCTACTGCTGTAGATTTTGAGACACTGTACATGATCAATGAAGAAAGGTGTGATCTTAATTTACATGTCCTGCTGTTTTGTGAGCAGGAAAACATAAGCTGAGATGAGCTATAAGCACCAAGCTTAGTTGGTGTCAGGGACAATGTTACTGTGCTTGCCCTGGTTTTGCATTTTTCACTTTGCTATCTGCTTTTGGACACATCTGAATATTGGACATGGGGCCAAGATTGGTTGGTTTGACTGATTTTTGATTGTTCCTCACAGAATTTCTAAAAGGGATGTGTTTAGAAATCTCCCCAAAGATTTGTGACATTTTATTAAGGAATGTGCTAATCCAATGTGTGCAGTTTCCTCCTCACACAGTTCTGTCCTCACACGGGGCACCTCTTGCGGCAACAGAGCAAGCGCGCACACACACGCGCACACACACACAGGTCTGGCACAAAGAATATTTACAACTCACAGCAACAAACAACGACACTAACAAGAAAGGACAAGAACCATTTTATTAACTGAAGGCTTCTCTTTTATACTTTTTCTTTTCTGCTCACGCATACACATGTTACACTCTATTAGCCAAGCACTTCTGTCCACGAATCTTAGACCATCTTCTGATAGGTAGTTCATATCTCATGCTGGTAAGACTCAAAACAGATCTTGTTTTTCTCAGTTGCTTTTCTTTCTTCTACTTTCCCATGCCACTGCAAGGCCGTAGACTTGTTTTTCTCCACTTTCCCATGCTCACAGCTGCATTCTTCCCAGGCCAAAGCTGTCTTCAGCCCAGAAGTCTTCCACAAATGTGTTCAACCAACTGTATCTTGGACAAAACTATTTTGTGCTGACAGCAAGAATCAGAGTTTTTAAGTGGTCTTAGTAGCACCTATGTACAGATCTTGACCCTTGAATCATGTGAGGAAAATCTGTGTAGTAAAAAACTGTGTACAAAGGTGCAGGATTGCTTGCAGATTCTGTTGAAAGCCTTAATCTGCAAACTATAGAAATAAAAAGCACATGGATTGAGGGGTTTTGAGCCTTTGAAAGGTGTCAAAATAGCTGCTGCTGTGAGCAGAATTGAGGACTGCCCATGAATGGTAGTTCATATGCCAAACGGAGCACCACAGTGGCTGAACTACCATACTACTGAGAAAGCAGCTGCACTGGGCAGGGCACATCTCCAGGATGGGGGGTCACCGCCTCCCTAAGACTGTGCTCTGTGGGTAACTTGCTGCAAGAGAGGAGCCCTGAAGAGGAGACACAAGGACTCCCTGAAACAATACCTCAGCCTTGGCCATATTGACCACCATCAGTGGTCCACTCTGGTCTCCAGTCGGCAGAAATGGAGACACACCATCCATAACGCTGTTGCTTCCTTTGAGATCACACGCAGAATTAGTCTTGATGAGAAAAGACAAAGCAGAAAGAGCTGTGTCTTGCCAATGCTGTCTAAGCAGACTTTCCACTGTGCCTTTTGCAACCAGACTTGCCTATCTCGCATCAGCCTTTTTAGCCACCAGCGCATTTGCAGCAAGCGTGGATAGAGCCCTTCCCTAATCTTTGTTCACAAAACCTAGCCATTATTATTATTGCCAAAATGACTTTTGTAGTATCTTATTATGGTAAAGCATTCACAAGGAAGCTGCTACCAAACTGTGAACAAAATGCAAAGAGTCCTAAAATACTGTTCTTTCTTGGGTTATCATTTCATGTCCAATATACGTTTATTTTGTTAGAGCTCATAGAATTATTTTACAAGTGTCAACTTGCTTGTTCAAGAGGTTGACTAAAATCTCCAGCAATTTGACACAGGTATGTTTTTCTTTCTCAATTTTTGTTTTCCTTAGGGTGATCGTTTAATGTGGATCTGTCTGTGCTAGCTGCCCTTTGTTCCCTCTTTTCTTCCCCATATCTTTCAGAGGTTTACCTGCATTCCACTGGTTTGCTTTTCTTCCCTTACCATTGATTTTAAATTGGAATAGGAATATTATACTATCACTACTGCCTGTAGTTGCTTAAAAATGGACAAATTATGTTGAAGTGAGAGAAAAGGAGTGAGAAAGAGAGAAGAAACAGATCTGTGGTTTTGAGTACTTTTCTAATTTCTTATTTGAAACAGAATCCAGGAAACCATGTAGAGAGGAATGAGAATGAAGGAAGAAAGAAATCTTGACATCTGTTCCTGAAGCTGATTCTGATCAGATCTTTCCAGCATTGTGCAGAAGCAGTTGTAGGAGCTGACTCCGAGAACCAAACGTAAAAACATTTAATATGTTTTCAGCTGTGTAAGTCACAGAAATTCAACTTCAGGCATTTGATCCTTACTTTGAAGAATGGGCACTTTTATGGGGACTTCTGCATACCTCCAGAACTGCAGCCAGTCTTAGCTTTAAGATATGAAGTCTTGGCACATGGTTCACACTGAAGAATACGTGGAGTTCACAGCCAGAGATGTCTCTATGGCAGGTTCCCTGAAGGCCCTAGGGAACTTATGGTATTCTCAGAGAAAGGGCAGTTGGAGGGATGACAGTGGGCTGGTACATCTAGACTATGATAGCCTATGCCTAGCCATGCTTCATTTCAAATGTGTCTCCCAAATGAGTGTTCTCTCACCAGCTGAAGGCAAGGTTGGTGGGGAAGAGAGAGGTGGGAAAGAAAGTTCAGGCTCCATTTCAGACCCAGGTACCTGCAAAAAGAGTTCAAGGGTCATGACTGAGAGTACGCAATAGGAGCCTGATTTCATCACCCAGAGGTGAAAATACTCATGGAAGGGAAGGCTCTACTTCCCTTTGACTTTGTTTCTCTCCCATGTAAATTTTCAGTTCTCTTCTGTGCAGTGACATAGCTTTAACTGAAGGCATCAAGATGGCCTCGTCCCAGCTGGGCTTGCTTTTGAGTAGCAGAAGGACCAGATGCAGGTTTGTGAATGCTACCCTTGAGCTACATGAATGCATAAAGTACAGTAGAGCATGCCAAACCTACATGTCTTTGTGGATCTGGGGTCCAGTTTATTGCCTGTGTGTGTAGTGTTTTTATGCTGCATGCCTCAGTGTGTATTGTGACACATGTTGTGAACAGGCTACCTCTTCAAAATGCATAGGCATATTTTTTGGCTAGTTCTGATGTATCTGATGGGTCAGGCTTCTGTTACAGATGATTGCAGAGATTGCAGTGGCTGAGTCAACAATGAAACCTTATTTCATCTAAATGGTATGTGTGTTTGATGATTATTTTTGAAAAATAAAATAGCATGACCTTGCATTAACCTCAGATTTGACCTATCCAGCTATGTGATGCTCCTCTGGACTCCTTGGAAACGTGGCAGGTGGCTTGGCATGAGCAGATCAGCTTGTGGAGCAGAATGAGTTGGCAGCCCTCTAGTGGGAGCCAAGAAAATGAAGGGCAGGAGCAGCTGGGGAAGCAGATGCAAAAGTTAACTGGAAATCACAGCAAGGAGAATTTGACGGGAAAAAAAGAACCAACAGATTTTGACAGCAGAGGTGTCAGAGAGCAATGCTTCCCAAAAGAGAGTAGAGGTATTGGTGGGTGGAGAGGATAAACAGAGGCAGCCCATCAGATGAATGAGGCAGGGAAAGGTGGTGTCTGAAAAAACCACAGAGATCAGGCCAAAAGCTGTCTACCCTGGGACCAACTCTCCAGCATTTATGAGTATGTAGTGATTCATGCTACTGTCTCCCAGCCTTTGACAACTTATCATTTAGTGGCTTTTTGATGCAGAGGTGAAAAAGAGCTGGCCAGTTTCCTCCTCTAAATCTCTCCCTTCTTTAATATACAAAAATTTCTAAACAGATCAAATTATATTCTCTATAACAGAATAGAGAGAAATATAGGAGAGAAATATGAGGAGACTCCAAAGAGGAGCCAAGTGTTAAACTATATAAAAATGCCAGTGGATTGGAGTTGAAATGACCAGAAGTGATAATAAAGTAAAATAGGAGAAAGACTGGGATAGAGTTCTGCTAAGGAAGACAAGACAAAGAAAAGAAGTGGGAGAGGGGTGTAATTTTTTGAACAGTGGAAGAGGAGCTGGGCACCTTGGCCAGATGTGCTGGAACAGTCAGAGGAGCAGGACACCAGCTCCAGGCCAGGGGTGTTGGAAAACAGCTCTGTGTCCTGCATCTCATAAGGGATTTCAAGCAAGGCTAAGGCCAGTGTTGAGGTCATACATAATTATAATTCTTTTCAGGACTGTAGTTTGGCCAGGCAAAACAAAAACAAAACAAACAAACAAACAAAAAAAAAGCAAGCAAAGAGGTTCTAGGTTGAAAATAGTGATACAGTAAAATACAGAATTTGTAATAGTCAAAGGACAGGGGAAACTGAACTGGAGACAAGTGCAAATGAGCGCTAGTAAAGACAGGGAGATATAGCCAGAAGAGTACAGAGGTGTGGTGAAAACTACATCAGAGAGTGAGTCCTGTTACCCACTTGCTAATTCAAAGGGGCGGAGGTCTGAAAACATACTACAAAGGTAAAGGAAGAGATGTGAGAGTGACTAAAGGAAAAAAAACAATACAGAGGGCAGGGGGAAGGAGCCTTCGGGGAAAAAGGTTATCCAAAGGGACCTTGGCATCTGTATGATGCTTCTCAACTGGCACAACCATCCTGAGCCTTTTCAGGAGCCTGAACTCACCAACACCTTTACTTCTCCACTTGGCTAGTTCTGGTTGCAGTTGTTACTCTGGAGCAGCACAGAATTATGCAAGATTTTGCTGTGGTAATTAGTCAATCCTAATTACAGTGGCGTGTTGGTAATTACTGATTCATAAACTGCAGGGGCTGTAAGTCTGCAGGCATAAGACTGTAAAGATTTTTTTGCAGTGATAATTCAGAAAGGTGGAAATTTAATGAAGTAGTAAGTGCAATTTATTTAATGGCACTGCTATGATA
Organism: Campylorhamphus procurvoides; assembly: GCA_013396655.1. Lineage (NCBI taxonomy): Eukaryota > Metazoa > Chordata > Aves > Passeriformes > Dendrocolaptidae > Campylorhamphus > Campylorhamphus procurvoides. The sequence goes on along the minus strand of WBMV01006286.1, from coordinate 74,860 downwards.
GTAAGGTAGTTGATGATCATTGAGTTACACAAAAGGATAAGAGTTAAGAAAGTGCCATTAATTTTGCCTAGTTATTTGATTAGTAGCTGACTCCTGTGTAGATTAATTTGAATGTTATAATAATACTGGAAATAATACTGGGCTGTTTACAATGTTAAAAATTTTTTCACTGTTTTAAAGTTTTTATTATTTCCGGGTGGTTAGTTTATTTTTAATTTCTTTGCTTCCAACACTGTGTCAGTTCCTCTACTCACTGAAATTGGGGTTTTTCTCACTGACTTCTTTGGAAACAGACTTGTCTCTGCATGGTTTACCAGAAAAGTCTGTTATGAGCTACTGCACTAATTGATTCAGGTTCCAGATCTATTAACAGTCCTTCCTGGCAGTCAACCAAGTAATGAGAGCTTTATTTAAACTGGAAATCATAAACAATGTGATATTCACTTAAATGAGGAAATGAACAGAGGTATGGTCTTGGTATCACTAATATGCAATGGCCACATGGTCAGATTCTTCTGGGAGTTCAGAAAACGTGGAGTTTGTTCTTTCAGGCCAGTGAGAGGACATTTGTAAAGACCAGGCATGTGTCATTATTCTTGCTGCCTCCTATAACTGAGTTTTGAAATAGAAAGAGTCAGTCCCTTATACCCACAATTATTTGGGCATATAAATCCAAGACTCTGATTCAGTTTGTAAAACAAGACTCAGAACTGGAAGGAGGCTTTCAGATGTGCTTTTTGCCATATGTGATGAGAAGTTTTTTTTTTAATTTATCCTTCCCATAGTCAGGTTCATTACCAGTCTTAATTTGACTGTTCCATCTGTTTCCATTATTGTGTAAGTAATGAAGTTAGGCATTTTAGAGACTTAAAGGCTATGCATGGCAATCTTTCATATATAACAGCACCTATTCTGCATCCCTGTGTGACTCTGACCCTATCATGTTGGCCCAGAGCAGGATAGGGTCAAGTTCACCCACATCAGCGGTCTTAGGTTTTCTAATTTTCATCAAACTTTCCTGCTGTTAGCAAAGGCAGGAACACCCTGAAACTGGAAGGTAGGGAGGAAGGGAGAGAAAGACTCTCATTTTTATGTTCTTCTATTCTAGTGTTTTCTGTTCTTCAGGCTGACACAGAAGCAGCAGGGGGCAAAACTCTGAGTTAGAGTCTGAGTGAGTAGATTATTTTGTTGTTGTTTTTTTACAATAAACAGGATAAGAAAAGTGGCTAATCTATAAAGTAATCTCGGTAAAGGATTTGATAGACTTGCCCGCATCGATTTATGTCTTGGAGACAATTATTCCATTTTTGGAGTGACTAAAGCTGGGTGTCCTCTGAAGTGGTATTAAGTGAAAAGCATTCATTTGCAATGTGAGTTTCCTACTGTTGATAAATGGATAATAAAATAAGTACCTGTGTCCTAACATACATGGATGTGTCCGTGTTCTTCTCTGGTTGAAAAATCCCAGGCTCTTCTTGATCCACACATTCTGAGACAGTTTGATCTGTGTGTTGTCAAAAAAGAAGTTTTTGCTCTGGCACTGACCCAGGTCTGTTGTGTAGTCCTACAGATTTGTCTAAATAATTTAATTTTTTTTAATCAAAGTAAATAATTGTTAAAAAATGTATTGAAGAGTTTCTTATATAGTACCATTGGAGTGTAAATGTGCTGTTTTTCTTTTCTGGTTGTGGGGACAGAGGGGTTGGGAGCTTTCAGAGAACTGTTTCTCTAACCTCACTCTAAACTCAAGGCTGATGATGGGTGCTAACTTTCATTTCTGTTCAGATACGCTTACAGGCACTAAGCTACAGCGGGAGCTCAAGTGGAAAGTGAAGCTTTTCTGTGAGAAAGGGAGAGGTTAACTACACTTATATTGGGGGCAGGTTTTGCTTTGTAAAACAGTGGCAGGCTTTGTAGTTTAATCTTTTGGAGTACTGCCCATTACCTCCTTCTGACGTATGTTGTTGGGCTGAGAAGAATCGATGCGCAGTGGTGCATGAAAGTCCAACGTGTCAGTCGTAGCCATACATAATACCACTGTCTCACAGGCAGGCAAGGACGTTAATACTTAACACAGTATTGTATTCTCTAAAGAAGAATATTGAATACTGGTAACTTCATCCATATTGAATGTTTATACATATTCCTTTGAAAAATACATTTTTAAAGGATTAAGTATTGCCTGTATAAAACGCTCAAATTTCCGAGCACCACAGAGCAAAATGCCACAGAAATAAGGCTCCAGAATTCTTACGTGTCAGGGAATGGCCCTGGGAACCTGTTTAGAGTTAGGGTTTTGGTCAAATTACATGTCTTGCAGGGTGATTGCTTTAACTCACCTACTCCAGGCACCTGGAGTAACTGCTAATCAGGAAGGTAAGCCTCTTCCCTTTTACAGATTGGTAACTTGCAATTAATTCTCCATGTGCATGAGAGGAACATTTTAAAGGTTCAAAGACTCTTTTTCTTAAGTATGTGCATCTGTGGGAGGATATATGTATTGTTCTGTTGCTTAACAACTTTCTGTTGCTAATGGTCTGAAGTGAAACAAATCAATAGTGTACAGGAGAAGTGTATTGAAATGCATCAAGACACAAAAAGTATTAAGGTAGTCCAACTCCTAGGAAATAGAACAAACAAAGCAGCCACAGCCTACGTCTACTGGCTTTCTTGCCAGTTTAAATTATGATGTGCTCTCATGTCGTCTGAAAATGTCATGGCCTACATGGTAGTGGTGTTTTTACCTGAAAACTAAAGCCTGTGGTTCTGGGAAACAACTTTAAATCTGGAATCCAAAAAAGTTCCCGTGTCTGAAAAGTCACTTCTTTCCTAATTAAACCCATTAAAACATTATTGTGTAGCATATGTCAAAAGACCTTTTATAAAAGTTCTATATTACATTCAAATGAATAGGGCAGTTTTTGATCAGAAATAAGTGGCTTTCTGTAGTCTTAAGCAACATACAAATCCTTCTATGTTACAAAAGTACTCTGTTGGGGAGAGAGTGAAAGGAAGTGGTGTTTCTTGTTTCCTTGTTTAAAAACCTACAATTTCTAACTTACAGGAAAATAAAATAAAATTAGGAGTTTGGTAAAGATGATGATGTAAGATACACTTCAAAGCAACTAAATTAAGGCTGCTAGTCATATGCCTGCCTGCCTTTGAGCATCTGTCATGGTTCTGTTTGATCTTTCCTTCTTGCATGTAAAGTGCTATCTAGTTAAGAACCAGGCTGAAAAAAAATCTGTATTTCTGTGCTTTAGCAGGCTTCAACCACCGAAGTACAAGTTGGGCCCATGAGACTGACACAATACCCAATTCAGGTAAGATGTTCCTTCAGTTTCTTGAAACAGTTAATTCAGTGTTAAAAGTTAAGTATCATATTTTCATTTCACTTGTACAAGAATTCTGAGATGGGTAATGGGTGTTTTGCTGTATCTAATTGCTTGAGAAGAGATCTATAAATAAATTGGTAAACAAGATGATTAGATTTCCATTAGCATCCCATCACACCTTTTATGTGTCCTGTCAGTAGGGCTGTGTGTGTATGTGTGCATTAACAGGGAAAAGAGCTTCCTTTATAGGTATTAAAAAGCGTTCTGTTCTGATAGATATCAAAGCAGAGAGCTTCATGAAGTTTAGGTTCATGTCCATTTTTTCTGGGTTTTGCACGACAGGAAAGAGAACTGTAGCAAGACAGAGAACTGTGCTTCTACAGGTCACCAATACAAGAAATCACATCACCTCCAACAAAATAGGTTGACCTTCAGCTTAAGGAGCAACAGCTCTCACCCATACTTGTTTATTTTTCTGTAGGTTTTGTTCCTGTGACAGTCAAGTGTTACTTTTTTTAGCTTATTGTGGGTGTTGGAACTCTCAGATTATAGGGAATTAAATAAGTTTAGCTTTGGCATTGTTCTAGTGGTACAGAATTCATTTTAATTACCTTTGGGGTCACTTAATTCTATAAACTGCAGAGACATTTAGTCATCAGTCACCTTTTCTGTGAAAAACCTGTGGGTGGAAAAAATGCATTCCCAGGGAAACGAAATCATGTGTATATGCATCATAAAGCTTTGTGTTTCTGTGTCTGCATTAAGCATCTTACTATGACTCAATCTGATGAAACTGTTTATTGATATTGTAATAAGACTGTGGAACAGTGGCTTTAGCAACACAACAGTCTTTGGTTTTACAAGGAATTTCAATGTAGAATTGTGGAACTCTTCACAGAAGAATGTTCTTTAAATCATGAGCATTTTCAGAAAGATGCTCAAGCAGATCTTTAGCAACTGGAAATACTCTCATGCTTATGTCAGGATACTGCTTTGTAGGAATTGAAAGTATCATCATATCCGTGTTAGCTGTTACAAGTGAAGACTTCACATAAGAAAGGGAAGTGGGATTTGTTTTGTGTTTAAAACACATTCTCTTGGTATCTTGCCAGTGGGGATGATATTTTGTCTCTACACTACGCAAATGAGAATCTGTGTAAAAATGTGTCATAAGTAAAGCAGAAACCATTTTTTAAGTAAAATCATTAATTCAAAAATTTCCCACAAAATCATTGTGATACGCTAACTTATTTACAGTAAAGATAAAACACTTTATGTAAACCCACCTCCTCTGTTTGTGGAACAAGCCATATTGCTTCAGATGATTTGGCAAGTATTGTACACATCCACACATGTAAGAAATGTGTGCTAATCTTTTATTCCATCTTGCAATTACGTATTTCTTTGTGCAGTGCAAACAGCTACTGAATATCACGTTTTAAATGTCTATTTGTCGGTGATTAATAATGTTTACAATTGTCTGAGAGGTAAGTTCAGTTTGTTAAAACAATTGCCACTGGGGATTTTCTTAGCAAAGTTGATTTTATTCTGGTATGTGTTTTATGCTGTTATGGGACACCTGCGCCAACCTTGAAATGGCACACATTTTTTTGTCTGAGAAGTGACCTTCCTTGTGACTGTGACCTGCCATAAACCATTTAATAGATTCTTCGCCGGACTTTATGACCATATATGTTGGAGGAAAAACCTGGTTTGGTTTATACTGGATCGTGCCCCTGGTGCTGCTGGCCTTATGAGGCAAGGGGAAGAGTCCAAAGCAAACCAACCAGCTCCAGCCCTCCAAACATCTCACATACAGTTTGTATATCTGCCCTGATTTCTTACCAAGACTTGCAAATAGGAATGGTTGGATTCCGAGATCTTAGAAATTACCACGAAGAAAGTACATGTAAATGGGCTTTTTGCAGAGGACAGAGGAGATAGGTGGTTTTTATAAACATTCAGTGCACTTGAAAAATGTGTATCCTGTTGTAAAAGTGTTTACCAGGGCTGATAAATGTTTGGATGTGTCCCTATTCAAATGCTACATTTTCTTGCCTTTTAGGACATTCATTTGCCAAAATCTCTTGCATAGCAGTAACATCAAACACCGTTTCTGTTCTGATGATTGTGATATTCCCTGATGAGCTGCAAGTGAAGCGTGTTGGTGCACAGCATTTTACAGTTCCTTCAGGACAATATTTGGTGTAGAAGAACCCCTCTATAACTTAATTCTCTGTCTTTTCTACCTTAAAAGTCTCTTGCTGGGATATGATGATGTGAAAATAATTAAGGAGATTCTGAAATTGCTGTAATTTTCTGTTTTCTTTTGGTTTCCTTACCTGATGTCCTTTGTTTTATTTCAAGCTCTTTAAAACAAATTTCTGTCCATTTTCTGTATTTGTATGATAAAATGGAAACAAGGTGTGCAATAGTTGTGTGAAGCAGATATTTAGAAAGAGGGTAAAAAAGTACATCACCAAAATTGTAAAGGTCTCCATAGAGAAAGTTCATGGTGCTAAACTAGGGCAGCAATGTTGGCAAATTATGCAGCAAAAAATAACTACACGTGCTTTTTCTGCCTAGGAATGCAGATTGAATTCAAGCATTTCTTTGATTGTGTTCTTTGTATGGATTGTTGTATTTTTATCTTGGCTTTGAGAGAGTATCTTGCAATATGCTTCTAGTTACATTATGTTTTGGTAATTTATAATAAACTTCACACAAATGTTAATGAGAAACCATAGTAGTAGTACTTTAAAACAACTTTTAGTGTTAGTATTCTCAGAAGGATTTGCACACTGATAATTAGCTACCAGTGAACGATTGGGTGGTTTAATTAAGTTGCATTATTTTACAGCTGGTAAATGATTGCATTTTGCAATCCTTTATATCCAAACTGGGAGAGCTGAGAAAAGAAGATATCAAAAAATGCACACATTCCCACTCCCAATTTCTCTGAAACGTATTGTTTCAAAGTAGGAACAAAAGAAACTAATGGCAGTTGGAACTAAGCAGAAGGTACTCAGAAACTTCTGAACAGGGAGACAAAATCTGCAGCTTGACCATGTCATGCTTTCCAATGCTTTCCAACACTTTGATGGCTGGAAAAAAAATCAGGGATTAGGCAGAATGACAACAGTTGCCTTGGATGTTTGTGTCAGTAAACCAAATCTGCTTATTGTTAGCTGCAGTCAAAACTTTTTCTAATAAATTGAAATTTCTTAAGTTATTTCTTAATATTTATGGAAATTCTGAGCACATAATTTTCTTCCACTGTTTAATGAAAGCTTGGCTGGTTGTCCTGTCACAGTAACACTGATTGATTTTTTTTATTGTTTAGAATTCAACAATACAGACAGCTCAGAATAAGAGGAAAGCTGTGGTCACCTTTTCTAGCTTGCAGACTGATGGTGTTGAAATTCATGTGCTGACAGCACAGCTGCATAAAGCAGCACAGATGAAAGGTTATTGACCTTTCTTACAGGCATTTGGAGGAAAAACTTTGCATGTTTTTCACAGACAGGTTGTTTTAGGGAAGTCAGGGGATGACTCGTTTATGAAACGTACAGGATTTTGCTTTGTATATGATTACTCTCTGGCTGCTGCCTTTGCAATTTGAATAGCTGTGGATAAACCTTTGACTTTTTGAGGCTGCCTTTTTCACAGCATATTTGCACTAAATTAGCCCTTTTCTTCATCTGACACACAGGGTAGCATGGTTAGTTATCAGTGGCTATGGTAAATAAATGCAAATTGTAATGAGGAATGTCTGCGTGACTTGTGTTGCTAGCTGAATAAATTGTACACTGATAATATATGTATTATAGGACAAGGATGAAAATTTTATTCTCTCATTAAAACACTCTAACATGAGAAGCACAGAAATATGGCTGTTTTCAGCCTCTGTTCTCTGTGTCAATTAGAAAACAGACATCTCTTTGGTTTTCAGAATGGCCCCTCAATACACATCCTTCTCGATTTTGTGTGAGTGGTTCCTTAAGTGTTCAGTTGAAATTGTCAGAATTACCTCATATGTTTAGGGCCAGTTTGGGACAATTTATTGGGTAAAACATTGTTGAATATTTTTCCCCCTACTCAATCCTGTCCATACCTGCTTGGCTGTTGTTCTTTTCAGTTTTGAAATAATATCGGTTACATATAAAACTGTGTTATGTTTCTTGGTTGTTGCTATCTTCAGGGAAAAGTGACAATTAGTTGCATTTCAGACAATTCATTACAATCAAACGTGTGTGGAGGGGGGATGGCCTGGTGGGAGTGATAGTGATGTTTGAACACTCTGGGTGATTGCTGAATGAATTGCAACAGGAGGTAGGAAAGAATCATCATCTGGAAAGCTGGTTTTGTCCTAAAAATCAAACCTATGCAGTTAACTATTGATTAGCTGTTGATGACCACTCTGTTCATTAAGAAAGTTATACTACTGCACCAACTGCTTTACAATCTGTGGTTAAAACTTCCTACTTTCAAAGCAGACTCAGTTTTTCATTAGAGTGAGAGTGTTTGTTAAGATTTGCACCATGCAGAGGACTGCTTTTTATGTTTAATGTGGTGCTGCTGTTTTGCACCCTTTGCAGGTTTTGCTGGTCTTTGCAAAAGAAGACAACCAAAGCAATGGTTTCTGGTGGGCTTGTGACAGAGCTGGATACAGGTGCAATGTTGCCTGGACTCCAGAGTCAGCGCTTGAATGTTTTCTTGATAAGCACCAGGAAATAATTGTTATAGATCACAGGAACTCCAGATATTTTGATGCAGAAGACATCTGCAGGTAACCTGAAGGACCTTATGTTTCTCTTGAGCTTCAGAATATAATGTACAACACCAAACCTCCTAATATTAAAACAGAAATAGGGGAAAAGAAAAAAACCAACAAAACCCCCCAAAAATGGACACCCAATATTATAATAAAATGGAAATTTGAGGACTGACGCCAGAAAGTTTGCATGCATTTGTAGGCGAAGAATGATATGAGAACCTACTCTTGGCAAAGCTGAATTGTAGAATTGTCTCTAGGTTATGAGCTTATATCAGTGCATAAACTGGAGCTGTGAAATTATTCCCTACTATCTCTGTCTGCTTCTTCCCTGGCTTACTGCTGCAGCAAAGTCTGAAGCTGCAGACTTCAAAGGAACGTGTTTGTTTTTCCACTAGGTCAGGCCCTGCCAGTTCTTCGTAAAAGTTTGCATTACTCTTCTGGTCCATGTGATTCTGTCTAAGCAGTATTAAAACTGCAAGTGCTTAGTTGCTAAAATACACTGAAGCATACATTTTACATCATACTATACTTCTAGTCTACCATGACCTGAAATTTGCAGTGTTTATGACAAGGTGCCTTTTAATGCTCAAATACTTGTGGTGATGTAAGGGTTTCTAAAAGACCTACAAATAAATATAAAGACTGTTTATTCAGAACAGTGTGATACGAGTGAAAAAACTTAACCTTTCACCAGTAAAAAGTGAATGGAGTGTTCTTTGGATAGTTGGTTGCATTTTTTCAGTTTCCCAATATTATAAAAGGTGGTAATTTTTTTTAGTTCAGCATTTAGTAAATGATAGTCTATCATAATTTGGTATACCTACTTTTCTTATTTGCATGCCTTAAAATCACTTGCTACTCTCTAAGGAAAATTTTACAATGTCTAGGAGGACAGTGGAAAATATGTGAAGTGTTAGAGATTCTTGTTTAAATTAGCTAATGGGTATTGAAAATGTGTTACATTTCTCATCTCATGCATTCAGAGCAGTCTGCCCCAAATAAGCTGAGTATGTGGGGCAAACATTACCTAGGTTCTAAGAGTGGGTTTGAGATGCTGCTCTTTGTGCTCCGTGTTTGGAGCTCTTGACTTCTTCATTGCACAGAGCAAAATGAGGACTCTAGTGGCAAAATGAAAATGGTTTGTCTAAGTGGGGCTGGGGTAGGTTTGGCAGGGCGATGCTGCATTTTCTAGCCTCAATGGTGTCTTTCAGTCCTGGGTTTCATTTATATTTTCAGTGAAGGTACTCAGAGTAACATTGAGAAAGCATTAAGTGTAACTGAGAAATTCTTGTTTCCTCAGGTCTATTCGTGCTGCAGAGCCCTCAAAACATACTGTAATACTTGCTGTGGTTCCACGCACGTAAGTATTACTGGCTCATAAAAGATTTTTATTTTACCTTAAAAGAATATTTTGCATAATAGTTATCTAATACAGAAAGTATCTTACTAGCAAGTCTTACAGAGTAAGTTTACTATTTTTCACCTGAAAGGAGTTAGTGATGTCTTATGTTTGATTTGTGCGTTTGATAACTTTCCTTTAGTGCAGATGAGTATTACTCCATGACCCTCAGAATGGTTTGGGTACTAAGAAAATTAGAAAGATATGTGTTAGTTTAAAAAAAAAAAAAAAAAAAGACCAAACCAAAACCAGTTATTTTCTAAAGGAAATAACTAGGTCAAATAATACACTGTGGGTTTTAGGGAACTGGGTAATGGAACAAACTTCAATTCTCAACCCTGTTGATGCTAAATTCACCAGAATGTTGTCCTGAAATCCTCATTTGGTAATTCATACCCCAGGTATTCAGGAAGAATTCTTACTGATTTAAATATATCTTTATCAAATACGTTCAAGTACTCTGGTTAGAACTCTACACACTACTGAATCCATTGTCATTTAATTAATTTCCTAGCTCAGTTAAAATATTAGGAATTAGAATGGCAATGCTACTATTCCTGCCAAGATTCAAAAGTAGGCTAAATTTGCTGCTGAGCAAGATTTTGCAATTTGCTCCACCTTTTTCTTAAGAACACTTCTTTTAGATTATTTCACATAGGATATCACAGGATGTCTTTTATCCTCTTCTTTTTGTAATTCCCTGTCTGTGAAGAGACACAGGACTTCCATAGAGGATCTGTCAGGTGTGCTGTGGAGTAGCTATCAGGCTGTAATAATAGCTGCAAATACTTACAAAAGGCGACTGTAGCATCAACTTCCGTGACAATATGATTTTATGTGTGCATTTTATGCAAAACTGTTCTCACTGAGTTCATTATGTTTTGATACCTATTCCAAATTTATATCCTCTAATTCTTAAATGTTGTGTGACTATACAATATACTGATCATGTTTAATATTTGTATTGATGATCTGCATGAGGGGATTGAGTGCACCCTCAGTTAGCTAGCAGATGGCACCAAGCTGGATGGGAGTGTTGATCTGCTAGAGGGTAGGAAGGTTCTGCAGGCCAGTGGTATGAATTTCAACAAGGCCAAGTGCCAGGTCCTGCCCTTTGATCACAACAACCACAGGCAGTGCTATGGGCTGGAAAATTGCTTGGAGGAAAAGAACACCCCCATGAGTGCTGCTCAGCAGTGGCTGAACACGAGCCAGCAGTGTGCCCAGGTGGCCGAAAAGGCCAATGGCATCCTGGCTTGGATCAGCAATAGTGTGGCCAGCAGGACCAGGGCACTGTTCATTGCCTTGTACTTGTCATTGGTGAGGTCACACCTCAAATCCTGTGTCCAGTTTTGGGCCCCTCCCTACAAGAAAGACACTAGGGTGCTGGAATGTGTCCAGAGAAGGGTGGAGCTGGGGATGGGGCTGAGCACAAGTCCTGTAAGGAGTGGCTGAAGAAGCTGGGGGTGTTTAGCCTGGAGAAAAGGAGACTCGGGGAAGACCTTATTGCTCCCTGCAACTGCCTGAAAGGAGGTTGTAGCCACGTGAGGCTGGGTCTTTTCTCCCCAGCAGCAAGGGATCTGACAAGAGGAAATGGTCTCAGGTTGTGCCAAGAGAAGTTGAAGTTTGATAGTANGTCCTGCCCTTTGATCACAACAACCACAGGCAGTGCTATGGGCTGGAAAATTGCTTGGAGGAAAAGAACACCCCCATGAGTGCTGCTCAGCAGTGGCTGAACACGAGCCAGCAGTGTGCCCAGGTGGCCGAAAAGGCCAATGGCATCCTGGCTTGGATCAGCAATAGTGTGGCCAGCAGGACCAGGGCACTGTTCATTGCCTTGTACTTGTNAGTGCTGGGTTAAAGGTTGGACTGTGATCTTAATGGTCTTTTCTAGCCTGACTGATTCTGTGATTCTGTGATTTTGTTTCGTAGATCTGCTCACCAAGAAGAGACTTCTGTTCTTCCCCTTCTTGATGCAGGCTTTGATAGGGTATGTGTAAGTTGCTCATGTAATACAGAAACCATATAGTAACTTCATAAATTACAGACACTTTTACTTCCTCAAATTGAAAGCTATACATCCTCTTCTGTCAAAAATTTATTGTTAAGAAACCAGTGGTAGCTCCAACAGTGTACTCCAGAAGCATGTGAAATAAGGGACTCTGTCCATTCAGATAGCAAGAGCATTGAGGTTAACTCCTTGAGGTCTGACTGGGCAGTGAGTGGGTTTTATTTATGATTGCATTAAAAAGCTGTGATGGCAGACGGATTAATATATGCTGCATATTGCAGCATGCTGACAAGTCACCCCAACCTCTCTGCGTGTCTCAGACTGCTGGGATTCCTCTTCTAAAGCAACTACAAACCTGGTCCAGCTCCTGATGTGATGAAGAATTTATTTTTTTTTCATGAGGTCTGTTATGTTAGTTTGCACCGGTTCTTCTCAGGACAGAGCTAGAGGCTCTCCTGTACAGGCAGCAGAAGTGAAGATTAACTGTTCATACTGTTCCTCAAAACAGCTTTGTGGCACAGAGCAGAAAGGCAGGAGTTCTCAGCTCTGAAAATCTGGGTTGCTTAGCCTCTTTCAGCCTTTGTGTGAACGGCTTTGGATGGACATGAATGTTATGTTACTGTAATATAAATCAGCAGTATTATTTAAGTTAGCCATTCATAAGGAGGGTTATGTGCTTAAGCAATAGAAGCACATCAGTGTACACTGTAGTTAGCGGCAATTAACTATATATATTGCCTTAAATATATATATATAGTTAGGACAATGTATTGTAGTAAGGAAAATCAGGGAAGGAATGGAATTAACTCAGGTAGAATCTCATGCTTATATGCTCACACTGAGTCCCACATTTGTGTTAACTCACATTCAGCCCAAGTTTATTTATATAGCAGAACATGCACCAGAATTACCATTTTCAGATCATCTCCAAAAAAAAAGAGGTACTAGATCTTGCCTCTCCTGCGAGGCTATTGAGGGGGCAAATGATTTGAAGGCCAAGACATTTCTAAAGCATGTGGATGCTCTGAAACTTGGAAAAGCTGAGTCTAAGAGGAAGGTCAGCTCAAGAATGCCAGTGCTTTCTTAGTGTAGTTTCTTTCTCTGTTTCATTCTCTCAAAAAAAAAAAAAAGAAAGCTTTAATATTTTTCAAAGAAAACTTTACTACTTCTCAGATCTAGTGTTTCATTTAAAAATGATGCAGGGCAATATGTTTTTTGAGCTAGATTATAACTGTAGATGTAGTACTGAGTAATGCCAGAGGAGAGACTGCAGCTCTGAGACACCTTTCAGTGGCACACTATCTGCTGAGGAAAATAAAATGTTTTTGCACCTGACAGCTGCTCTAATCATTCCCTCTTTCTGTCCCAAATTTATCAGAGACCATGCATAATATAGTAATTCCCTACTGGAATTATTTTCAAGACTTTAAAACACATCTGATGTCAAAGATTCTATTTTTGCAGTGGTGTGGACGTAGGAATCACTTCTGCTTGAATGGGAATCAGTAGGGACTAAGTCCATTAACACACAAAACCACCCCACACAAATATTTTAAAATACCTTTCTTCAGATAGAGGATGGTATTTACAGGGAATTTCTTGCTCAGGAGCAAAAATGAAATTTATTTTTGGAAAATCATGCCTGTTTAAATCATAATTTTTTTCTTGTTTACTTATTTCTGTTTTTTCTGCCTCCTTCTCAAGAAAGTCTGTTTTATTACATCTTCTGATTTTCCCCCCATATCATTAAGAGCTTTTGTGACCATGTATTAATGCTAGTATTAATCCAGTGCATAAATTACAATGATCTTTTGTTCCTGTCAACCTCATAAATCTAATAGTGATAGCCTGCTTAGGATGGACTAATTTGAATAAGTGATTTAGCTTCCTGACCAATTTTTAGCTATGATTTAAATCAGCAAACAGGGGATCTTAATTGTCACAGTTATTGAATTAGTCCTGTCTTGTATTTTGAACTTCTTTTTCTAAACAAATGTTGATTCTTGTTGACCAGAGACTATTAAAACTTTCTGGGTTGTAATAAAAGAAGTCTTTAATATTAAACCTAGCATTTATTGCTAAGCAAGAAGAACAATGCATTCCTACTAGCTGATTATTCTAGTGGCTCATGTCAAGTTCTTTATAGAATAAGAGTGGAATCCAATTATAATGAAGTAAAAAATAATTTAAGGGTATAAGTTAAATCAAAATGTACTGTATAAATATAAAACTTTTTTAAAAGAAAGTGCTCGTCTGTCTTCTAATATTTGAGAGTTAATAGATATTCCCCTTCTTGTGTCACATTAGTTGCAGGTAACAAAAAGGAAATGTTTCCTGCTATTTTCAGGTCCCAGTTGGTTTCTCAGCTTTGAGTCAGCCAGCGAATGAATGGCATCAATGCTATAAACTTAAATAAAGTGATTCTGTACATCTGCAGAAGACTACAACAGTTAAGAGCAGGTTTAGCACTTCAGTAAGCTGCAGTTCTTGGTTCTTAGCCAGTGATTTGTGCCAAGAGTTTTGTCAGTAAACAGCAGTGGTTAAATATTGCCAGTCAACTGCACTACTTTAAAATGCAGTTTATAAAGAGACTGAGTATATTCTAGTAAGTCTGCTTTATAAAATAAAATTGCCATAATTAATAAACTTTATATCATTGATACATTTGTTCTTACATTCTCTTAAAGTTAGCACTATCATATTTGAATATTTAAAAGAGCAGCCTAAAACTGAAAATCAACATCTGCAGTGCTGTAGAAAAGAAGTGTGTTTGCAGGCAGTTTGTTGTGAAAAACATGACAGTATTTGCACCTTTTGCTTCTGCCAGCTTGATACTGTGCTTTTTGTTTGCCCATGCATTCACTTAGGATGTGAAGTGAGAGTTACAGAAATTCTCTAAGATCTTTACATTGAGGAGTGAAAACTGATCCATGCCAACAGTTATTTTTAATTTTACTTTTTTACGTTTTGCTCACAACTTGGAATTAAGCCATTGCTCCCACAGTTTTTATACAGGAGAAAAGCACAGATTTCTTAAAAGCTCTTCCTTTGTTCCTTGGAGGTTTGCTTGCTACCTGTTCACTCTGCCTGCAGATGTGCTTTAAGAGCTAGTGACAACACAGGATATTTCCTGTAATAAATAAAGTCAGTGTATGTGATTGATCAATAAACTTTAACTGAAATCAGAGAAGCTACTTCTTTTGTAGCAACATAACGTTTCTGATTTCAGCAGGACCAAGCACAAGACCTTGCCTGACAAAGAGTGGACATTCTCTCCTCTCTGGAGTAAAAGTTTGTTCACTGTTGTCAGCATATTCCTTACATTACATACTTTTCTGCACTTCTGAATTCACAGTGACAGCTCAGTGAGATTACGTGTGAAGTAAAGTTACTTCACTTTCTGAGCCTTAACTGCTATATTTGCTTGGAAACAAATGCCAAATATAATTTTTTTCTCTTCTTTTTTAACATGAATGTTTTATGTCTCTAAGGTTTTCCATTTCCATTCTGAATTAAGGATAGATGTTCAAAATAAAACATCAAGGCAGCACTGGTTTTGTGTCAGACTGTGTTTGGGTTTTTTTAGGTTATCTGTTTCTAACTGGGTTGCTAAAACCAAATGGGAAAATCCACAGTTGAGATTTTAGCATTTTTTTATACTTGTTTTGTACTTAGATAGCCATGTTGTCTTAAAAACTAGGAACTCACTCCTGAGGAACAGATGATTATTCAACACAAAAGATACAATGGAAGCTTTTTATTTCTACGGAATCACAGAATGGTTGAGGTTGGATGGGACCTCTGGAGGTAATCCTCCCCAACCTCCATGCTGAAGTAGAGTCACCTAAAGCAGGTTGCCCATGACCATGCCACACAGGTTTTGAAGATCTCCAAGAATGAGATTCTGCAAGCTCCCTGGGCAACCTGTGCCAGTTAAAAAAAAACCCCAAAATAAGTGTTGCCTGATGTTCAGAGGGAATCTCAAATGCTTCTGTTTGTGCCTGTTGCCTCTGATCCTGTCAGTGGGCACCACTGGAAAGGGACTGGCTCTGTCTTCTTACAACCTGCCTTCAGATACTTATGTACCTCAGTGAGTTCCCCACTTCAGCCTTCTCTTTTCCAGGCTGAACAGTCCCAGCTCTCTCAGCCTTTCCTCAAAGGAGAGGTGCTTAATCAACCTTGTGGCCCTTTGCTGGCCTTATGACAGCTCTCTTTATAAGGTTAGAGTTCTAGATAAAGGAACAGAAATTACAGTTTAAAACCATTCCAGTTGATTTCATGCACTCTTGATTTGTCTTCCAGCAATTCATGGAGAACAGCAGTGTAACTGCCTGTTACAATGAACTGGTTCAAATAGAACATGGGGAGGTGCGATCTCAGTTCAAATTACGGTATGTATAAGGGTAAGAAACTACCAACATCAACCTCTTCGTCTAAATAATTGCATCAGGTTGCTTCCTGCTTCTTCCCAGCTATGCATGCATATGCTTTGCATCTATATGTTAAGTAATATACTATACTTTTGTATTTTCTCCTTCTGTTATTTTGTAAAGGACAAACTTAAATGCCTTAGTAACTGGTACCCTGAGAAAGCTCAGTCTAAAAACTGCCAGGTTTTACATGATGGTAAAACTGCACAAAGTCATTCTTGATCTCATGTGTCTGAGGTTTCATATCGGATAGCTTGAGCTGAATGCAATCTTGATTCAGCTTTGAATTTTTATTTTCATGCTTGGGTGAGACTTTGGGGGCCAGGATTTTTATCCTAATGGGAAATTAAATTACTTCCCTTATTACTTTTTCTTTAATGTGACTGATTTTATATTTATTGTGGGTACATGCATGTAGGTATTTTTGCAATGCAACTATGTGAAAGAAAAAGCCCTTGAAGTTGAGCGTGATGCAGAGAAGGGATCATTCACTGTGTGTCTTCAATTCCACCAACAGAAAATACTATCGCTTTTCCACAGGTTTCGGTGTCTCTGTTTAAGAAGTAGATTTTCTAGTATTTTCTTTGCAAACTGATCCCTAAGTGACTTCACATTTCACGTGGTTGTGTGTTCATGCAATTACAATAATATTTTCAGGGAAAAAATCTAATTTTGGCTTACACAATTTTAATAGTTGTTTTCCAAAATTCAGCAGGAAAATAAAGCTATGACATTTTAGAAGTTAAATTTTAGCAGTTAATTATTAGTTGTGGTGGCCTCAACTTGGTTCATTTTTAGTTGTAAATACAAGATTTAAAAAGTGTCTTCTGAATGAGGTCAGCATAGATCAGAAACATCTGTTTTATGTGATAAGATTAAGCTGTTATTCATACACACAGCACTTGTATTTTATGTTTCAAGAAGAAGATCCAAATATGTTTTGTGCATCTTTACATGAGTAGTATCAATTATGAGTGCAAATAATTAGAACACCAGCACAGGGAACATGATTCATATTGGCTATTGTATTTTCTTGTAAGTGCATTTATAGTCATCACCAAGAAAAAAATCTTCAAATTCATTAAAATTGGAAGAAAACAATGTCAGTTCCAAATAGAATTTAATTTATTGACAGTTCTTTCATCCATATTGTTTATGGAAACAGCAATAATTCCCCTTGCTCTTGCTCTCTTGAATGGAGTTACATAAATTGTGAGTTTACTTAATTTATTTAGATAATAACATTATATAAAATTCATCCTGTGTTTTCATGTCTTCTGTATATTGATAACGTTTATTATGTATATTTTTGTGTATCCACACCACCTCTGAACATGACTGTTTTGGGAACCTTTGGCAGCATTGCAAAATACTGTGACAAGAGAAGGTGGTATGATTGGGTTTGCTACTGCCATTACCAGATGCAGTTCCAGAATAATTAAGTAAACAGTTTAACAGATACAAGCCCAAGAGAGCTAAGCAGCTAAACCTTGTCATCTAACAAGCACAAATAACTCATACAAGCAACTTTTTGTACTAAAAACTGAAGATACGAAGTAGCCTTTTTAAAGATAAACTTTCTGAAAAGCTGGAGAAGGTGATGTCTTCCCCCTAACTCTGCCTTATTTGGCAGATGCTGTTAAAAATTAAGTAGAACTGGTAATACTATTAATTTACAATCTTTTTTTTCATTGGTGTGGTTTAATTAAGTGGGTAAAAAAGTGTTGTACTGTACATCTGTCCCACTTATGATTGGTCTGTAGGTCTTCTGTATGGCTTTGTAAAAGTGAAAGGGAAGAGAATGAGGTAAATTAGTTGCTGGGATTAAACCTGGGATATTTCAGGTGTTCAGACATGAGAAGAAGATGGTGAAAGAGCAGAACCAGCCCAAGAAAGCAATGTATAAGGTCATGTCAATGGTCAGAAGTGTCTTTCCATTCCTAGCAGGAACTCCGCTTCTCCACATAGCTGCTTCTGGTTTGAAACTTGGTTGGATAACTGTGTGCTAATCAGAGAGGACATGGGCTTATAATTTTGCTGGCTTGCTTGCCCGATGAAATGAAAAATCTAAGGTTTGAATAGTGCAAACATACCTGTGTTTTCTTACAGCAAGTTTACTTTTGTAATGACATTTGTTAGCAGCTGTGTACCAGACAGGCACCTGCCACTGAGATAAATTAGTTGCTTCACACAGCATAAAATCACACTTGGGAACCAGCCTGACCTGCTGGAAAGTCTCTTGTAAAATTACACTGGGAGCTCTTTTTAGTATATGAGCTGAAATACTGTTGTTGTTGTCTGGATACAACACTTTTTTCCTATAAACCTTCATGCAGCTACATGTCTGTGTTTCTGTGTATATCTCTTCATGTATCCTGTTTGGTTTTGAGTTATTTCCATGAGAAGCAGAAGTAGCAATGTCCTGTATTTCTTAGTTTTCTACTCATTGGTAGTAATTCAAACCCTACTATGCAGTCTTGGAGGAAGATGTTCCTTTTACATAGTAACTGCATACAAGACTGTTTATGTGTTTTTGCTCCCCGCAGTGAGAGGTATACAGAAGATAATTAGTTTGTCTTTAGTCCAAATCAAAGATGAAGTATTGACATCTATCAAAGCAAGTATGTCTGGGTTGTTTCTTTTAGTATACACTCTCCCTGGCCATGACAAGGGGGTTGGAACTAAATGATCTTTAAGGTACTTTCCAACCCAAGCCATCCTGTGATTCTATGAGATGCACTTTTTTCCCCCTAGCATTAGGAGTCTATATTAATGTTAATGCCATTCTGTGTAAATCATAAAATAAGCAATTTAAATTCTGTAGCAAGAAGTAAGGCTTTTGTTTTCATGCATTAGTTCAAGTATAGCCCTGAAATAAATAGGGAGCAACGACCATTCTGCCCATTAAAAATCAGGATGTATGGAAATCAAGTCACTGCATTATTATTTGGGGGCAGGAAAATTTTTTTTGGACTAGAACTTTGAGATAGCTTAGATTGTTTCCTCTATGTTGTATTACAGCTTCTTGGATAGTGCCAATCTCTTTGCTTGATGAAAACTTTGTATTTATTTGCGGTGATGATTTTTGTATTCCTAATCTTTAATGATCACAAAACTTTCTGATCATTTTGTTTTTACTGCTAATTGTTACTTCCTGCTGTCCAGAGTATGTGTGCAGATAAAAATACACTATTAAGAAGCTGCAGTGCTTATCAACACTTTTACAATGTGATCTGCAGTAAAAGCACGTTAACAACATGGATCTCTGAGGCTGGATGTTATGAAAAAAAGTCATAATGAAGATGGTGACATGGTTTAGGCAAAACAACTGCTACTTTGTGATTCATCTACCAATAAGTACAATTTCACAATGTATTTATTGTGAACAAAATGTTCTAACAATAAAACTAATGTGCTGATCATTTGCTAATTTCAGGGCTTGTAATGCAGTGTTTACAGCATTAGACCATTGTCAGGAAGCTGTAGAAATAACCAATGAAGATCATGTCATTCAGGTAGGGGGGAAAATGTTAACTATGTTATAGAATTTGAAAAGAAGAAGCCCAAAGAGATCTTTGCACAGTAGTTCCAGTTCTATTTCAGTATTTTACTTTTTTGCCCATTAGAAAACCTTGTGTAATTAAATGCATGATTTTGGATGATGCACACTGACGCCCGCTGAATAAGACTTTTCCTTCAGTAACTGTATTTAGATGATAATTTTCAGTAAAGTAATGCTGTTTGTGTTAAAACCTGCATTAGTTCTCTTCCTGTGCCTTCTGTTGGGAACCTACATATTGCTTTCTGTGTCTTGACTAAAATGTTTCACAATTACATAGTATTTTAAGATGAGAAACACTGAATTGTAGGGATGTGGGGTTATGGCTTTAGCTGTATAACTTTTCACACTTTGATAGTTATATGTGAGTAGTTATCCTTTAGGAATGTTCCCTTTGATACTGTCCTGAGGTACTTTTGTCTTGGCAGTATGTAAACCCAGCCTTTGAACAGATGATGGGGTACCGCAAGGGAGAGCTGATTGGCAAGGAACTTACTGAATTACCTAAAAGTGACAAAAACTGTGCAGATCTTTTGGACAACATAAACACATTTATTAAAAAAGGAAAGGTAAGCAAATAAAATCATTGCAATAGATTCTGCTTTATTTTTTACTTGTGTATTTTGCTTTACTTCTTATTGCTCTAGGTTTAAGAACACAAGATGTGTTCTTTATAAATGCACATATAAGGCCAGAATTGTGCTCCTCAGATGTCTAAGGAACACAAAAGCCTATGTCACAGACGAGTAACTGCAGATTTCATTAGCTTTACCTTTAGGATCTGACTGAATTCCTACTGATCTGTTGGCTTAAGATCAATATCAGAATGTTTTCTGTGTTTTCTGTTTTGTTTAGAGCCCATGGAGCTTTGGTTAGTTCCAATGTAACAGTTTGTCCCTCAGTCAGTCTCTCAGGTGGCTGAATCATCCAACCAGAAGGTTTAACTGTTCTGTCGAACTGCGAAGCCTGCACTGACTGCACACTCCAAGCACCAAAATGTATTGGCACCCAGTGGGGTTTGTTTTTCTAGCTATAGTTAGGATTCTGTCTGCAGCGAACTGTGAACTCCTGTTGTTGCAGTGATGGGCCTGTCAATACATTCCCCTAATGCTTGCAACAGTCTCTTACCCCATCTCCCATGGGTTGCAGAAGTTCTCTCATCTTTCCCTGTCTCACATTTTGCTTCAAGAACTTTGTGGAGCTCTTGAACCTTTGAGTCACTTCCAGCAATGATCTGAGCTTTGTGAGTCACTGTCTGGAGCTGTTTGCCATTCACCTTGGTCCATTAGCAGTACCTGCAGGCCACTCCTGCTGTGCTCCTCCTCATTTATATGGGCTGCCCAACAGCTCGCAACTGACTGCTCAAATGTGTCTTCCACCGATTTTCCAGCTTCATCCGGCTCTGCTGCCAAGAAGTTCCCTCCTTAAAACCTCTCTTCCTTGAGGTTGGTTGAAGGGCATCTTTAGATCGAGAACTTGTGAAGTTTAGGATAGATATTGTTTGACAACTGACAGCTTCAAAGCTGAATTGTGCTCAGCACAGAGTTTGTTTCTGCTGGTTCTAAGGGAGATAACCTCTGGATGCATTGCAGCCACTGCTGCTTATGGTGGTACCTAGCAAGAATGTTTGTAACCCCTCTAAGTAGATCATTCCCGAAGTTCTCTGTAAAAATCGTATACTCTCTCATAAGAAAAACATAGTTACACTGTCCTTATGTTAACAAATGCCTGTTAAAGATGCTAGTCTCTACTAATAAATGTTATACTCTTTAAAAAAAGACAATAATGAAATAAAATATAATAATTTACTATGTAATAACTGTGCAAAAATAAATGAAAATTTGACTGCAAGCTGTATATTCTTAGATGCTCTGTCTCTTGTGTGTATGTTTCCATAGGAATGGCAAGGAGTTTACTATGCAAGAAGAAAATCAGGAGACAGTATCCAGCAGCACGTGAAGATAACACCTGTGATAGGTCAAGGAGGGTAACTAACTTATCCGAAACATAATTGCTTTCTGGTTTTTCAGGCCCTTTTCCCAATCTGTAAGTTTGTCATGAACCTCTGTGTATTTAGCAGCTGGGCAATCCCCTTGTTTGTGTGTGCTTGTATGTGCTTCCCCCTTTGCAGTCTAGAATGCGCACATTGCCAAATTCAGCTCCCAGATGTACAGAATTCCTGTAGGAGCAAAAGGATCAGGTGTCCTGGGACAAATGCATCACTGTAGTGTCAAAAGAGTGCTTGTCACCTAGTCATCTCATTGGGGTTGGGTTTAGTATCTGGTTTCCTGAAGGTGTGGAGACCTCTGCTTTAGAAAATAGCATTGTATCACTTCATTTCTCTCTTTACTATTTGTTATGGTAACTAGTGATTATTTCTTTTGCTAGGAAAATAAGACACTTTGTGTCCCTCAAAAGGCTGCATTGTACCAATGAAAACAACAAACAGGTATTTTTTTCATGTGATAATTTTCATAGCTTTTAGTAAAATCATATTTTTTGGCTTATAAATTTTTCTAAGCAGATGTGATCTATATTGTCAATGAGATTCTCAATGATTTTTGGAGCAAGCAAGAAAGCTTCAGCATTAGCATGGGCTATTCTCCTTTTGTAGGACTGCTGAGCAGAGGAAGAACGGCTTTAATTTTCTGGAGGATGGATGTGAGAGTTGAGTCCATGATACTGTGGAGCAACACAGACCATACATAATTCAAAGGGAGTTCAGGGCTGTTTTCTAGAGCTGCTTTTGACAATCTGGTCTGGTGTACTTATTCCTAATAATGACCTATGCTCAGTGGTCACAAGGTTTGCAAATGTATCATTCTTAAATAAAGTGTAGCCTTCATGCAGGACCTGAGACTTCACACACTCTTCAGAACAGGTGTTCTGGAGGGCTGCTGTTCAAGCCATAACCCAAGGAAACCAGCAGTTGCAGATGACCTGGGTCTCTGCAGCCCAGACACATATCCACACTAGCTGGTCCTGCAGCAAAGCTGGTGGTTTCGGAGCTGTTTTCGGTCATCTGCTCCTGGTTTCCACCTGCTAACAATATCTGAGGCAAATGATCATATCACATGTTTTGCCCCAAAAATACTCTAGTACATGCCCTGTAAAGAAGTCTGGAATTATGTGAGCAAAGGAGTGAAATCTGTGAATCTTTAGTCTGCAGTCTGTAAGCATGCGATAGGAAGGAGAAAGCATAGAAAGTGGTTAGCAAAATTTAGACTCAGGATATGTTTGGGAAACATGATACATTTCCATATTGTTTAGGGGAGAGATTATGTATCTTATTTAGACTTTTATGTGCTTTCATCCATGATGTGAGTACAGACAGTCATGCAGGAAAAGGTATTTAGAAAGTCACTATGTCTGGTTGCCACTTCTTCAATAGTACAATACTGAATATGAACACATTATTGGAAAACCTCTGCAACTGGAAGAATTTCATAGGTGGTATTCTGTAAAATTTGTTGAAACCATCCTCCTTGCACAAGTTTTTTGTGGAGGCAAGTAGTAACAAGTCAGGGAAGAAATCTGCATAATTTTTTGAAGAACTCTGGAGGTCTATCACTGCAAAATAAGTCTCATAATATTGTAAAGTGACCTCATCTTTGAACTGCACCATGGATTTTAGTATTAGCAGCAAAGTATCATTTACAGTGACAGATTTTTTAAAATGCTCAGCCTAGAGTGCAACAGTTTTGTAATAATAACAGTGATAAAGTTCCATGTATTCTTTCTAATTCATTGTTTAAGCCTCATCATCGTTGTTTCATTTATAGCTGCTTTGATGTTGATTTAAAAGTGAGATACAGTCTCATGGATTTTTCCTGTAAAAAAAACACAGCTGAAAAACTGGTACAGGGAAGTGTAGATACAATACTATACTTTCATTGCAAGATAATGAGTACAACACAATTACAAACTTGCTCCCATCTGCAAAAAAAAAAAAGCAGTAGGAATATAAAAAGAAGTCCTT